>CM072168.1:22457515-22506245 GCA_036850595.1 Rhyacichthys aspro
TCAAATCCAACTAAACCTGTTCAAATCCATCTAAAACCTGTTCAAATCCATCTAAAACCTGTTCAAATCCAACTAAAACCTGTTCAAATCCAACTAAAACCTGTTCAAATCCATCTAAAACCTGTTCAAATCCAACTAAAACCTGTTCAAATCCAACTAAAACCTGTTCAAATCCATCTAAAACCTGTTCAAATCCAACTAAAACCTGTTCAAATCCAACTAAAACCTGTTCAAATCCAACTAAAACCTGTTCAAATCCAACTAAAACCTGTTCAAATCCATCTAAAACCTGTTCAAATCCATCTAAAACCTGTTCAAATCCAACTAAAACCTGTTCAAATCCATCTAAACCTGTTCAAATCCATCTAAAACCTGTTCAAATCCATCTAAACCTGTTCAAATCCATCTAAAACCTGTTCAAATCCAACTAAAACCTGTTCAAATCCAACTAAAACCTGTTCAAATCCATCTAAAACCTGTTCAAATCCAACTAAACCTGTTCAAATCCAACTAAAACCTGTTCAAATCCAACTAAAACCTGTTCAAATCCAACTAAAACCTGTTCAAATCCAACTAAAACCTGTTCAAATCCAACTAAACCTGTTCAAATCCATCTAAAACCTGTTCAAATCCAACTAAAACCTGTTCAAATCCAACTAAAACCTGATCAAATCCATCTAAAACCTGTTCAAATTCAACTAAACCTGTTCAAATCCAACTAAACCTGTTCAAATCCAACTAAACCTGTTCAAATCCAACTAAAACCTGTTCAAATCCAACTAAAACCTGTTCAAATCCATCTAAACCTGTTCAAATCCAACTAAAACCTGTTCAAATCCATCTAAACCTGTTCAAATCCAACTAAACCTGTTCAAATCCAACTAAAACCTGTTCAAATCCAACTAAACCTGTTCAAATCCAACTAAAACCTGTTCAAACCCATCTAAAACCTGTTCAAATCCATCTAAACCTGTTTAAACCCATCTAAAACCTGTTCAAATCCATCTAAAACCTGTTCAAATCCATCTAAACCTGTTCAAATCCATCTAAAACCTGTTCAAATCCAACTAAAACCTGTTCAAATCCATCTAAAACCTGTTCAAATCCATCTAAACCTGTTCAAACCCATCTAAAACCTGTTCAAATCCAACTAAACCTGTTCAAACCCATCTAAAACCTGTTCAAATCCATCTAAAACCTGTTCAAATCCAACTAAAACCTGTTCAAATCCAACTAAACCTGTTCAAACCCATCTAAAACCTGTTCAAATCCATCTAAAACCTGTATAAATCCATCTAAAACCTGTTCAAATCCATCTAAAACCTGTTGAAATCCATCTAAAGCCTGTTCAAATCCAACTAAAACCTGTTCAAATCCATCTAAAACCTGTTAAATCCAACTAAAACAAATCCAAATCCATCTAAAACCTGTTCAAAATCCAACTAAAACCTGTTCAAATCCAACTAAAACCTGTCCAAATCCAACTAAAACCTGTTCAAATCCAACTAAAACCTGTTCAAATCCATCTAAAACCTGTTCAAATCCAACTAAAACCTGTTCAAATCCAACTAAAACCTGTTCAAATCCAACTAAAACCTGTTCAAATCCAATTAAAACCTGTTCAAATCCAACTAAAACCTGTTCAAATCCAACTAAAACCTGTTCAAATCCAACTAAAACCTGTTCAAATCCAACTAAAACCTGTTCAAATCCAACTAAAACCTGTTCAAATCCAACTAAAACCTGTTCAAATCCAACTAAAACCTGTTCAAATCCAACTAAAACCTGTTCAAATCCAACTAAAACCTGTTCAAATCCAACTAAAACCTGTTCAAATCCATCTAAAACCTGTCCAAATCCAACTAAAACCTGTTCAAATCCAACTAAAACCTGTCCAAATCCAACTAAACCTGTCCAAATCCAACTAAAACCTGTTCAAATCCAATTAAAACCTGTTCAAATCCAACTAAAACCTGTTCAAATCCAACTAAAACCTGTTCAAATCCAACTAAAACCTGTTCAAATCCAACTAAAACCTGTTCAAATCCAACTAAAACCTGTCCAAATCCAACTAAAACCTGTTCAAATCCAACTAAAACCTGTTCAAATCCAACTAAAACCTGTCCAAATCCAACTAAAACCTGTTCAAATCCAACTAAAACCTGTTCAAATCCAACTAAAACCTATTCAAATCCAACTAAAACCTGTTCAAATCCAACTAAAACCTGTTCAAATCCAACTAAAACCTGTTCAAATCCAACTAAAACCTGTTCAAATCCAACTAAAACCTGTTCAAATCCAACTAAAACCTGTCCAAATCCAACTAAAACCTGTTCAAATCCAACTAAACCTGTTCAAATCCAATTAAAACCTGTTCAAATCCAACTAAAACCTGTCCAAATCCAACTAAAACCTGTTCAAATCCAACTAAAACCTGTCCAAATCCAACTAAAACCTGTTCAAATCCAACTAAAACCTGTCCAAATCCAACTAAAACCTGTCCAAATCCAACTAAAACCTGTTCAAATCCAACTAAAACCTGTCCAAATCCAACTAAAACCTGTTCAAATCCAACTAAAACCTATTCAAATCCAACTAAAACCTGTTAAAATCCAACTAAAACCTGATCAAATCCAATTAAAACCTGATCAAATCCAGAATTCAGAACATACTTCATCAGTTTCATCAGTGGTGGTTCAATGTGATGAGTTTTTTTGTGATGATTATAACAATAATCTGTAAAACTTTGACTAAACAAGTTCACATTTAAGTCACTGAGACAGAATCTGTTAGAACCAGCTCAGGTTCAGAGGCTGAGGGTTAAACTGTACATGTTTTTCAATGAGACCAAGAAAATCTGCAGAGAAAACATGAAAACTACCGAGACTTGGCCTTATTTGAGGAACATTTGTGAGAAGCCCAGAGGAGTCTCGGAGCGACTGACACTGATCCGACTGAACACAACACACCCACAAGTCATTCTCTGTGTTCTCAGCCTTTTACCTCCTTCTACACTTCATTTATTCTCATGACACGACCAAACCAGACAAATCTGTGTTTCTGTCGAGGGTAAGACAAGAGACGGAGGTATTTTCCATTCATTTAAGAGCAGACCCTAATAGATGGAGTAAAAACAACATCAACGCAGCAGCAAAGTGAAAATAAAACAAGATACCTTTGAGTTTGAGCCTTCTCTGTTTCCATAGACCAGACCAGATCATGTAAAACACACATTTATAAAGGTCTGTGTGTAGTGTGGTCGAATAAAGACGAGTAGAACAAGTCAGTGCACTTTATACAAACAAATAAGTGCAATAAGAACAAAGTAGTGTGTACTGTGCATGTATTTGCAGTTTAATTCTCACTGTACAAATGCATGCGCCATCTAGTGGCATTAGAGGACACAACAGCGTCCAATGGGCTTGTTCTGAATCTGTCTCCTCCACCTTCAGACCAACTGTGAGAAGGAAAACCAGATAATGGACTGAGAAAAACCAGGATTATTGGAACAGAAGATAATAAAGAGCATCGTTGGTTCAAGAAGGTGATCCAGATCCAGAAAACTATCAACTGAAGGGAGACCAGGCTTTCAAATAAAAATATATAGTCAAATCAATCAATCAATCAATATCTTTACTTCTTCTCATCATCCTATGTGATTTTCCACAATGAAATATCTGTTATTGTTTCCTTTTTTGACAGAAAACATTGATTTTTTTTTTGAAGCTGGAGAAAAAAACCCATAAAACAAAAGCTTGTGGAAGAAATAAATAAAAGAAAACAAAGAAATGAACAAAGAGAACCAGTAATTTGTCCTGATTCTTAAATGTAGACAGAATAAGTCACAAGCAACACTTCAGTTAAAGAAGAGAAAGATTTGTTTTAGTGTTGCACAAACGTCGGCTGTAACTCTGTGTTGAACTGATTATCAAATCTGAGTTTCTGTACAGAAGGTTAAAGGTCGTCATTATGGTGAAAACTGGGCTCAATTTCAGTAGTTTTTAATTCCAGGAAGTCAGCATCGAGGTTTACAGGAAGCTTTGAGGATAGTGTTGCATTTGTTTAAGACTTTTCTGGTTCAAAACTGTTCCTTGGGAGAAAGTTTAAACACCTAGAATAAAATAACTGATTGAGCACGAACCGTCCCGTGACCTCTGAGCGCTTCATGAATTCATGGAGGTGCCTTGGGTGTTTCTGAACGGATTAAACGTCGGCCTCGTCATCTCCTGCAGCTTTGTGAGGATTAGACGTTTTGTGCCTGAACGCCTCGCTGCCTCGTCGCTCTAAACTGCGACAAAGCGCTGTTTGTGTCGCGTTTGTTTTTTCTGGGTTTTCCTCCGGGACGCGGCGCGGAGTGAGCGATCGGTGATGGATGGGTGTTGACGGCTCGTATCTCGCGCAGATGTCGTCTTGTGAGGCCCGTGACGCTCGATAAACAGACGACTCCTCAGACGACGGAGCGGGTTCGGTTTGTGCTCCGTGTGTTTCTGAAATCAGATCCAATCCTCCAATGACTGCTGTTTTATTCAAGTGACGTGTTGTCAGGCAAAATGACACATGTGAGGTTATTTCTGACCTTTTTTAAAGTGTTTCCTTCATTTTAGGGCCTCACTCTTTCAGTTTAACGCAGCAGAGACAGAGACTGTGGGGTTTAATAAGACCTCACTCTAGTTTTGAGTTTACAACATCATTTCATTTCTTTGAACATGGCATTTATCACAAGAAGAAAAGCGTCATTTAAGTAAAAACTGTGTGTTTCTCTTTTGATTCTCATTCTTATTTAGGCCAACATTCTTTTATCTTCAGTTTCTAGTTGCGTTTTATACTGACTGCTCTGAAAAACCAAAAGAAAAAGCTTAATTTCTGATCCGAGCTGTTATTTTGCAGCTGAAGTTACCTTTTGCAGCTGCAGTGAAGAATCACGGTTTAAAGTAAAAACTACAATCAAACAAAGCTTGTTTTTTAATATCAGTACAATCACTTTTTCCCTTTTAAATACATTTTTAACCAATAAAATCTTCTTTTGAGGGAATACGAGTTAAGCAACTGCTGCAAGGCTTAATTTGAGCTGGATCCTGCCAGAACCGCTCCTCGGAAAGAATAAACTATACTGTTATATTATCTGGGTTTAAACCATTTTCACCAATTAGAAGAAAAAAATATCAGGTACAGTGTGTTAAAGTGCTCATTTATAGATATATATAATATATAAACTATTTAAAATGAGTCATAAATGAATAATTACTGGGTATTTGGGCTTTTCTGTTCCACTGAGCTTTGTATTGTTTAAAAGAGCATTTTTTGTTTTGTTGATTTAAATTAAGCACTGACCAAATGATGTAAGTGGATCATAGGAATCAAAATCAATACGATTCATTCTATTTGCAGTCTTGTTTACCTACTGTATTCTACGTTAATACTGGATGTTTTTGTGCTGGGGAGTGCTGTAAAAGACAGTACTGTGTTAGTTTGAGTCTAGTTTGTGCCTGTTTTCAGCAGAAGAGCCACTCAAACAAAAAGCACACAGAGGATTTGCATTTGTGCGTTTGTTCCCTCTTCAGCTCGCTCCTGTCCCGTGTTTTCTGAGTAAATACACCAAGGTTAGAGAGCCCTGTCTGAGCTGAATTAATTCAATTTCCAACGAGCCTCGATATGAAATATGGATAGGAAATTCAGAATCCTGCTGCTCCTGTGGGTACCAGGACAAATAATGGAGTAATAGACGGAGACGCTCGGTGTGCTGCTGTCTGTCACATTCCCAGATTAAAACCAATCCAAATCAAGCAGAAATAAGGCCATGAATGATTTATCGCGGCTGATTAAAATCGGGTTTAGTCGGTGAGCGCTGAGGGCCACTGCCGGAGCGTTGTCTGAATACATTAGCCACATCAAACACCAGAGAGAAACGTCGTCTTCAGGAGAAAAAAATAAAAATAAAGGATGTGTTATATTTGAAGTTCGATGCTAAAGGCGAGTCAGCGTATTTCCGGATTAAAACGCACTAATCTGGTCTCGGGCGAAACACTACAGAGGATGTGAAAAGAGGAATCTAAAGGGAAAAAGACAAGCTAATTCTCCACAGAGTTAAGTGTTCTGCAGAAACAGAGCTGTATCCATCACATTGGATCCATTAATGACAGAAATCACAGGCTCCGGGTCCATTTCAAACAGTTTGAGTGAACTTATGGACACTAGGTCTGATGCTTCTTAAACAACTGTTGTTATACACATGAAGATTCATTTTAGAACAGACAAAACTGCTGCTGCTGCTGCAAATAAATCAGGGACTTTGACTTTGTAATGTCTCTTTTTGTTTCCATTGTTCTTTCACTGTTAAAGACCAGACAGAGCTATTTTTATTGAGAGTTGTGGCATTTACAATCAATTTTGCACAAATCTTTTTGTTCTTTCTCTGGTGAACAATCGTTAAACAGTCAATCAGTTGTTGTCAAACTCACAACAGAGCTATTCAGTTCCAAACTAAACTAAATCTGTGTTGTACCTAAAACAATAAAACACACTTCTCTACACACTCAGACATCAGAGAAATGTATGTCTTTAGCTCCTTTTGTCTCCTTCAGTCTCTGGAGCTGTTCATTTTGACTTTAGTGTGATTTCATGTTTTTTCTGGTGTAAACTCTCTCAGATCTGTCTCTGTGACGGTCGTTTAGACTCGTTCTCAGCTCCAGAGAAACACAGGTTAACTCAACTCTTCATGACCCTCTGATCCAGAGACTGTTAGGTTTAGTCTAAACTGTAAGAGAGACAGATCTGGGACAGGTTCAACTAACTAGGGTCCTGGTCAGTCAAGAAAGGCCACAACTATCTTTCCAAAACTATCTTTAATTTCTTCTTGATCGTCTACTTCTAACTTATTTCAACTTTATCTTCAGTGGAATGAATTGCTCTCTGGAGATAATACAGACATATTGAACCTTGAACCTGTTACACACAAACTTAATTTCATCACAAAATGCAGCACTCCAACGTTATAATCTCTGTTTCTCAGCCTCTTTTGGAAACACTGCAGTGTGAACTCAGGACAGAAGGTGGCGCTGTGGACTCCACTGACAAAATCCTCACAAAGAATCTGTCTTTTTAACATAAAACATTTGAAATGAGTGTTTTCTGGAGCGGTGCAGTCTTTTTGTTCGTTTGCTTGTGTGAAGTTTAGAGGCTAGTTTGATTTAATAACCCTTGGAACTGTGTATATCCTCTGATTTTAATGTTGAAAATGGTACTATTCCAGATTTACGGCGATAAATATGAGCAGTATTTCCCGTCGAGCGGATACAGACTGATTATAGACCCCCGCTGAGGCCACACTCCTCAGAATAAACTCCAGAGTCGTGTTGTCGTGTCGTTTCTGCCTAATTAGCTCCACTTTGAGTCGAAGTATAATTACGGGATGTCACCGAACTGATTCTAATCACAGTGAGCGGCCAATCAGACCCCCGCTGTGTTCGCCCAGCGACCAATCAGAGCAGAGGAAACTGTACTGAGACGCCTCCATTTTGTGTCGGAGTCTGAATGATTAGTTTCCCACAATGCATCAGGAAAAGAAGTGAACATAACAACATGATACTCCACTCCACTTGTGCCCTTTGTGCAACGACACGACTTTTGTTTCAGAGCAATTAGAGATAAAAATCAGCAACAGAAAAAATGAAAACATGTTGACATCAAAAATTCATTGTTTTTCAGATAAATCGAGCAACGGTTTAGCATTTAGCATAACACCGCTACCTAAGACAGACTGATCATAACAAAAGTAACAGACGAGTGATGCCTTCAGGACACTCCTAATTCTTGTACTTTTTAAAGCCTTATTTATACTGGACGGATAAGACTGCTCCAGTTTAACAGAAACAACCTCCTTTATGCCTCTTTTTGTCCAATCTTTTAGTAACTGGTTTAACTATCTATTGTCTGATCATTTATTTTTTTCTATTTTGTTTTAGTAAACACTTATAGGCTAAAGATAGAGTTATCTCACATCATAAAACCAGACCAGTTTTTCCTCCAAAATACTAATCCATTTGACCAAACTGAAGTTTAGAGTTTAGCGTTAGCTTAGCTGTGACTTCAGCGTCAGGATGACAATTATCTCCTCCTCGTTAAACATTACGTGATTGAATTGACAGTATTTATCTGTGTTTTACGTTGTCTCCCTTTTCTCTGTTGATGCTTTTCTTTTTTCAGCTGTTTCTCTGTTAAAAGACATATTCAGCTGAAAATACACTTTATCTGCAGCTATTAAACTTCCTGGAACGTCATGTGACAAGTGTCGACCAATGGGAGCGCTCCTTTTTGGAGCATGTGATTGTCCAAGGTTTTCTGTTCCTGAATAGAGGTTCTCATCTATTACAATCCCTTACAATAAACACTAGATGGATCAGAAAGACTGTTTTTCTTCACATTTATGTTTATTCTGTTCTGCCACAGAAAAGCTCCACTGTCGACAAACACAAACAGACGGAGGGTGGGCGGGAGCTGCCAGGGGCTAATCCTCGGTCCACGTCCCCAACAGAGAGGATTGGCCTGGGCTCAAGAGACCGACCAGAGATGAGAGGGATTTCACCGAGACGAGCAGGAACTAAAGACAGAACTGAAGAGACGGGGTTAAATAACGCTGACCGAGTGGTGTTAATATGTTACCTGGGTCAAAAAGACTCCAGTAGACGTTTATCTTTCTCTTTTTATTTGTGTTCTTTGTATATTTTCCACAGAGGAGTTGTGTTTACAGCTGAGTGTGACACAAAGAAGACTTCGATCTGAACGAAGACGAGGCCAAAGCTGCTTGACCTTCACCGTCTCTGTCTGTGTCAGTTCAATAGAGAAAACATAGAGGTGTGTTTATTTATCTGTTCAGGTGGCCTCCAGGGATATAATACAACAACAATAATGTTTATGGAAATAGAGGCGCAAAGGAAGATGTGACCTGTATTCTGACAGAGCAGTATTTTATTCAGTAACATGAAAAAAAACTCTGGAAAAAGTGAGTTGAAAATGCACACAAAGGCTGTTTAAGTCAGAAAATGTGCCTGTTTACACTGACTACACTGGAAATAAGTTTGAGATTAGAATAAGACAGATTTATACAAATAAAAATGACCAAAACACACAATGTGGAAAACATCATTTTAAAAATAAGAACAAAAATAAATATAATATAAATATACTACAACTCTGCCGTAATACAGTTTATAGAATGGAATAACCATTAATTATTATTATTATTATTATTATTTTTAATTCTAATTATTGAACTGTGTCAAAATGAGATAAACTGAACTGTCTTATTGCAGTTTCAGTCTAAATTTTCTTTTTAGGCTGAATGCAAACTTCCTTTAAAATAGTTTGGACATTTTTACATTGATTTTTTAAGAAATGTAAAGATGCTCTGTTCTTGTGAGACCTGTTCTATATTAGGTTTTGTCAGTAACACTGGTCATGACAGTGTTTGAAGGAAATAAAACATCTCGTACTGGAACAATTAGATTAGTTTTTTCCTGGCTCTTGGTGAAAACTACACTGGGAGCCCTGCTGTAGACATAAACACACTCGTGTCTTCCTTTGTGTTCGCTTCACGGAGCAGGTCTCGTTCTGCTAAAAGAGCCGCTCTCAGAACCCCGCACAGATCTGTTGTGAACAAACTGTGAGCCTCTCTGGGCTTTCCCTCGGCTCCGGAGAAGCTCTCACTTCAGCTGAGACTGTGAGCGCACTTCGGTCGAGAGGGAATCGCCCGCTTTCCTCCGGAGACCGGCTCGAAACTCCACAAATAAACAGCCTTCAGATGTTTACACCGACGAGGCCCTGGAGAGGACGTCGTTAGCATCGTCAATGAGCAGAATCAGAACGGCTCATTTTGTGGGTGATCAGGCAGCTGGCTTTGAGGAAATGAGAACAACAAAGAGGGAAAAGAGCCTTCTACTGTTACATAACCAGAATATCAATGCATCCGTTGGTACAGCAGGAGTTTAATAAGTTTTTTCAGTCCTCTGTTGTGAAATTTAACAAAAAGAGGAGCTAAAATCACTGCAGTCTGTTGATTGGACGAGAAAGAAACTTCACGAAAGGTCTATATCTTTAGTTTCACGAAGGTTTGATTCACAAATACAGAAAATAACAACCTTTTTTGCAACTCTTTATCACAGTATTACACACTTAAAGCATGAAATGTAATAAAAACAAGTTCAACATCCCTTGGAATCAATTCCTCTCTCACTCATGGTCCTCCCCTAAAGCTCCTACAAAGATCACTGTGAATAAAGACCCTAACCCTCCTGAAACTACTCATAGATCAGACATAAACATGTGGTTCATAAAAACACCTGAACATCTGTTAGCGACACTAGCCTCTCCAGCTAGAAGCACAATTAGCATCTAAACTCAACCGATAAATCTAATGTTAAACTCACAGATTATGATCCGTCAAGAGCTAAAGATTAACAATGATGAGACTTTCTCTGAACCACTAAGAGTCATCAAGGACCATCACCAAGGACCAGAAAACCATTAAGAAGTTACTAAACTGCACCATTATGACACAAAACAACTTCAGTAATTGTTTTCTCTTAAATGATGTGTGTTCGACTTGAGTTTCAATTGTTGTTGAACAGAAACACAAGACAAAGACACTACACTGCCCCACTTTTTTATTGTTAGAAACTGGTTGTGCTGCTGTCAAATATAAATAATACAATCAATACGGACACAATAACAGGATGGAATACTCAACTTGAGCAAATTTAGGCACAAATCCACAGACCTCTGCTGAAAGCCCCATATCTCGAGCAAAGACCTTATAATATCATTTAAACAGATCCGACACACCACGTTCTTCTCCCGTTGGAGCCGTCTGCTCTCGTCTAGAATCCAGACCATCTCAAACACACCTAATGACAGCCTTTTTCTTATTATCTTTAAAAAATCCTTCCAAAATCCAAACCAAAACCATTAAAAACGAAAGAGAAATAACCACATTTTAGCGACTGCATTGATCAAAGTGTCCAGAGGAATTAGCTTAGCCTTTAGCCGTTCTATTAACACTAATTGAACTTGTAGAAGACCTTTTTTGTGACGCTCAACAAAAGAGACAAATCTGAATCCGTTCTCTGATCTAGCACTGCTCTGTAAGCTTTATTTTATTCCTGAGTGAAGAGAATGCAATAATAAAAATACTGTCAGACAAACAGCTGTGAATCACACCTAAATCTGACATGTGACTGTTTTACTGCTTCAACCTGGGACCGAGGCAGTGATTTAACACTTAAACAGCAGCGACTTCTTTATCTGTCGTTTTATTTCAGGAGCCGTAGATTATTGAGAGAAATTCACACCAATAATTCACTACGAGACATTTAGATTCACCGATTCAACCAGCGTTTTTACACAAGACACACACGGCCCTCGTTAAATCGACACGAACCGAGGGAAATACAAACCCCACTGTTTCCTGAGGGTCCTACAAGTTCACATCAGAATCTAATCTTTCTCTTTTTACAGCGAAAAAAATCAAAGGGAAGCGTAATGGGCCTCGGCTCGATCTGGTTTTTCTCATCTTTGTTCGCGCTGACGTCTGATAAAAATTACATTAAAAACATCAAAGTAAAGATAAATCCACTTTAATTCAGAAAGTGATTTAGCAGCTGTTATTAAAACTAGAGATAATGTCATGTTCCAGAGGTTCTTTTACTGTTTCTGCAAAGATTCAGCCAAAAAACTCAAAATCAATTCATATGTGACTGTGTTAGAGACCAGAGAGTAACAAGATCGAGACCGGAGAGTAACAAGACCGAGACCAGAGAGTAACAAGACCGAGACCAGAGAGTAACAAGACCGAGACCGGAGAGTAACAAGACCGAGATCAGAGAGTAACAAGACCGAGACCGGAGAGTAACAAGACCGAGATCAGAGAGTAACAAGATCGAGACCAGAGAGTAACAAGATCGAGACCGGAGAGTAACAAGACCGAGACCAGAGAGTAACAAGACCGAGACCGGAGAGTAACAAGATCGAGACCAGAGAGTAACAAGATCGAGACCAGAGAGTAACGAGACCAAGACCAGAGAGTAACGAGACAGAGACCAGAGAGTAACGAGAGTGAGACCAGAGAGAGTAACAAGACCGAGACCAGAGAGTAACAAGATCGAGACCAGAGAGTAACGAGACCAAGACCAGAGAGTAACGAGACAGAGACCAGAGAGTAACGAGAGTGAGACCAGAGAGAGTAACAAGACCGAGACCAGAGAGTAACAAGACCGAGACCAGAGAGTAACAAGACCGAGACCAGAGAGAGTAACAAGACCGAGATCAGAGAGTAACAAGACCGAGACCAGAGAAAGTAACAAGACTGAGATCAGAGAGTAACAAGACCGAGACTGGAGAGTAACAAGAACGAGACCAGAGAGTAACAAGACCGAGACCGGAGAGTAACAAGACCGAGACCAGAGAGTAACAAGACCGAGACCGGAGAGTAACAAGACCGAAACCAGAGAGAAGAAAGAAATCCATGATATTAAAAAAAAACTCCAAAATCCAACCATCAGCAGGACTTTTGCTTTTTCATTAAAAAAGAATCTGTTCTTGGGACGTTGTAGCTGCAATACCTCGAGTGTCCACAGGGGGAGCTGTCGGTAGAGAGCATGTCCAGATCTATTATACATCCAGGGTTCAGGAGTTCTACTGTAATGAACAACGTGATAATAAACCCATATTCTGTGTTTTCTGCAGCGTTAATCCGCTCCATTAAAAGTCCAGTTGTGTCTCTACTGTCGCCGCTGCTTTCCGTCTCTGTCCTCTGCGTCCGTCTCCGCCCAAATCCATTATCTTCACCCGTCTCTGAGAAATATGACAATAACAAGCTGCTGCCGCCGAGGCCTGGCCCAGAGGTGACCCCGCTTCTCTCATCATCGGCCGGCGGCCCGCTCCTCGCCGCTCGGATCCACTCCTCCGACCCCCGCCGAGCCCACGTCCCGCCGACCGCCCGGGCTTTAATAATCATTTCGGAGCGGTATGATTGGATATGTTCCCACGGAGAGAGTCGAGGTGAGGCGGAGTGGATGTGCGGCTCCATCTCATTTGCAGATGCTATCCCTCTCGGTGGAGATTACGGCGTTATCCTCGCGCCAAAGTAAGGGCTTATCTGCCGGGGTTTTCTCATATGCTCCGTCTCCGAGTTCAGACTCTCCCAAAGAAACTACAGATAGAAGTGTCTTCACCATCGGGATGTGAAACACGGACAGGAATATGTGCTGCAGGATCTAAAACGCTGAGAGGTCACAGGTTCAACTGGCTATAGGCTACAAAATAGACTTGAAAGGAATTCCTTCAACAGAAACGATCTTTGACAAATAATATCTGTAAAAACGACAGCAAGAAGGTCAAGGAAGTAAAAAAAATAATTTAAATCCCTCTTTAATTCAAGACTTTCCAACTTTCTTTTTTTAATCTTCATCCAGGAAGTCCCACAGAGACACTAATCCCAAAAGGCTTAGTGGAAGAGAAACCAGAGCAGAAAATAGTTTATTATAAAATCAATAATTTGTGATTTATGATCCATCTAGTGTTTATTCTGAGGGATTGTAATAGATGAGAACCTCTATTCAGGAACAGAAAACCTTGGACAATCACATGCTCCAAAAAGGAGCGCTCCCATTGGTCGACACTTGTCACATGACGTTCCAGGAAGTTTAATAGCTGCAGATAAAGTGTATTTTCAGCTGAATATGTCTTTTAACAGAGAAACAGCTGAAAAAAGAAAAGCATCAACAGAGAAAAGGGAGGCAACGTAAAACACAGATAAATACTGTCAATTCAATCACGTAATGTTTAACGAGGAGGAGATAATTGTCCTGACGCTGAAGTCACAGCTAAGCTAACGCTAAACTCTAAACTTCACACTCCTGCAGACACACACACACACACTCCTGCACACACACACACACACACACACACACACTCCTACAGACACACACACTCCTGCAGACACACACACTCCTACAGACACACACACACACACACTGCTGCAGACACACACACTCCTACAGACACACGCACTCCTGCAGACACACACACTCCTGCAGACACACACACTCCTGCAGACACACACACTCCTGCAGACACACACACACACACACACTCCTGCAGACACACACACACACACACACTCCTGCAGACACACACACACACACACACACTCGGGGTGGGCTGCAGCGACAGGTCTTATCTTTACGGCACAAAGTGGGAAGATTAGATTAGACTCACTTCCCTAAAACCCTCCGACTCGTTTCCATGGAGACGGCAGCGGGTCTGAGAGCAGCCTGTTTCTGTTTCTGTTTCTGTTTCTGTTCAGAGCTGTTTGATTCTGGACAAAAGGACAATAATGAGCTGTAGCTGATGAGACTTTAATGTTTTACACACTGCTCCTTTAACTTTGCAGGAAAAGTTTGTGAATAAAACCAAATTAAAGGCTTTAGACTAATTTCTCTTTGTTCTTATAAATGAGTTTTCACTAAAAACAACAAACAAAGCTGCGCTCTCTCGTTCTGCAGCAGGAAACAAAGCAATAAAATCAGGTATTTACTGAGGTTTAATTCAATAAAGACAGAAATATGAGAAGATAATCTGTTTTAGAAAACACAATAGAATATATTTACAGCTAAGAGTAATGATCACAACCACAAAGTGTCTCTTTACACTGAACCAAATGTGTTTTAACACTCTCTAATTTATTCCAGTGTTATCTCTGTGTCTTTATCAGGTTTCTCCCTTTGTCTTTTTCTTTCTTTGATTTATTAAGTTGTAAAACAGCTTCAGGCACAGACACAGATGCATCTTATTTGCTGCTTTCAGGTTTATTTATTTATTTGATGTTTATTTGAAGTATGTATTATTTTCATTTGCCTCACACTAAAGCTTTTATAAACTAGACTTATGCACTACTGTCACTAAAAGGGTTTAAACAAAGACAAAGATTGATCTGAACAGACTTGACCTCAGTCAGAGTCTGTTGGTCTGAGTCTGGGCTGAACACAGGAGAAGTCCAGTCCACTTCAGTAATGTCTGGTATTTGCTGTGGTTTAATGTAATTATGGCAGAAAAATACCAACATACGCATGTAGAAAAGACAACTTCTGATCCTAATGCATCTTCTTGAGGTCTTCCTCAGATTCAGGATCGAAACGTTGTCAATAAAATGCAGACTTTGAAATATTCTTTGAAATATTCTTTTTTCTAAATGCTACAGACAGTGGCTGAGCAGCTGGTGATGTACATTTAATTACAAACTGTTTCATAAAATCAATGCAACCAGTTGGAGTTGTCAGTTTAAGACCTGCCTAAAAAGACAGGATGCATTTATTTAGAAGCGTCCTTGTCCTAAACTCTTCTAACAATCCAAACATTTGCTTATTTCCAGTTTACATCGTGTTTATATTTGTCTCAGTCAGAGACTCAAACCACAGACTTAATATTTAGTGATTCATAATAAAAGTCCCACACTGATTGACAATAAAAATCAGCCAATCAGAGCACATCTCTGAGGCAGATCTACAGCGTCAACTCAAATTAACCAACAGTCTGTGATATAAAAAGCATGAACAGATCATTTCTTTTCTTGTTGACTCTTAAAAATGTTTCCTTGCAGTAAAACTAAAGTCGATAACAGAATAAACCCCGGACTATCATTTTTCTACATCACCGAAGGCCGTCAAACACAAATCCATAGAAATTAGATTCATAATTGTTTCGTAGTGAAACCTGGGCCTTAATTTAAATTAATGAAGTGCCTGCAGATCCATACGGCTGTGGTCTGATCGTTAGATTAATTACCTCCACCGCGTTATTGTATTTCCATTACGACCGGTGCACTTCCATCGGACTCAGGTCCAAACACCACACGTTATGCTTCATCATTGCACAGTTTTTACACCGTTTCTCGTTACGACCCAACGTCTGCAGCAGACTTCAGCTTAAAGCCACAACAGGACCAGACAAAAGTAGAACTGACGGTGTTTGGTTTCATGAACTTTTGCTTTTACTGCATCTTCTGGTTTGGTCTCAGTGACTTATTTCTTGTGCCTTATGTTGCATTTATTTTTTGTACTTTATACTTTGTGCTTTGACTTTGACTGAGGGCTTTTCACAGAAGTGTGGACTTGAGTCACAAATTTAATGGTTTCAGACTTGACTTTAGAAAATGTAAAAAGATTTGTGGCTTGATTTGGACTTGAGCCTCTGAACTGAAAAGACTGGATAGTTTTAATAATGTAATAATAATAAAACTTCAGAAACTTTCTGCTGAAAAACCCCCAAAACAAACAACAATGACGCCCGTCTCTCCAGTGAGTTTTCAGTCACGAGCAATAATGACTGATGATGACAATAATCCTTCATGTGTTTTTTTACTGACTGAGTTGTTTTTTTATCCGTTTCTTCTTTTCAATGGTTTGTTCAAACTTAACCCAGAGTTTCTGCTGATTCATTACCAGCTGCACAGACAATCTTTTGTCAAAACTGGACAAATCTTTATCAAATGATCTACAGCCAATGAAAAACAGACTTTGTGAGGAATATGATTTATTATTAATATTACAAGCCACAAAATCTCTGAAGGTTGTATTAGTCTGTTTTAAAAGGACTTGAAACTCGAAGTACAGGACTCTGGACTTACTTGTGACTTGAAAAACAATGACACCTTTTCACACCTGAAACTGTTCCTGAAGCTGTTTTCCTCTTTTCTTTTCTCCATTTGTTTAATTCTCTGTCACTTCCTGGATTTGGTCTAAACTCAAATGAAGCAGACCTTGGTTCAGTTTGGTCTGGACTCAACAAAAACAAAGCTTTTTTAATATATTTTTTTTACTGTTTTCCCATAAATCTTTCTCTGGACATGTTTTTCCGTCTGAGATTTAGTGTGCTTCCTTTTCCTTCACATCCTCTCGAGACCTGGCTGAAAAAAGGTTTTCTAATTGGATTTTTCTCGTGTCAAATAAGTGCTGCAGAGCAAAACATGTCTCTGTAGTGAACAGTGGGACTGGACTGTTTTAGGCAGAAGGATAAAAAAAAAAAACCCCCACATAAACCAAATATACTTACCTAATGTATATATTTACAGTCCATTTTTGCATTTGTGATAAATTTTTTAATAGTGTAATTATTTTTTAATATTTTGCAGATGAGTCCTTCTGTGTCACTTCAGAGAAACCTGACGTCAACTGTTTTTTGTTTTTTTTTAGATGAAACTGATGATGCTTAGGTTTGAAAACTTCATCAAATGTTGCTCAGGTTTTACTTATAAAAAAAATATAAAAACAATGCATACATTAATAATATCTGCTCAAACTTGTTCCAGTTCAAGATCCACCTGAAATCCCAGAGATAGGAGCTGAAAGGATTTATAACCTGGACTCTATTTTAACTCTGTTCATACAGTACCAGGTCGTAACACTGCCCTCTGCTGGTTGTATGTGGTTCTGCTCCGATGGACCACGCCCTCCGACAGGTGAACAAACACACCTGTAAACTCTACTGTTTGATCCTGACCAAGATTTAATGTTGAAAAGAGTTGGAAGAAACAGTTTCAGTCCGTCATGAACGAGTTAAAAAAGCGTATTTTCAATTTAACACTGTGCCTTGGGTTTTCTGTCTTTTTATGAGCTGAACAAAAATGTCCTTCGTGATAAGAAAAACAAAATTGGCTTTGCAAAATTGAGACACTGAAATGAGTCTTTGGCTTCAATTTGTCAAACTACCACAGAGTCAGTATGGGAGGCTATTTAATCTAAAAAAGCAACAAATGAGCACAAAAGAGTCTTTTTAGAAGTGGACTCCGCATTTTTTCACGTTTTAATGATAAAATCCAGGTGGCTTCAGGTTTGCACTTAATATTTTGCTCCTGAACATTTTCCACAGCAGCCATTTTTCATCAGCTGCTTTTAAATAATCATAATTTTCTTCTGAAACCCAAATAAAATGCACAATGATCTCTTTTTGTCGCCTGAACCACTGATAATATTTATTCAAAATGAGATATTATGCTTCTTCATTAACACCACAAGTATTCTCTTTTATAAAAACTTTCTAAAGTCTTCTCCAAACCTCGCAGCAGATAATCCAGGACTCACAAAGACTGGCTCAGAGCCTGGAGACACTTAAAGAAAGCTCTATAAATACCAGTAATTACCTCCGACAGCCGGCCGCCGCTAACGACACATAATGGACTCGTTTTTTCTCGTTGGAGCTGAAAAATGGCGGTGATAAGTTCCGGGACAGTGTTCTGACCTTGACGCGGCGCTTCATTTAGATAAGACCCGGCCTCGTCCAAACCAGCGCAGAACTGGGTCACTTTATCGCCGACGGACGCCGACCGTGACAGAGTTTAATGTTTGACTTTGAGGCGTTAAGGCCCCGAGCTGTTGAGTGGTATCAGCTCGTAACCACAGCTGTGGACGCCATTTTGAGAAAAAAGACAGGGTTTGGAACAAAAGAGTGAGCTTCTGATTCATTTAGTTTGGAGGATTTTTGAAGAAATGTGCTGAAAGATCATACTTTCTCT
This sequence comes from Rhyacichthys aspro, assembly GCA_036850595.1. NCBI lineage: Eukaryota > Metazoa > Chordata > Actinopteri > Gobiiformes > Rhyacichthyidae > Rhyacichthys > Rhyacichthys aspro. The sequence continues at coordinate 22,476,075 of CM072168.1, forward strand.
TGAACAAACTGAACCTGATATTTTCTTCTGTTTTAAACCTAAATATTTTATTGTATTTTGGGAAAAAACTTTATCATTCCATCTACTGTTTTATTGTAAGGGATTGTAACAGATGAGAACTTCTATTCAGGAACAGAAAACCTTGGACAATCACATGCTCCAAAAAGGAGCGCTCCCATTGGTCGACACTTGTCACATGACGTTCCAGGAAGTTTAATAGCTGCAGATAAAGTGTATTTTCAGCTGAATATGTCTTTTAACAGAGAAACAGCTGAAAAAAGAAAAGCATCAACAGAGAAAAGGGAGACAACGTAAAACACAGATAAATACTGTCAATTCAATCACGTAATGTTTAACGAGGAGGAGATAATTGTCGTCCTGACGCTGAAGTCACAGCTAAGCTAACGCTAAACTCTAAACTTCAGTTTGGTCAAATGGATTAGTATTTTGTGGTTTTATTTTTTAATAAAAGAGAAGCAGGAGAGGTCTCTAGACTGATTTTGGAGGAGAGTCTGAGACAGGGACAGAACAAGAACATCAGGTAGTTTTATTTATTTATTTCTATTTTTTATAATGCAACACAATTTACTCTCAGGCTTTTTTATATTGCAGCCTGGGAATAACATGATAATAATCAGGTAATAATGATTAAAGATAATCATTATTACCTTGTTTCCAGCCTAGATGAGCTCTGAGGTGTTTATAATGAGCCATAATAAGTGTTTTAAGTAGATTCTTTAAGATGATTGAGTTTGATTTGTAGAAAAATGTATTATAAACAAACATATTCACAGCTGATGATAAAAGAACTCAAGCTGTAGCCCACACTCTTCATAAAGTGGTGTTTTGTCTGTGAATCTCCCGAGTCTCAGATTTATATTTAGCTCCTGTCTCTGATCACGTGTCTCTCTGATCATGTGACAGCGATTGAATTTCTCGTCTCTAAATGTGATTTGGACAAACGTCTGGACGGAGCTAAAGGCCCATGTGACCGGAGCGAGTCCCGAGGGCTTCGTTTGCTCCTGTTCTTCTCCGTGTTAGAGACACTCTTCTGCAGCTCCAACAACATAAAGTTACTCTTCTTCTGGAACATGTTCAAAGAAATGAGGTTTATTAATAAAACTGGGTGATTTTTGCATAATTTTACATGTTTCTTTGGTCAAACCTTGGATCTGTTATGGACAAAACCTATGGATAAACCAGGACTAAACCAGTATAAAAATATGGACTAAAAACACATTCGAATTTAAATTAAACCAAGACTGAATCAGAATTAGAACCTGGACAAAACCAGGATAATATTAGAACTAACAGAGAACAACACACAACTGGGACTCAGACAGGTCTTAACCAGGACTAAAACCAGCTAAACCCAGGTCCAAAATGAGGTTTATACCAGGATTAAACTGTGTCTAAACCAGGACTGGGTTTAACTGGAAACAAACAGGTTTAAAAATATGAATAAACTGGGATTTAAAATGTACATAACCAAGACTGAACCAAACTAAAACTAAACATAACCAAAACTGTCTCTCTCGTGTCTCTTGTCTCTCTTGTGTCTCTCTTGTCTCTCTTGTCTCTCTTGTGTCTCTTGTGTCTCTTGTGTCTCTTGTGTCTCTTGTGTCTCTTGTCTCTCTTGTGTCTCTTGTGTCTCTTGTCTCTCTTGTGTCTCTTGTGTCTCTTGTCTCTCTTGTCTCTCTTGTGTCTCTTGTCTCTCTTGTGTCTCTTGTGTCTCTTGTGTCTCTCGTGTCTCATTTGTCTCTCTTATGTCTCTCTTGTCTCTCTCGTGTCTCATTTGTCTCTCTTATGTCTCTCTTGTCTCTCTTGTGTCTCATTTGTCTCTCTTGTGTCTCTTGTGTCTCTTGTGTCTCTCGTGTCTCATTTGTCTCTCTTATGTCTCTCTTGTGTCTCTTGTGTCCCAGATTTCAAGTCTTCTGTTTCCTGTTTCATTTCATAATAAAAGCCTTTTATTTCCTCATTAGTGCTGCTCTTGTCTAAAGTCTGTTCGAGGACGAGGAGACATTTTAATTAAAGACTAAACTGTTCCTGCTTCATGTTTTTATCTCAGAGAAAAGTGTGTTTTTATGATATGAGATATGTGCTATGTGTTATTTTTAAACTTAATGTAATTGTGGACAGTTAATACAGTTTTATTGTCAACAAATCAGAAAGTCTCTTTAGTTTAAATAAAGTATAAATAAACATTCTTATAAAAAGACTCCTAACTGTTCTTGAACCTGATCAATATGACTCTGACTCTGCACTGTTAAAAGAAACTGTCCAATTTACAGTAAAAATATGGCAACTGCAGTTTTTTATTTTTTTATTTCCCTTCAGCGTCACTTTTAGTAAATTTAAATTCACATAAACATCTTTGATGTAAGAAAACTTTTTCCTTTCATTTTCTAATCTGTCGTTTGCTGTGATTGTTCCGTTCTCCTTTTATTACATTAATGTAATAATAATTAACACAGCTTTCTGTATTGTTCTTACTTTAACAAAAGAAGAAAGGAATTAATTTAACAAGACTGTCACATAATCAGCCCCTGTTTGAATATATTACACTGAAAGACAGATTATTTGACTTTATTCTGCTTTTTCAATTAAATCCACTGCATTTTTTAACATAAGAAACTGAGAATAATATATATTATTGTTTAATCTCTGAGCTTTGTTATTGTCAAACTCGTTTACAGAGAATTATTTACGCAGCGACAGAACAATAACGCTGAGCTGTTCTGAGTGAACGGTTCTGTCGCTGCTGAAGGAAAAGTTAAAGTGAGGTCGAAAACAAAAGACGACACATGAGAGCGGCTCTGTTCTAAACACATCTACAGAGGTTTTATCTGAGTCTACAGACGTCAAAACTGTCGTGTTTCACTAAAGAACACATTCAATGAGACATCAGTCGAGTCAAAAACAGCTGCAGTCAGTTCAAATCAGGTTTATTTAAGACGGAGACAAATGTAGTTAAGAAAAACTCTTTCATATTATATCATATTATATATATATATATATATATATACATATATATGACTGTTGCCCATGTCTGTTTAAGTCCTCATTAAAACTGACTCACATATTGTTATTTATCCACAGCTCAACAGGACACTGAGACAGACCATTGTTAATATATTAATTACACAAACACATGTAAACGCTGCAGCTCTGATGTTAATTATCCTCTTTCAGTGACTCAGAATGAATCAGTTTTATACGATTAGTAACTCACACAAAGTTATTCACCGAAAGTGTCTCTAAGCTCTTTTCCGTCTGATTACAACAGGCTTATCAGGCTCGGCTCGGCGTTATTAATTCTGATTCTGTCCACACACAACGGCTGTTACGAGGTTTAATAAGACGATCCGAGGGCCTCGCTTTGTCTCAGACGCAATATTTCATGTTTCTGAGCCAAGCGTAGATTGGGATTAGCCGTCGGAGTTTAATTAGACGACAAGCATCAGAATTAGAAACGAAACCTAAACATAAGGAGTTTGGGAGAAAAGGGACTGGTTTAAAAATGAGGCTCTAAACACTGTTCTTTATGTCCTTTTCATGTTTATCTGTGTCTTAATCTGACCTAAACCCTGCTGTAACACTCTGATTTACAGAAATTCAAAGACAATTTCATGTAAAAACGTGTTGAATTTGTACAGCTTTGTGATTTTGTTTTGTGGCATCAAAATACATTATGAATAAATAATATCTGCTTAAACAAAATGAATGTGGGCTTGGTCTATATTGACATTCAGGCTTTTCATAAAAAAGAAGCTAAGAACAAGCCTGGCTGCTTTTTGGTTCTAGTCAAGTCACTCTAAGAGAATAATGTTAATACTTTGACTTTTCAAGATGAGTCTGAGAAGAAAGAAAACGAAACAATTAATAGCAAAACAGCATTTCAATTGTAAAACTGCACCAAACAAAGAGAATGCAGCATGAGATACAACAAAACTATGACTTGGACATGATTTATGATGTCCTTTTCTTGTCCCTGTCTCAGACTCTCCTCCAAAATCAGTCTAGAGACCTCTCCTGCTTCTCTTTTATTAAAAAAATAAAACCAGACCAGTTTTTCCTCCAAAATACTAATCCATTTGACCAAACTGAAGTTTAGAGTTTAGCGTTAGCTTAGCTGTGAACCTGCAGCAGGACGAGGGAGGGTCACAGAGAGACCTTCACTCACTTTTCACGTAAAACTCTGAAGACGGACATTATGGCTTGGACTCAAATGTAAATGAACAAATATAGCATTAACACTGTCGAGGTTAAGAAGAGTTTTTAAAGGAGTTCAGACACTTTTACACAAACTGTGGAACAACACACACAGAGATGCTTTACACAAGGAAATAGAAAAATAAAATAAATAATAAAAGTAAGTCCACAAATGTAGGAGTTTATTGTGCAGCAGATGTAATATTTACTTTCTCTTTCTGTTATCAGTAACTGTTCTGACGAAAAAACATGCTCGAGTGTTAGATGTGAATAATAACTCCTCGTAAACATCTGCAGTGAGGTGTTTGTGATGTTTCCACCTGAATCTGACTCAGTCGAAGACAAACAAGGTTATTTTTGGCTATTCACAAAACAAATCGTAGTAAATGATGCCCATTTCTCATTTTTTCCCTGTTTTTATGCTTTTAAATGTGAACTCCTGCAAATGCATCAACGAGTCTAGCCTTAGACTCATCTGTGTCCACTGTCCTTTAGTAAATATGGAAAGTGCCATTTTTACTCCAAAAATAACTTTAATCTAGGTCATCTGCTCACAAAACTCACTAAATAAAACAGGACAACCTTCAACCAAGTCACCAAATACAAACATTTAACATCTCTCGATTTCTGATCAGTTTCTATATTGTATGCGTCACTTTTCACTCTTTTAACTAGAATAACTCAAGTGAAAATCATCAAAATGTACAGATCACATTCCAACACAACTACACTCGTTTCTTAAAAGAACAGAAATAAATGTAGGGTGTTGCTGTCTCATGTCAAGTCCAATAAAACCATGTTGTTATTGAGATAAAGCTGTTTATGAAGCCGTCGTCAAAGAGGAATATTGCCACCTTTTACACTGTTGTGGTTATTTAATGCAGTTAAAGTAATATTTGGAGCTGAAAATGTAATAATAAGCAGACAGCGAGGATAAACCCAGCAGAGAGAAGAGAGAGGAGAGAGGCTTACCGTCGTCTCCAGATCCTGAGCCTGCATCTGTGAAGAAAACAGACAGAGATTATTACACAGACGAGAAACAGCAGAAAGGTCGGGTCTGCATTTGAGTCTGTGTGGGAAAAATGCACTTCTAAAATACTCAAAACTTAAACTACAGCAAGTTTAAAGGGTCAAATTTTACACTACAGCAGCCTTAGAGGGTCAAAACTACAACTACAGCAGCCTTAGAGGGTCAAAACTACAACTACAGTAGCTTTAGAGGGTCAAAACTACAACTACAGAAGCTTTAGAGGGTCAAAACTACAACTACAGCAGCTGTAGAGGGTCAAAACTCAAACTACAGCAGCTTTAGAGGGTCAAAACTACAACTACAGCAGCTTTAGAGGGTCAAAACTACAACTACAGCAGCTTTAGAGGGTCAAAACTACAACTACAGGAGCTTTAGAGGGTCAAAACTCAAACTACAACAGCTTTAGAGGGTCAAAACTACAACTACAGTGGCTTTAGAGGGTCAAAACTCAAACTACAGAAGCTCAAAATATAAATACTACCAGGTTTGCTCAGACTTGAACAGGTTTTACTCAAATATAAGCAGGTTTAAGTTGGATTTGAACTGATTTTAGTTTGTTTTAATCAGGGTTTTCTGGTGCTGGGATCAGACTCAGCCATGTTTTTAAACTCATTAATATTTGTAAAAATGTCTAGTTTGTTCCCAAAATGATGCAGATATAACTTTATTTATCTGTGGACAGGCCTGACAGCTCTCTTCTTGCTCTTTACAGCCTTCAGCGAACAGTGCTCTATTCATTATTGAGCAGAGGTCAGCGAATCTAAGCCCTCTTTATTGAAACAATCATTCGAATAGCCTCAAAACAAACCAGAGCTGTCCCTTTTGCCTCGATAAACAAACTGTCAAATCTCTGTATGTGTGAACACTAAATGTACGGCGTCAGATGAAAATGTGGAGGTTCGGGCTGAGGTCAGATCGATACGAGCCTTTAGCGTCTGCTCCAGGTTTGAGTCGAGAGTAAAAGAGTGATGGACGCGAGCCTCACCTCAGTCTGTTCTCTCTGAAAGGCTTTAGAGAAGCTCCTGAAGAGACACGTTCACCGCAAACAACTCAGAGGATTTAAGAGCTTTATGTCGGGTTTTATGAGAAATTGATCAAATGTTTGGTGTTATGACCCGTGCTCTGAACAAACCAGAGTCAATTACGTCAAGAGTTCAGAGCTCTGTGTGATTCTGCTGCACAGTCTGAGTTTAAGTGTTCATTTAAATACAATTATGATCAAAATATACAGTTTTATAAATACATAATTGTTTCTAGAGACTAGGAACACTCCACTGACTGAATCAAACGCATGTCCTCAAATCAATTAATCACACATTTCCCACACACAGTTCTTTATTTATTATCAGCAGATTAAATTCACTCGATATTAAAAAGTCCTAATTATAAACGTCATAGTTCTTTGTGAAGGTAAAACACAACGAAATGCAGCGTATGTCTGCGTTAGTTTCTCTGCTCCTCGTCTTCGTTTACTCCGAGAGTCAAAGGGATGTTGGACGAGAGCGTTTCCTCGGCTCAGTTTTTCATCAACGCTGGACTTCAATGTTCCACTGAAAACCTGTTCAAATCCAACTAAAACCTGTTCGAAATCATATAAAACCTGTTCAAATCTCATTAAAACCAGTTAAATTCCAGCTAAAATCTGTTTAAATCCAATTAAAATCTGTTAAAATTACTCTAAAACGTGTTCAAATCTAAATCTATTTGGACTAAATCTTTTTACCTTTTGAAACATAATTTTTTTGTCCTTTTCTTTTTCTATTTATTTGCTATTGTGAAACATGGGTTCTCTGAATAAAAGAACACTAGACATTTTACTCCAATTAATGAACATCTTTCAGTTTATTGTGCATCGACAGAGGTGCGTCCTGCTCCAGAATCACATCAAACATTAAACGTCCGTAACTCAAGCACGATCTTTTCTTCTTTCATTTGACGTGTCTTTATCTCTGTTAACGCCGCATAAAAACCAGATAAGGCTCTGGATGACGATCGTTGGAGTCGAGGCGTTTGAATGAGGCTCCGTTTGATGTGATAAAGAGAAGGATGATGAAAAACGCCCCTGGAGCCGACAGTGATGCAATCTGTTCAAGTTTAATGTAACGACAAACAGCGAGGAGAGTCCGCCGTGTAATGAGCCACGAGCACGGCTCATCATCACCGCTCGCTTTGACGTTTAAGAGGAAATCCTGGCAGCGCTGACCTTTCGCTGACGGATTTAAATATCTGTCACAAACAATCATCTGTAAATACTTCTGCAGACGACAAAGTGTCAGATGGATTTACTGTGAAAGACTCGTCAGGCCTGGGTTCACAAAGCAGAAAATAAAACTGAATCACACATTGGTCATGACACATTTCACCGAAACAGTCTTTTATGTTTCCCACAGTTTTAAATGAATGGGTTTAAAGAGAATATTATGAATATCTATAGATTCCATTCACACAGAGCTGTTTATGAGACGTATGCCTTGTGTGAGACTCGCTCGTCATACAGGCAATAAAATCCAACTAAAACCAGTTCAAATCCAACTTAAACCATTAAAATCCAACTAAAACCAGTAAAATCCAACTAAAACCAGTAAAATCCAACTAAAACCATTAAAATCCAACTAAAACCAGTTAAAATCCAACTAAAACCAGTTAAAATCCAACTCAAACCAGTTAAAATCCAACTAAAACCAGTTAAAATCCAACTCAAACCAGTTAAAATCCAACTCAAACCAGTTAAAATCCAACTCAAACCAGTTAAAATCCAACTCAAACCAGATAAAATCCAACTAAAACCAGTTAAAATCCAATTCAAACCAGTTAAAATCCAACTCAAACCAGTTAAAATCCAACTCAAACCAGTTAAAATCCAACTAAAACCAGATAAAATCCAACTCAAACCAGTTAAAATCCAACTCAAACCAGTTAAAATCCAACTCAAACCAGTTAAAATCCAACTCAAACCAGTTAAAATCCAACTCAAACCAGTAAAATCCAACTAAAACCAGTTAAAATCCAACTAAAACCAGGTAAAATCCACCTCAAACCAGTAAAATCCAACTAAAACCAGTAAAATCCAACTAAAACCAGGTAAAATCCAACTCAAACCAGTTAAAATCCAACTAAAACCTGGTAAAATCCAACTCAAACCAGTAAAATCTAACTAAAACCAGGTAAAATCCAACTCAAACCAGTTAAAATCCAATTCAAACCAGTTAAAATCCAACTAAAACCAGTTAAAATCCAATTCAAACCAGTTAAAATCCAACTAAAACCAGTTAAACTCCAACTCAAACCAGTTAAAATCCAATTCAAACCTGATGAAATTAAATAAAACCTGTTCAAATGCAAGTAAAAGATGTTTGAATAAAATTAAATGTTCAAATCAATTTGAAACCTGCAAAACTCCACCCAAAACCAGTTCAAATCTCACTAAAAGCAGTTCAAATCTCACTAAAACCTTTTCCAATCCAACTAAAACCTGTTGAAGTCAAACTAAAACCTGTTCTAATCCAACTAAAACCTTTTCCAATCCAACTAAAACCTGTTCTAATCCAACTAAAACCTGTTCAAGTCCAACTAAAACCATTGGTCCTTATCTCAGATACTTTCTTAGTCTTTGTAGAACCCAGTTGAAATCAGGTCTGTGTAAAAACTCTGAGCAGGTGTTGTCGCCGCTCTGTTATTTGTCTATTTCCAGGAATAGCTCCCTCAGTTTCTCCACATTTCAGAGCAATTATAAACTCATAAAAATGCACACATTTCACAGAAGCAGCCCCCTTCTGCTTCACGTGGAGTCGTTAGCTTTTCTCTGTTTACATCGGCGCTAATGTTTATAGCGCTGCACATTTCCAACGCTCTCACTGTAACGTTATTTCCCTGCTGCTCTATTTCATTTCGAATAATCCGGTCTGCGTGGGATTACGGCGCTGCAGAGACGTGTGCTCGGCGGGAAAAGGTCACTCTCTTCATTAATGTGGTCGGTGTAAAAATACTCTGCAGCGGCTGAAGAGAGTCGCTCATAAAAGTTTAGGAGCTGCTCTGTTAATTGAGTCGAAGCCGTAAAATGAGAGCAGAGTTAAAGCTGTTCATGCAGAGAGTGAACTGGAGCATCACGGTTGTACAGACTTAAGGCCTCGAGAAAGAAGAGCTTCGGTTCGTACTGTACTCGACGTGTAAATATCTGTGTGCTCTGTCAAGACTCGGAGACAAAGGCCATTTAAACAGCGACGGTGCAGTTTTAAAGAGCGTGACTTAGCATTAGCTCAGTATTAGCTCAGCCTCAAATATCCTAAAGTTAAATACGCCACTCCTCGCTTTAAAAGAGAAGGTTTGAGGTGAAGACGTTTCATCTTTCATCCGAGACCAATTGTTGAAGTTAAAGTGTCTGTTGAAGAGGTTCATGTCGACCTTGGACTTCAGATTATGGAATATAAGTAATAACTAAAAGAGCACCAGGTAAACTCATCTAATAACTCTGTTCACTGTGCAGAGGATTTGTCTCCATTTGTTATTTTAATAGTTTAATGATGGATCCATGAGTAATAACACACTTAATGTCTGCAGTGATGTTAGTTTGTGAACTTTCCTAAAGCTAGATTCAAGCTTACGACAAGCTTTTTCTTCGTTAAATGTGTTGTCTGCTGCTTTTACGCGTCATAACTCTTTGTAAATCAGGCGTCTCTGTTAAACTTCCTCAGTTTTCTTGCTGGAAAACGTAGAAACTTCGAGATTAAAAATACTGCTCCGTGATGGCTGAAGGAAACATTGGGAATAGCTTTTAGTTTTATGCATGGGTTCAGTCTGCAGGGTGGTTATAAATGGTTGTCTCTATCAAGTGTATGATTGCGTACAACACTCTTCCTGCTTCATTTTGAATTGAATCCAGTCAGAGTGCAGCAGTCAACGTCAATGTAGAAGTGGCAGAAATATGGTAAAATATACACACACTAACGACTGGAGTTAAAATAGGGAAAAAGAAGCATGAAATGAGCCATGAGGACCTCTACAGTTAGCTTCAAGGGAGAATATTAACGCCTCTAACGATGAAAAGGAAAGAAAAGGCTGTTTTTGTGAACCTGTCCATTAGTGCAGTGTGCAGTGAGTGGATAAACGCAGTGTGGAGGCCTGATACAGTGGAGCAGCAGCTGGAGTCAGGCTGAGTCAGGCTCAAACAGCAGTAGTTCATTAAACCCACATCCACAGCTCAGCAGAGAGAGCAGCAGAAACACTGGGAGGAGACTGAGGAGGAAAGAGAAACTACTGACGTCCAGCAGCATTTATTCAGTATATCACTGTCTGTATTGAAGCGTGCACAGGGTCCAGAGGGTCCTTTAATACAGACACATGGGCCCAATACAAACTGTAACAGAGGAACTGACAACAGACAAACTGAGCGAGAGCTTCTTTTTCTAATTTCTTTTCTAATGATTTGGGTTTCACTTTTTACCAGTTTCTCTCTGATTACAATGTTTTTAATGTATCTCCTCATGTTTTCATCAGATTTATCTTTAAACGTACATTTGTGGCAGAAAGTTCCATCTTTAGGGGCTTTTTCCAAATGTGTTGATTCATGAGCAGCTCACTCTGTCCTTCATCATCAGGCCTCGATAATAAAAGGCTTAAGTTGACGACAAAGTTATAATAAACTTAATAATAAGCCAGAACACATGTCCCATTGTTATTAGTGATGACAAGCGACAAAAACCTCTGCACGTCGGAGCAAATTTCTGCAAATCTGTGGTTAATGTGAACAACAGCAGACATTTGGTCGATACAAGGAGATCTTTCAGTGACGTACAGCATTAAAAATGAAAAGGATTCAACTCAATTAGCCCAATGTTATTATGGATCTGAAAGAAGAGTGAGAACGCCTGATATATTTTTAACTTCATCTCAATTTGAATCTTAAATCGTTGAATGAATGCTGTTTTCAGAGCACAGCTCACATGTTGTTCTTGAACTTGAACAGAAGGAGGCCTTCAGAGCCGCAGCGTAAATAGTTTATCTCTGACTTTGACAAAGCGCGCTCTGTCGTTAAAGTAAAGATAATCGGTTCATGGTCCGCTCTCATGTGACGCCGAGCCTGATCTAAATTTGTGTCGAAGTTCAGAGGCCGCCGCATAAAGAGCTCTTTCTTCAGGAGTTAAAGCCCCTCGGTGTTTGTGGTGTCGTCCCGGGACAATCAGAGCGTGACGCCGCTGCTACTCGAGCTGGAGTCTCCGGTTTCAGTCGAGAGGAAACAACACCGGCTTTATCTGAGCTCCATCGATCTCCCTCCGAGCTCCGGCAGGTTGAGTGGCACAAACACGAGCAGCCATTAAAAACACACCAGGAGACGAGCGGGTTTATTTTATCTCATGTGTTCAGCTGGAGATATACTGCTTTTTGAATCACATGTGTTCATTCAGACTTTTCTAAATAACGGTTCCTCATAAACGTAGGATCTCTCTAGTTTGGTCTGGTTCTGGTACTTTATCCTTAGTCTTTTAGTTCAGTTGATGGGGTTTTCCTGTCAGTTCCAGATCACTGCTTATTTGTGTTTGCAGTTTCCTTTACGTCAGCCCTGACATGATTTAACACACACGTCAGCATTTTATTATTGACTTTGCAGCGTATGTATGTCGTGTATTGATTTGTATAAAACTACTTCTGTCGGTTCTCCTTTGTTTATGTCCATCAGCAGCCGTTCATCTCTCACGTTGTGTTTTAAAAATCACAGAATCTACAGAGACACAGCTCTACTCTCGATGTGTGTGTTTCACTGTCGACAGAAAACGGAAAACCAGACGCTACGATCCGTCCCGTGGGAAGAATTTAGAAAGTGAGAAAATGACAGAGTTAATGTAACTGCTAACGCTAATTTGTCCACTGGGGGTCGCACTGTTTTAGTTAAAGTCATTACACAAAAGATACAAGAGACGAGAACTAAACAGAAGATAACAGCAGCCACGTTACCTGAAATAGCATTAGCATCAAAGCCATATTGTGAAGGCTTTTGGCAACATTAACCTTTTCAATGTACTTCTTTGCGCTAAACCAAAGGGAAAAAGTTGGAGAAGTCATTATTTGTATGTTATTATGCTGTTATTTTACTGTTCCAACCCACTTCAGATCAAATCAGACTGTCTAGTGATTATACGACTATACCTCCGACTTATACCTCTGTCCCAACACTAAGCACTTAGTCAAAGTGCATGAAGGGTGTTAAGGATCCAAAGCTGTTGAATAGAACATAAACAGTCCTGAACCCGTCACTCATCACCTAACTTTCATTATGATGAAGGTCAAACATGATGCTGGATTCTGTCGCAGTGTTTGAAAACTGGATTTATCAAAGCGACAGAAAGACAAGGCAAAAAACAAAAGACTTCATGACAAATAAAGGGATTGTGGGAAAGATCCATCAGAGTCAGTCTAGTGTGATGCATTTCTGCTGGAGGTGAGTTTATAGAGAATCAGACTGTTTTTGATGTGGTCCTGTTCATTAAATACAAAATACAAGGTGAATAATGAAGATGGCAGGTTGTTGTTGAGTGTGGAGGTCGCCTTATCAAATACAGGTGTCTACTTTGGCTCCAAATGTAGATAAATACGACCAAAATCAAACAATAAACCAAACCAAAGTGCATTACAGAGGCTCTGATCAGTTCACTGTGGCTTCATTCTGATTCTGTGTTTGACTTGGAGCAGGATGCTTCACAGATGCATTTATTTGGTCAGATTTTTGCATCACATTAAAACCTTTCCACAAAGTTCAATATTTCCATAAAAAGAACAGACAACTTTTTACATTACTCTCATGTAACGTCTACACATTTCCCTCTGGCTCCGTCCCAGCCTTTAAAATAAAAAGAAACACGAGTCTATTTTCACATAAAGCTGCACAGACCTCACACCTCGCCTTGTTCTGTTCCAGGTGTCGCTCGGCTGAAAAAAACCCCGCTGTAAAACAGTGAAAGTGCCGAGCAGCAGCAGAACACGGCTCCACTGCTCCCTCAGATCTAATACCGCCGCATTATTGGACCCCTCTCACAAATACGTCTGCTCGTTTTGCATTTTAACGACACGAGCGCAGCCTGATGAAACCCTCTGTAGCAGCGATCGGACCGAGATTCGCAAACGCTCATAACTCTCAGTTTTAGAGCCTATTAAACCGCCTCAGCGCTCCCATCTGTATTCATTATACACAAGTACAGAGCGCCGTCGTTAGGAGAAATCGGGATTTAAAACCAGTTGTTGTCCAAATAAAACCACATCTATAAATATATTTAACACCATGTGATATTATAAACCCGCTGTGATTTAGTGCAAACCAAACAGAGGAATCTAGAGACTACAACAAGAGGAGATTTAGAATCATGTCAGTACAGAGTAATATGATTCTGATGATGTAAAATAAATCAAATGAAGGCAGGAAGTGGCAAAGACAGAGGAAAGACTGCATTGTCTTGAGATTAGAAGGTGTTTAGAGAGAAAGATAAAGACAGAAAACCACCACAAACATTTAACTTCAGCCTCATTTAAAGTTCCAGTCACTGATGTTCTTTTTTTGTTCCTCTCCTGCTTCTCTTTTATTAAAAAAAATAAAACCAGACCAGTTTTTCCTCCAAAATGCTAATCCATTTGACCAAACTGAAGTTTAGAGTTTAGCGTTAGCTTAGCTGTGTCTTCAGCGTCAGGACGACAATTATCTCCTCCTCGTTAAACATTACGTGATTGAATTGACATTGAATTTTTGGAGCATGTGATTGTCCAAGGTTTTCTGTTCCTGAAGGTTCTCATCTATTACAATCCTTTATAATAAACAGTAGATGGGTCAGAAAGACTGTTTTTTCAGAAATTATTGTTTGTACAATTTTACAATTTGTGTTTGAACCATTTTCACAACGAGAAGAGAAAAACATTAAGTACAGTCTGTTTAATAAAGGATTTAGCTGATTTGAAGGCAGTAGATATCAGCTGTTATCTTGTTCTCCAGACGACCTTCTGCACTAAAGAAATGAAAGTCTGGAGACTGCTTTGTTGTTACAAATTGGTTGATGACTTTGGTTCCAGGAGCTCAACAATGACTGGCATTCTGTAATTCATTCTTCATTTTTCAAGCGTTATTGGTTTTTTGTGCGATTTTTCTGAATATGGTGCGTTTGCAAACTTTGTAACTGTGTCTTGTTTCCGTCAAACTCTGTAGAAAAGTTTCCAATTTCTTTGAAGTGAAATAATGTAATAATAATGAAAAATGTCAAACCAATGCAATCAGTTCATGCTTTTTAATAGTTTTCTGGTGTTGTATTGATTTCTGGTGACATTATTTTTCATTTGTTAATGTACTGTTGTTGAATTTGTGGTAAAATTAAAATGTTCTGATTTTTTGGTTTGAAACAAAAAGGATTTTCCTACGTTATGGCAATGCTCTCTTTTATCAGTTGGAGCAGCCGTAAACAAAGCAAAACATTGTCATATTCGTGCTTTACCAGCTGCTTCTTCAGTAGAAACACAGTGCTCCATCTTAATTTTAACCACAGTATCTTCAAGAAGTTGCATCAAGTGCAAACAAGCGACTGTAAAGAGTAGAGTTATGTTTGCTCAAATACAATCATCCCATTACCCTCCGTCCACTTCAAATGCTGCACCTTTTCATTGTGGCTTCAGCGAGGTTTAAAAATGCTTAAATTTATCCTCCTTTGATTTGAGTGTATTCCTGTCTGCAGTAGCTGAGCAGATTGTGGTTTGGCTGCTGCAACAGGAGCAGATCTGCGTTACAAAAACAGAAAAGCAGCTTTTATTCCACATCAAGCTCCTGCTCTGTTCACTGAGGAGCATTAGCTGAACACAGCGAAACAAACCCAGTGTTTCTCCCAAAGGACGGCATTAAACAAGTGCTAACGCTGCGCTTTTCCCACTCACTTCTGAACAGTCCTGGGAACCGGAGGTGGAGGGCTCTGTGACAGCTTTAAAGAGCTCTGTTTTAGAAAGGCTCTGAGACGAGGAAGACGGGAAAAAGAATGTGTTTGGTGGTTGTTTATGAAGCTCACGGTGGATCATCAGCAGAGAATGTGACCGGGACACACTTAGACTACATCTTTATACTTTACTGTATTAGACTTTTATACAATTATTATGAAACAAGCAAAACACAGCAAAAGGCCATATAGGCAGAAAGGATTAAAAAAAAGAAAAAAAGACTGAAGCAGGATTGTCAGGGATTTCAGGGTATGACCATTTAAAATAAAATAAAATAAATAAAATAAAATAAAATAAAATAAAATAAAATAAAATAAAATAAAATAAAATAAAATAAATAAAATAAAATAAAATAAAATAAAATAAAATAAATAAAATAAAATAAAATAAAATAAAATAAAATAAAATAAAAAAATAAAATAAAATAAAATAATAAATAAATAAATAAATACATTTATTTATACAGCACACAAAGTGCTTTAGAAAATCCTACTAAAAAAATGAGGAAAATAATTATAATTAAAACGCCCACAAAAGACGATAAAACAACAGCATAAAGACAACAAAAATACTGAATAAAAGAACAATAAAAATAAAATAATACAGATAAAACAGACTAAAATGCAGGATGACAACTGTTTTTACTTTAATATAATATTATTTAATTATGTTTCGAGCTCACCCAAAGATTGCTTTAAAAATGGTTTCCAGTATCAACATTAATTACTAGAACCATGGTGTGTTTGCTAAGGCATTAAGTTTGAGGCTGAATCTTAAATTATCTGAATAAAGCTGACATTTGCAGAAGAAAGCGGAGATTCACGGAGAACATTTAATGCCAGGTCTGTTGTCATGGAAACCCCTGCCACCGGAGCCTCCGAAGCACACAAACCTTGCCTCAACAAAATCGTTTTACTCACAAACACAATATCCCATCTGAGAAATATTTATACTGTAAGTGTCTGGAGGTTTTACTGAAGATATAAATATAAGATTGATGCAGTTTGGATGAGATTCATGCAAGAAATGACCATTTGAAAATAGGTATAGTTTCTGCGTTTCAGGCAAAACATTTGGACGACTTCAACGTGTGGAGTTTGGATGGAACACTTTAAAGTTCATAAAACAAATTCTGTAAATGATAGACCTTTGAAAGATATATTTTCTTAAAGAGGACAATTTTCTCTATACTTTTATATATAACTTGTGAATGTGAGTACAGTTAGAGGCAGTGGAAAGGTCTGAAGTGAAAAAGTGGAACGACAAGGAACTCACTGTCCCTAGCAACCATAGCAACCTATTATAAAGTCAAAAAGGTCCAAACAAATGTAATATTTAAAGTGTGATTATGAGAAAATAAGTTCAAACATGGAAGACATGACTAACTGAAATTCTTGTGACTTGTTTAAAGTTTGAACAATGTCAAAATGTTAAAATATGAAGAAGAAGAAGAAGAAGAAGAAGAAGAAGAAGAAGAAGAAGAAGAAGAAGAAGCAAAAGAATTGGAAGAAAAAGCAGAATTTGGCCAAAGTACCAAAGGAAATATATGGGCAGAAAGTGTCACACAAACCAAAAAACAGTCTAAATGGTTGAAAGTGCACAAAAACAGCAGAAAAATAATCAAGATGAAGGAGAAGAGTGGTCCATTTGAACATTTTACAGCTGATAGTTTCTGAAGAAAGACTAGAATCACTGACATTAGCTGAAAAGCACAAACTGACCTCAATACAGCTCTTGACACTTCACTGTCTGCTCAAAAAAGACGGAGAAAAAATAAAAGAGCCTCAGACAATCGGCACAAAGAAGAATTCTTCAGTAGAAACAGAAAAGAACTTTTAAATACAGCATTCACCATTCACGGCATAAGAGACTCAACCAAGACTCAAAAATGTCACGTCTTTGTCAAACAACGAACACGGTCCATTCAGTTGTAAACAGATTAAAATAATAGATTTTACTTATGATTTTATGAAATATTTGGCCTATTCTCAATGTCTCGGTTTATCCACAATATAATCAAATACTATCAATTTCATCAACTTATTGTAACAGGAATCATCTGAAAAAATGAGACGTGATTAAGACGGGATCTAGTCTTTATAATGAAGGATTTTAATAGATGAGAATGATCAGTCCACAGCAGGATTTTGTCCAATCACAGCTCACTTCAGGTAAAAAGGAGCGCTCCCATTGGTCGACACTGATGTCAACAACGAAGGAACAAGGAAATAAACCAAGGAAATGGGTTATTCTGTTGAAAATACGTCTTATTTTACAGAGAAACAGCTCAAAAAAGATAAAAATAGAGAAACAGCAGCAAATGAAACATGAATAAGTGTTGACGCAGTGTTTAATGAGACTGAGATAATTACAGGATCACTACAGTCTACAACAATAAACTCCAAAGATAAAAGTTTAAGCTCTAAACTGATTTAATGTAAAGTATTAGCATTTTGTGGTAAAAAATTGGTTTGGTTTGACCTTTTTTTAAATAAAAGAAGCAGGAAAGCCTGACACTGCAGCATTATTGACATGTGCTTGTGTTCAGACAGACTCGTATAGTGTCATATTGTATTTGTGTATCATGTTTTTGCGTTTTTCTCGAGGTACGTACCGACGGGACAGGCTCCCTCCGACAGGATGAGCACCTCCGACTGCTGTTTACAGGCGTCTCTGCGCAGAAAACACTCGTTCTGGTAGTTCTGATTGTTGGAGCCGCAGACCGGGGCGTAGTCGTTGTTGCACTGAACAAAACAGAAGGAAGACGGAACATTAACAAAACAAAGAGATCAACAATGTGTTATTTCAACCCTTCTTTTTTGTCTCAAAGCGGTTTAGTTCATGACTTGGTTTAGATTCAGTTGAGCTCCATCATGTGACTCAGTGCCTCCATATTGACAGGAAAATGAATTGTGCTACTGTAGAGTTATTGATTGTCATGTCAGGAAAGTTAATTAAATCAATATCTGACTCTTATCATGTGATATACAATAAAAAACAATATGATCTGCAATATTTAAATGCACCAAAAATGAGTAAATGTCTGAAACATGAAAGCTATGATATTATTTGAGATACAAGCTGTTCTTTTCACTTAATAATAATAATAATAATACAAAATAGTGGTACATCTGTGATGAATTGTAGGGGGCCATATTTTCACTTACATTTTTTTGTGTTTTCTAATTTAAGCAGTGGTTATTTCCATTTATTATATCAACAAAATTAGAGCTGCAATGGTGTATTTGAACATAAGCAACTAAAAAGCTCCAACATGACCTTTTCAGAACACATTATAGTCAGTGGATAAATGCTGTAAAGTTTGTTATAATTGTTGTTTGAAATGTGGACAATGATGACATGGTCTGTTCAAAACTGGGACATATTCATGTTTTTACAGATCAATAAACTATTTGAGGGTTAAACCATTTTAAAACTAGAAGAAAAAGTGACCTATATCACTTTATGATTGTATTTTATTTGATCTCAACCAATAATAATATGTTTCCTCAATATAGATGCTTTGGTGCATGTCTTTGGTCAAAGTGCAGTCTGTGATTCCAAAGCTCACTGTTTTCTTGTGTGTGTGTTGAACTACAGTGGCCCTGGAGGGACATGCTGTTGTCTATAAACAAACACAGTGGCCCTAAGCTTTAATTCAGTGAAAATGTGAACAGAGTCACATCCTTCATTTTGATGAAACAGTTCAAGCATGTTGTGTTTTTATAAATGTGTGTGGTTTGTGTCATTACGGCCTGCTCCGCTGAAGCAGTGGGAGGTTAAGTGACTTGCTCAAGGGCACTACGCAGAGCAGCTAAGGTAAGAGCACGCCTCATTCATCTTCCCACAGTTTGTTGACACAGACCCACTTTAGGTTCCTCTCATGACTGATGGCTCCCCAGGACTCGCTCCCGGTCGCGTTTGCACTCAAATATTCATCTGATTTGATATTGATTCGTCTGGACTCGCTGCACGAAGCACTACCAGGGTTTTTTTTTTTTTTTACAGTCAGTTATTCTTGCTTTTTTTCTGGTGCAAAACGCATTTTCAAAGTAAGAAACACAAAACATTTTACTGAACAAATACACACTTTTTTTTTTACCAATATCAAAACAAATCTACAACAAACAGACACAAAACGGAAAGGGACACCGACCGATGGGAACGTTTCAGGATCTGAACCTGAGGAAATGATGAGGAGCGTCTTCAACAAATCAACAGAACTTCTATTTTTTATTTTTTTATGAAGTGAGGTACATGTGGTTTATCGATGAAACCTCGCTTTGACTCGGTGCGTTCCCATTGGTCGGTGTGTGGTCAGTGGGCGTGTCCTTTCCATTTGGATTTGTTTTGTTAAAATGCTCTGCTTCATGTTCATTTCTTCAGTGCTCATTAATGCCTGTTTCTTGTAAATGTGTTTTAGTTTTGTTTTTGACTTACAGCCTTAATCTTTTTAGTTTTTTTAAATGTGCTTTTATTTATTTATAGATAGGTCCTTTACATAACAAGGTATACACTTAAAATAAATAGAATTAAACACAGAATAAAAAAGGATAAAATGTCCATTAAGTGTGATGTAAAAAGTGTTGACATGACAATGAAGTTATTCTATTCTGATGTTTTTTTGTGAATGTATTTTGTACTTCCAGGCCACCGTATGGTCCAGTCACAAGGCCTTACTTTGTGCCAGAATCAGACGAGGATAGTTTCTCTTTTTAACGTCTGTCTGAAGCTAAATCATCTATAAACTCTCTCTTTTCCAGCTTTAGCGTTAGCTACTCTTACATTTCTTACTAAATACGACTAGAATAGTGTTTTCTGGTGCGTCATGTAGTGTCAGACTGATCGAGTGTACTTCGGGGTCACACTCGGACACTGCTGCTGCTGAGAGACCATCACGGAGCTGACAAATGGCCACAGTGTGAAAATGAGCCGGTCCTGGGTGTGACTTCACAAGAACAAGTCAAGAGCAAGGAGCAGATGGATCGACCTGGAGGCTGCCCTCGGTCACGTGACTCAAGACCCACTTTTAACACGTTTATCTGTGAGCTGCCAACCCTAAGACTAGACCTTGACCTTGAGTCTTTTCTTTAAACTCACAGAAGAACAATCAGAGGTTAAAAACTGGGACATTTACCAGAGAACCGTGGTTACATTAGTGACTTCTTCAGCTGCAAAAAGAGGAAGATGAAACCTGGCTTTAAAAAATAAAATCAGCCAGAATCTGCAGTAAAATACATAAAAGCACTGTTCCTAATGACAATAGCTGGTAGAATTCAAAATCAGGGTTTATTTTAATGACGAGGTTCAGACCCATCTGGATATACTTCAACCATTTGGAGAAAGGATTGATTGTAGATGAATGGTTTTGATTGGTACAAGATGAATGGGTTTAATTAACATTTATGGGTCAAACTCTATGTTCTATGGTCAAGTGTTTTCCACAAATGCTTCTGCAGAAATGGACAGAGCAGCTGTGCTATTCTATTCTATTCTATTGTGTCTGTTCTGTTTTCTTCCCGATTCCTCGTCTTCGTCGACCGTCTTTGAGCCGATCCTGGTAAAACCAAACTGTTGCTGGTGAAACCCGGTTTTCCTCTTGTTAGCGATGCAGACTAAATGAAAAACAGGCTCACGTCTGTGCGCTGATGTTTGATAATGAAGTGTCTGTGAGCTACAATCACGAGGATGTACTTATGGTAAATCCAATTGTAAAGTATAATTTCATCAAAGCAATTATCCGCTCCAAGTGTCTGTGAAGAGAGCTACACGTCTGCGGCTGCTGCGTTTCTTCTCAACTCTTTGTGCACATTTTGTATAGATTCATAATTCTAAATGATTTGATTGTGACATTTTACTGATTTAATGTAAAATAGGGATATGCAAGTTCCTAATCTCCTGTAACACATTTTATATTTTTGCGACTGCTATATTTGGTAAAACTAAATGATGAAATTAAAATGATGCATTAGGTAAAAATGAGGTAAAAAATGTCAAATTATAACATTCTGACAGCTGTAGAACTGCATTATATTTACAGCACAGGTGTCAAAACCGGCCCACGAGGCTGGAAATCCAATCAAATCCACAAAAAACTGCACCTTCTACACATGAGTCTTTCCCAGAAATGTTCCTGCGTTTCACCAGAAGAGTTTCATTAGTAAATCTGCTCATTTACCGGCTCCAGACCTGGTGATGTTTCAGGGAATTTACAATCTACATGAACAACAAAACCAGACCACAAAGAGACAATAGATAAAACTTCAGCGAGTGATTCATTTGTAGAACATCTCCAAACGTCTCCAAATAATCTCCAATAAAACCAGAAAAAGTGTAGATCTGTTGCTTTTTTGAAAAAGAGGGGTTTGAACCTGTGTTAATTTTATTGATGAATACTTTTGTCATAGTTTTATCAACGACATAAAAAGTATTAAATATAAAAATCTAAACTAAATAAAAAGTAATTAATGAGAATGAAACTCTGGCTAAATGTTCAAAACTAAGAAATGCATCAATGCATCATAGAAAACATTGAAACTGCATTACTCTTTATATTTTAGAGACTAAATCGACGTCCAGTTTTCTTCTTCTTCATGTTCACTTTGTCAGTTTAGACTCTTGTGATCTCATTACTGCCCCCAACAGGTTGTTTTAGGAACTGGAGTTCTCAGTGTTGTCGGATCAAGTGTGAAAAGAGGAAACACAGTAATGTTCTGGAAACAAGCTCATGTTCAGGTCATTTACTGGAACCATGAGAGAAAGAGTGTAAAGGAAGATAACATTCATGTAGAATATGGTCCAGTGTGGTTATGCAGAGTTTCTCAGGTTATACTGATCTTAAGACGGAGGGTGAAATATGAATGAGCCCCTGATTTTACGTCTGCAGCTTCAGTGTGAACCGTGTTTTTGAAATCAGCCGAGAGGAAACCGAGAGCGAGGAGCGAAGAGGAAGAGCCGCTGATCAAAGGCTGAGAAATGCAAGACGGAAAAGACACGACACAGAAATGATGAGTGGAGCCGGCACAAGAAGCAGCACTGGCTCCTCCAAAAAAAAAAAAGACCTGGCACAATCAGAAAGAGACACTGAGGCAAGAAAAGGAGAGCAACATCAAATAAAACGCTGAAGAAACGGGGACAGAGAGAAGCCGCTCGGAGGAGAACGAACCGAGGAGAAAATGGAAGTGTTACAAAGGCCTAGAGTCAGGCTCCATCTGGATTTATCTGGGTTTAACGGAGGATGAGGGTTTGTGATGCAACAGGAGAGAAAAGAGAGGGCTTTATACCAGAGACCCACACCCACCGCCTCTATTTCTGCTTTTTTATTTGGAGCCGAGAGCCTGCTCTTCCCCAAAAACAATCTCCTAAAACACAAACTCAACCTGGGACCAAACGTGTCAAATGTGTCACTGCAATGTTTAAAGTTGCTCAATACATTTAGAAAGTGATGTGGCACTAGGTTTTAACTGGATTTGAACAAGTTTTGGATGGATTTAAATCTGATTAATTTAATTTGTTCATGAAATCATAAGCCAGTTTTTGGTACTGAGATAAATATATATAAATATAATCTGCTCAAATCCAAATTCAAGTCTCAAATTTGTTCTAATCCAATTAAAACCTGATCAAATCCATTTAAAAGCCGTTCAAATCCAAATAAAACCTGTTCAAATGCATCTAAATCCATTTAAAACCTGTTTAAATCCAACTTTAAAAAAAAATAAAAGCAGGAAAGGTTACGCTGCTGTTGGAGGAAAGTAGAGTCTGAGACAAAAACTGAATCTGGAGCTTTAAGAGCCACTAAAACCCATTAATTATGAACATATAAGCCACACACACACATTTATGCATCTTTTGGACAAACACACGTAGCAGGGACCATCTTGTCGCTGTTTGCAGAAGCCAAACCACATGACACAGACGAATGGAGCATAAACCCTGAGGCACCTGGAGTCTGAGGTGAGAAGACCCCGGCTGGACTCTGAGCAGGGCCCAGGTCCATATGGCCCGGCCTTCTGTCTCTGCTGCTGGGTTTAACCAGGACCAGAGCAGGACCGGGGCACGGAGTCTGGACTGGGACCAGACAGACGACAGGAGGGGCTTTGAGAGGCTAAAACAGACGCCTTCAGGAGACCTCCGCTGGCATCCAGTCAAATAATCTGGAGTCAGTCATTTTCACATCAAGTGTTTGATTTTAGCTGATATTATTTCTTCTAGTTGTGAAAATGGTTTAAACCTAAACAGTTTATTGTAAAATCATTTGTGAAAAACAGTCTTTATGATCCATCTACTGTTTATTGTAAGGGATTGTAATAGATGAGAACCTCTATTCAGGAACAGAAAACCTTGGATCGAAAAAGGAGCGCTCCCATTGGTCGACACTTGTCACATGACGTTCCAGGAAGTTTAATAGCTGCAGATAAAGTGTATTTTCAGCTGAATATGTCTTTTAACAGAGAAACAGCTGAAAAAAGAAAAGCATCAACAGAGAAAAGGGAGACAACGTAAAACACAGATAAATACTGTCAATTCAATCACGTAATGTTTAACGAGGAGGAGATAATTGTCGTCCTGACGCTGAAGTCACAGCTAAGCTAACGCTAAACTAACTAAATACATACTGTGGCTTAAATGAAGTTACGTAAAATTAGAAAAAACTGCTGCTCACTTGGCCGCTGACAGTATGTGATTATAAAGGTTATTTGTGGATTTGTTGGAGTAAGATAAAGCTCCCAAAGTTTTAGAAATGGCTCTGATGAATGGATTGATTTGAGATCTTTTGGCCTTCTTCACGTTGTCAGACAGTAATCAGGCCTGAGTGTGAATAGTAAAACTGAACACAGCTTTAAAAAACAAAAAATTTCCCTTAATAAATAAAATCATCACTTAAAAACGTCTATCTTTGTCTAATATTTAAATGTGTTTGATCTGAAACATTTACGTGAGACAAATGTGTAAAGAGTCGTCGGGTCAAATTTCTCTTTAACAACTGCAAATGGACTGTGTTAAAATACAGGAAAAGTAACTATGGCCTGAATATGACAATAACAGTAACAGAGTATTTAAATTCAATAGTGCAGAATGATTTTTTGAGCATCGATGGGACACAGATGAAAAGCAGGCTTTCATTGCCGTCTGCTCTGCTTTAAGTGAAATTCCCTGCATCATTTCTTTGTCACACCCTTCCTTTGTTTCCCAGCAGCACCTGTTCCTCCGTCGACCTGTAGGGGCTGCTGTTGTGCTGCCACTCCCCGTTAACGCTCTGTCACTCGACCTGTTGTCTCCTCACCTGCCTTCTCCACACAAACACTCACACACACTCAAAACTCCTGATGCATGAAGCACTTTGAACAAAAAGCCTCGCCGGGTCACAACAAACAACAAAAGAGGAGCGAGCGGAGCCGGCGTCGTTCGTTCGGAGCCAGCGTCTGTGCTGTGTGTTCCCGGGGCTGGATAAAGGAGGAGGGACCACACCGAGAGCAGACGACGGGAGGAAGAGGAGGGTGGAGGTGGACGGAGGTGAGCAGAGGAACAGCAGGAACAGGAGAGGAAAGAGAGGATACAGCAGGACAACCTTTACCTGGATTTGAGCGCTGATAAAACACAGCATCTACTTGTTTATTATCACAACTGTTTCACTGTTGATCTGTTCTGATTGTACATAAACAAGGAACTCATCACCTGCTCCGACAGTAACATGAGAGTTGAGACTGCAGCAGGTTTAAACACCTCTCAACTCAACAACAACAGTTTAGTAGCTGCACAGTCACAGATCTGAGATCAGAGGTGTTCAACTCAAAGATGTGAGGGCCACCAGAGAAAATAAGAATCCTCTCAGGGGCCGAAGATATCAGGTTGGTGGACTTACAGATGCATTAGTGTGGATCAGTAGTTTTTAATCACTTTTGGGACTCAAAAAGACCAAAAAGAACCAGAATGAACAATGAACAACTCTTTTCTTTCAAAACAAAAACAACAGCATCAGAAATGACAAACTAGTAAAAGCTAAATGATCAGAATATTTCAATAACCCCAAAAACAACTTTCCTGGAGCTAATGCTAACTGTATCAGATGTTTCCCTCTGAAGGTCCCTGTTGTTCACACAAACATGAAAGTAGCTCCAGAGCTTCACAAAAGAAGGAGGTCGTTGATTTAGGGATAATGCTGCCATGAAACTAAAACACTGTCTTTCTAAATTCAGAAGACATTTACACGAAGCGTCTCTGTGATATTTCAGACTAACTTCACTTCACCCACTCTCTCAGAGAGCTGGGGTTATGGTAGTGACCTGAAGTGGTGCATTTTTTTTATTTTGTTAATTTTTTTTTAGCTTTCTTTCTTTCTTTCTTCATACACTGAGCTCGACACAACTGTGGAAGGAAAGAGCAGGACAGATTTGTGCCTGACATTTTAACAGTGCTTCTTCACAGAACAAATTGCTTCAGAAAGTTCAAAGCTCAGAACCTGGACGAGTTTATCTGAGAGCTCCACTCCCTGATTTTCTTTTTTTGTCCCTGTCTCAGACTCCACTCTCCTCCAAAACCTCTCCTGATTCTCTTTTATTAAAAAAATAGAATTCCCAATTATCTCCTCCTCGTTAAACATTACGTGATTGAATTGACAGTATTTATCTGTGTTTTACGTTGTCTCCCTTTTCTCTGTTGATGCTTTTCTTTTTTCAGCTGTTTCTCTGTTAAAAGACATATTCAGCTGAAAATACACTTTATCTGCAGCTATTAAACTTCCACAGCTGCCCACAGTACGTCCATATTATAAATAAGAACAGTTTGTGCCTCATACATTTACAGGTTTATTCCTTTTCACTGTTTAAATGGTCGATGAGCCGCTGAAAATAATCCACTTTTGCTGCAAAATGTTGAAAAAAAATATTGTAATCCCTCTGAAAACACATTTACCAGGAATTTCAGGCTAAATTTAACCAATGAGACCTTTTTATTGTTGTTCTATGGAGTCTTATTGTTATCTCTGTTTTGTAGTAGCAGACAGGAGCAACACCACAGAGACTAAACTGCTGTAAATGTGTCCAAACACTTCACAAAAACTGTACAAATCCCCATGAAACTGGTTCAGATCCACCTAGAACCTGGCCATGTTTCATATTAGTCATTCACTTTCACTTAATCCTGGGGCGATGACAGTATCAGACTCAGAAAAGTCAAAAACACATGACTAATGCCTCCACAAACCCTTCATCTGACAAACACACATTCATCCCAGCAACAATTAGTCAGAATGGATGAAAGCAGCAGCGAGACTCACACCGAGCGAGTGTTTTTGTGAAATGACATATTCACTGAGAAGAATCATACTCTGGCTTTTGAAATTTAATACCATTTATATAATATTACAGATATTACAGCCTCAGTCAGAGTCAAACTGAGATCAGTCTGTTGGATTAGAATCAGATTTATTTGATTTGTTCATAAAATCTTAAAGGTTAAACCAGTTTTTGCAACAAAGATAAATAAAATCTGTTCAAATCCAACTAAAAACTGTTCAAATCCAACTAAAACCTGTTCAAATCCAACTAAAACCTGTTCAAATCCAACTAAAACCTGTTCAAATCCAACTAAAACCTGTTCAAATCCAACTAAAAACTGTTCAAATTCAACTAAAAACTGTTCAAATCCAACTAAAAACTGTTCAAATGCAACTAAAAACTATTCAAATCCAACTAAAACCTGTTCAAATCCAACTAAAAACTGTTCAAATTCAACTAAAAACTGTTCAAATCCAACTAAAACCTGTTCAAATCCAACTAAAACCTGTTCAAATCCAACTAAAACATGTTCAAATTCAACTAAAAACTGTTCAAATCCAACTAAAACCTGTTCAAATCCAACTAAAACCTGTTAAAATCCAACTAAAAACTGTTCAAATCCAACTAAAACCTGTACAAATCCAACTAAAAACTGTTCAAATTCACCTAAAACCTGTACAAATCCATCTAAAACCTGTTCAAATCCATCTAAAACCTGTTCAAATCCATCTAAAACCTGTACAAATCCAACTAAAACAAATTCAAATCAATCTAAAACCTGTTCAAATCCATGTAAAACTTGTTCAAATCCAAATAAAAGTTATTCATTAAAATATTCCTTTTATGCATCGGCGAGGCATCATTTCAGCCTCAGTTTGCAAGAAAATGTAAAACTTAGAGCGTTCTCATTGTTATAGTTAGAAATTATGGTTAAAATCATCAACATGTGACATCCCTGTGAAAAAATCACAATCAGAAGCTGAATAATGTCTTCTAAAATCTGTATATTCATATATATTCATATGTACGTGTAGTGTTCATGCCACTTTTATTCCTAATGTAGCGGTAAACTCATTTATTTATAGTGACTGCAGCTATAAATGTATTCTCTGTTTTCATATTTACTGCTATTTTTCCATTTCTATTTTGACTTGTGCTGTTTTTGTTTGAGAGCTAAAGGTTAACTGAGCTGATCAATGCAGTGCAGAGTGAGAATAACCTCCAGCCGATCCCTGACGGACTGATCAATAACAGATAATGGCCAACAAACAGCCACTGATCCCTCATGAAATCATATTCATGATCAGGGTTCAACAACAGCTTCAGGCTCAAGTCTTTCTCTGAGACATGAAGCATGTATTTTACAAACTATTTCACGCGGTTAAGAACAAAAATGGCCCGTGAGTGAATAAAACATATCCTTAAACTGTTTATTGCAGTGTATCAGTCATTTTTTACCAATCCAAGTGTATTATTGGTCGGACCATGACCACAGCTCCATTAACTGGACTTTTACAGAAGAAAATCAAACTATTGAGTTCTCACAGCGCTCAGATCGAACTAACGCATGTCTGAGTGAATCATGGATCCAGCCTTTGGTAAAACACATTAAACCTGACTTGTATCTAGCCTTAAATACAGTTAGACTCAGCTCATCTACTGCAGTTAATAACACATCAACAAAAGTCTGAAAAAACCACCAATAAACACTGGACAGTCACAATACGATTCAGTCTGTACTTTACAAATATAATTACACTTGAATCTTTATTAAACATGTCTCGTCCTGAAGAACCCACAGAGACCAATGTTTAAACTCAGCCACAAACCTGAAAAGACTTGTGAATTAAACATTTTTCTATTGTTTATTTGTGTGAGCCACTAAAAGCAGCGCCTCGGGCCAAAACAGTACAGACCCTCAGCTCTGTGTCATTAAAACAAACAGAAACAGTGTTTTTACCAAGTTCATGACAATAGACAGAGTTAGACTCATGGAGGTCAGTATTAGTCCAGTTCTTCTTTGTCAGACGTCATTAAAAAGAGTAAATACCAGCTGCTCTTAAAAAAATACTCAATAATGCACCACTTTCTTCTTCTTCTTCTCTTAAAGCAGGAGTAAAGCTTCATATGAGATGAATTAATGCTGAAATGGTGTAAAACCTGAGTGATTTTGTCTTCTTTGTTGATATTTTGACATGATTTCCATGAAGCGAGGGTAAACTGAGCTCCGTCTGCAGCAGAGGCCTGTTCCTCAGCGTCCTGACCTCCGTTAATTACAGGTGAACTCAGAGCCACACTGAAACTCCAGCCAACTCTTAGATCTAATTAAACCGAGCGGCGTTACGTAAAGACGCCGGGTCTCCAGAGCTCGGCCTAAGATCTTCAGAGCGCCACAGACGGAAGAACGTCCAAGAAAAGAAATTCAACAGAGTATAATTAAAACACATTTTAATTAGACACGAATAAACCTGGAGAATAAAGATGAAACAGTGAAGTAAATGAGCAATTACAAAACTGGAAAAGGCTGAGACTGAACTGTGAAAGTCAGAGCTGTTTCTAAAAACAAACTGTGCTTCTGAAATTAAACGCTCTACTCACAAAACAATCAGGCACTTTTTATAAACAGATCTATTTGCATTTTCAAATATCACATTAGAGCTTTTAGTTTTGAAAAAAGTCCAGC
The DNA here is from genome assembly GCA_036850595.1 of Rhyacichthys aspro. NCBI lineage: Eukaryota > Metazoa > Chordata > Actinopteri > Gobiiformes > Rhyacichthyidae > Rhyacichthys > Rhyacichthys aspro. The sequence continues at coordinate 22,505,233 of CM072168.1, forward strand.
AAAAAGGTTTAAAGAAGACAGCATCGGGAGAGTTTTGAGGTTTTATCAACAACAGAGGAGCTTATTTCATTTGTATGACACACTTTGAAAACTAAAAATGTTAACACAATCTAATTTTGCATAAATGATGATTTTAAATACAGATAATAGAAAAATAGACTCATCAACAGAATTTTGAACAGTGTTGGGGAGAGTTTTGTGAAGATCTGAGGCTCGAGAGTTAAAGGAGTCGAGGAGATGTACGCAGGACTGGAAACATGAAGAGCTTTAAAGACAGTTAAAAGGATTTGGAGTCTGGATAAGCTTAGGCTGGTTAAAAGAAGTGTCTGATTTTGGAAACGACAGAATTGAGTTTGTTGAAATTTTGCTCATGGTCTAAAGTGATTGTGTTATGGCAGAGTTGAGACTAGAGGGGCCGCTCCAGTCATGCCGTTGTTGATTCGACTCGACAACGTTAAGACACGATCCACGTTCACAGGGAGCCGCCCAAAAACACCCAACGATGTAGTACACATGCCAGACCAGCAGGGGGCGCTGCTCCTCGCCGGCCTCGCTGTTTCCAGGAAATGAAAACATCTCCTCGGCTCGATTCATTTAAACGAGACGCCTGTCCACAACAGAATCACTGAAGATTGTTGTGTAAACGGCTCCGAGATGTGTTCATGAAGCTGTTGGGACTGGGAATAAAACTGGGACGTGGTGCTTTATAAAACTGGGATATGGCAGCTTCACGTAACCTCACACATTTATTTATTTATTGTCTTGAATTTTCCTTCAGTTTCCTTCTATTGTTGTCTCTCAGTTTGCTTTAACATAAACTGAATTACAAGTATTATTTTGTCCATAATCCGTCCACAGGCGGTGAATTCACATTATTTTTAAAGCCAGAGGCGTATTTACATCAGATTTCTCTTCTTTCCCTCTAAATCATCTCTGAGACATTAACAGAGCGAGTCCGGAGCCAGCGAGGTGTCGTCTTCACTCGTCTGGATCTAACCCGGTCTGGTCCGACT
>CM072168.1:22506345-22519058 GCA_036850595.1 Rhyacichthys aspro
TTGAACCGGTTTTATAGGGATTTGAACAGGTTTTAGTTTAGTTTTCCTGGTGTGACCCCAGTCAAACGGAGCTGTGATGAACAGAATCATGTTTTTTATATTTGACCAGAGTCAGAGTCAAAAAGCTGGAATATTCATGAACATATTTTGAGTCCTTTTCTAAAATCAGACTCCAGCTGAAGTCGTCCAACAACAGATTTAAAAGAACAAAGCTGCAACAATAGGCTCAGATTAATGCCACAGGTTACACTCATATCACTCAATAATAATAATCAACAAGGCTTTCACTCAAAACTAGTTCCTTCAAAATGAGAAAATCAGAGTTTATTAAAATAATAAACTAAGGCTTCATTCACACAGACCTCCATCACATTTTAGTCACTTTCAGCCAAATATGGAGGTTTATGTTGGGTTTATAGGGACTTGAACAGGTTTTAGATGGATTTGAACAGGTTTAATTGGTCTTAAAACCTGTTCAAATCCATCTAAAACCTGTTCAAATCCATCTAAAACCTGTTCAAATCCACCTAAAACCTGTTCAAATCCACCTAAAACCTGTTCACATCCCTCTAAAACACATTCAAATCCACCTAAAACCCATTTAAATCCACCTAAAACCTGTTCAAATCCACGTAAAACCTGTTCAAATCCATCTAAAACCTGTTCATATCCACCTAAAACCTGTTCATATCCAACTAAAATATGTTCAAATCCAACTAAAACCTGTTCAAATCCCTCTAAAACCCATCTAAATCCACATAAAACCTGTTTAAATCCATCTAAAACCCATTTAAATCCACCTAAAACCTGTGCAAATCCACCTAAAACCTGTTCAAATCCATGAAAACCTGTTCAAATCCCTCTAAAACCCATTTAAATCCACCTAAAACCTGTTCAAATCCACCTAAAACCTGTTCAAATCCACCTAAAACCTGTTCAAATCCCTTTAAAACCTGTTCAAATCCCTCTAAAACACATTCAAATCCACCTAAAACCAGTTCAAATCCCTCTAACACCTCTTACCATCCAAATATAACCTGGTAAAGCGTCCACAGCTGAGCCCTGTCAGTCTGGATCTAAAGTCAGAGCCTTGTGGCCCACGTCAGTCTCATTTCTGCGAGTGTCTCTGACAGAAAGCAGACGGTGGACACAGAGGAGTGTGGCGTCTGTCTCGCGTCAGGGGCCTCAGGTGCTCTCCGTCAGCTCCGTCCGACACCGCCCGGAGCTCCCAGACTCCTCCGTCAGGGCCGATACGCCGGCGCTCGGAGAAACGCGCTCCGTGTGAAGCTGCAGCCGTAAAGTGGAGCGCGCTGCTTCCTCCGAGGCCAGGCCTACTTCAGGAGATGTTTATTATTGATAGAGGTGGATGGTTGCCTCGGGAGGAGTTGCATAATCCGGAGCTGCTCTGATGGAAACGGGAAATGGATCAGGCTCAGTCCGGTCTCCGAGGATCAGCCGAGCGTCGGGACGGGACTATATTTGGAAGGACGTTCGGATGTGTTTTTAAACTTGAAATGGTCTTTAGAGATTTACTTTAATCAAATGTAGGTTAGACATATGTTTGATTTATGCTGTGGTCCCTCTGCTTTAAAACTGAGGATCTTTATCTTTTCCCTGGTTTTAATTGGATTTGAACAGGTTTTAGTTGGATTTGAACAGGTTTTAGTTGGATTTGAACAGGTTTTAATTGGATTTGAACAGGTTTTAGATGGATTTAAAAAGGCTTTCGATGGATTTGAACAGGTTTTAAATGAATTTAAACAGGTTTTAGATGGATTGAAACAGGTTTTATTTAGATTTAACTAAAACCAGGTTAAATTCTAAAAGTAAAACTGCTTAAAATCTCTAAAAACCTGTTTAAATCCATCTAAAACCTGTTCAAATCCAACTAAAACCTGTTCAAATCCACCGAAACCCTTTTTAAATCCATCAAAACCCTTTTTAAATCCATCTAATACCTGTTCAAATCCTTCTAAAATCTGCCCAAATCCATCTAAAACATATTCCATCTGAAATAAAACCGTAAATATAAAAGTCTATCTCAGACTAAACCAGATCACGACACGAGCGTCTCTTTGAAGCTCAGCGAGAACAGACTGTCTCTTTCTCGTTCAAACTCATTTCACTGATAATACCTTTAATAACTGCAACACGGACCTGTCTCTGGAAAAGAACGGACTGTTTTTGAGCTCCATTTTAAAGTCTTTATTGTAGATCTACCTCAGAACAGTCTGACCTGTCTCTAAAATCCAGACTGTTGGCATTAGTGCTTCTGTGAGAAATCTTCGGTTTTTCTCACAGTTTGTGGCTCGAGCAGAGATTTGCTGATTTTCTGTAGTTTGTTTATTCAGTGTAACCTTGACGTAGATCAGCTGACTTTTCAGAAAAAGTGAAAAATAGAAAGTGTCCTTGTAAGAAACAGATGGTGTTAGAGACAGGTCCAGCTCCAGCTCAGAGTCAAACACTGACCTGAGATCAGTGAAGAAGCACCTCAGGCTCCTCCAGAAAACATTAAAAAAGACTGTTTAGAGACAGAGACCGGCCCAGGTTCTGTTTGAGCTCCAACTAATGATCTCCCAAAACATAAAAGAACAAAAGAACAACAAGAAGCATAAACAAAAAATAACAACTATGTCATATTTCATCTAAAAACTGCCTTTTACAGCATTCATTCATTTAGATCATGAGTGGATCAGGCTCATTTCTATTATTAATGGTCAAGTCCCACAATGCACTGCAACAACAGCTGTGAGTGGCTGCTAAGTGAATAAATGCACGACATTTAAGGTCTTTCTTTAAAAAAAATTACAAATAAAAAGTGGAGAAAATATTTGTTATAAATAAAATTTTTGTGTTCAAGATTAGAAGAGTCTTGTGATGTGTTCAGGTTCAATGAAATTCTTCCTTCCAAGCAATGTAAAAAATTAAAATAAAACGTAAATATAAAATAGATAAATAGGTCTAAATACAAGATATAAAATAGAAATAGAATAAAACAAGGAAATTAAAAGGCAGCATGTGAGACTATCTTTGTTCTATTTTTTAAATGGTTGTTTATTTTTACTGGGTTTTTAGACTCTATGCTGCTGTATTTTGATATTTATTTATTATATTTCTGTTATTTTTTTATCCTTTATTTGGTAAAGTCTGTAACAAGGATAAATAAAGGAATTCTGATCCTTGAACAGGTCAGAGGTGGAGAATATTTGTGATATTGGTGGAGATAATGAGACTTTAATAAAATAATAGTGAGTGAAGAGAAAGCGAAGCTGCCTTTCTCTATTTACCTGTGACGACCCTGATGTAGATGTTTCAGTTTCACTTCCATAAACTATCATTCATTCTCATATCTTCCACATTAACATCACAGGTTCAGCTCCGAGTCTGAAGGGACTGTTTGTGTAATATCAGAGCTCTCATCCTCCTGCTGTTTGTCTGATGTGCTTCCATCGCTCTGATAACACCTGACCTCAGACCGTTCTCTGAAGCTGGACCAGGTCTAACTCGCCTCACTTCAAAGAGAGACCACGGCTAATGTGGGATTATGAGTCTGAGCAGAAAACGGCTGCTGGCTCCTTCATCGTGCAATAATATCACCTCAAATACAACCACTTCTTCCATTTTCAAACTACATTATCTGATCTTTTTTCCTGTTGCATTTAGTTTTTCAGTGTAATCTCCTAAAGTTTATTGTAACAGGAATCATCTGAAAAAATGAGACCTTAAGACGTGATCTAGTCTTTATAATGAAGGATTTTAATAGATGAGAATGATCAGTCCACAGCAGGATTTTGTCCAATCACAGCTCACTTCAGGTAAAAAGGAGCGCTCCCATTGGTCGACACTGATGTCAACAACGAAGGAACAAGGAAATAAACCAAGGAAATGGGTTATTCTGTTGGAAATACGTCTTATTTTACAGAGAAACAGCTCAAAAAAGATAAAAATAGAGAAACAGCAGCAAATGAAACATGGATAAATGTTTAATGAGACCGAGATTATTCCAGAATCACTACAGTCTACAACGATAAACTACAAAGATAAAAGTTTCAGCTCTAAACTTTGATTTAATTTAATGTATTATTATTTTGTGGTGAAAAATTGGTCCAGTTTGACCTTTTTTCAAATAAAAGAAGCAGTAAAGGTTACTGCTGCTGTTGGAGGAGATCAGTTCATAGAAAACGGGAAATAGCTGTAAAATATTACCATATATTATCATATAAACCATACAATAACAGTGTGTCTCATGTTTTTAACAATAATAATCTCTTCTCCCTTTTCCTTGCTGTATTAGCTCTTGTTTGTTTTGTTCTCAGTTTAATTCGGGACATTCTCAAGAACCAAACATCAGAGTCAAACAGTTTGTCCTAAAAACACTGTTCACAAAACTGACTCAGAACCTTAAAGAAGAGCCGTTAAAACCCCGAGACCCTCTCTGAGCGTTACCACATTAGAGGATTAAATCTCAGCTCCTCCACTCGCTGCTGCAGACCCAGGTGGGACTGACACCAGCGTTTGATGCAGACCCCGTTACATATATTTGCATTCATTTATCAGCCTTTTATCCAGAGCCATGTGCACAGAGACCAGCGCTGGGTGTTCCCCGATAAACACAGATATAAATACATGTGAGGAACTAGAATAAAACTCAAATGTGCTGAAGAGGGCTCCATTCTCATGAAAAGAACTGGTCTCACGTCACGGCTGCAGCTGGACGTCTTCAAACTCCTTCAAACAGGGATCAACTATCTCCTGGATCATTCGTGTAAATAAATCCTGCTGTGTTTGCTGTCTGTTCAGTTTCTTTTCTGATCACAATAAAAGTCAAATAAACGAATGATGTGTTGAAGCTTGTCCCAGTTCTTGTTTTTAACAGCTTTGGACCTTTGTCATTTATCGTCCTTTGTGCAGTTTCAGCGTCGTGTGAGTCGGACAGAGCCTTTAACTCATCACTGATGGTTTATATTTACACATTAAAGCGCTAGGCTAATGCTAAGCTAATCTTTCTGACCTAAAAGACTTTTATCAAGAGCTACAACAATTATTTAATTTCCTTCTGTTTACAGACTCAAACGCATAGAATTGAAAAATGTTTTGAGAAAATATCTGAAAATATCTTTTTATTTAAACTTCAAACTTTTTTAAAACTTAATCTTTACACTTTATGGACCATTCTTTTCCTGATCTTTTTCTTGCCCTTTTGGAGTCTAAATCATAAATAGCCTTTTTAAACGTTATAAATGTTGATGGATTGAAAATGTGATCACTTTTTGCTTTATTTCTGGTTTTCAAAGTAAAAAACCCCATCCTTTTGCCAAGTAAAGTCCTGCTAACCCCGTCCATTCCCTGAGTCGCACCACAGTTACGTCCAGGTGAATATTTCAGCTCTTTTCTCCGACTGCAGCCTGTTTTTTTCGGTGGAAGCTGCTGCAGAAACACGGCTCTCGTAAACAGAGCGTGCACTGCTCCGGCGCCTTTCACTGTGAATTACCGCCGTATATTTCTCCACTCTGCTGAAAATTCCCCGCGCGTGCTGCTGTTTTATCTGATGCTCCTGCGTGTCGTTGGCTAACACCTGGTTTCCGGCTCCAGACTCACGCCGTGCATTTAGATCAACCTCTGCCACAGGCTCCAAGGCCTCGGAGCAGAGACGGAGCAGCGATAACACACGGTTTATCATGTTTGAGACAAATCCCCAACCGCCATGAGATATTCAATGTATTATTTCAGCAGGATACTGTCTTATTTTCACGTTATATTTGATTTCTTGGCTCTTGAGCGTGTTTTGTAGAAAGAGAAGCAATAAAACAGTGCTACATCTTCAGCTGGACGCGTAGCTGTTGAAGTAGGAGCTAACACGTCTCCAAACTCATTTACAGGTCATTCTGCAAAACATTTCAAATCAAAAGTGAGCAGGGTGACCATATTTTCAACTAAAAATGAGGACACTTTAATTTTATCGCAAATCTAACGACAATACATCAACAAATAAAACAAAATACGTCACCAGAAATCAATACACACCAGTAAATAAAAACATGAACTGATTGCACTGTTTTTCTTTATTAAACTGTTTCACTGAATAAACAGTTTCTCTGTTTTATCAGCAGTTATTACTTTCTTACTGACATCAGAGTCGACCAATGGGAGCGCTCCGTTTTCCAGAAGTGAGCTGTGATTGGACAAAGCCCCACAACCCGAGCTGAAAACTCTCATTTATTAAAATCCTTGCCTCGTGACTTTAACAGAGCTTTGTTCAGTTCAGTCTGGACCTAAATGCTTTGATAGTGTTGTTTGTTGGATAAATATCACATTAGTTGCAGCTAAATGAATATTAGAACGACTTTGCCTGTTGTTAATCTGACTTCTTTTTCTGACTTTAGTGGGTTTTGTGTGTATTTTTCACACCACATCAGTACCAAGTATTTACTAAAGCTGAACTAATCCATAACAGTGTGTGGTTTTTCTAAAGTGTCGCCCAATGACAAACTGCAGCCTTCTTCTCCAGATTCTCCACAGTGAAGGGCAGAGGAATGCAGCGCTGAGCCTTTCTCACACACTTTTATTTGAAGTGTTTGGCCGCGCCGTGAGCTCACATATTTTTAATCTGCCGCCGCCTCAGGGATCCACCGCTGCGCCCCGGCATCACAAAACCAAACGCACCATAATGGCTTTACCCGCCGGCTATTGTGGCTGAATTATAAAGCGATGCTACGCCATTAGTCAGGGTGTGGCTGTGGACAAAAAACTCATTTTCAGGTACAACGCGGCGGGACGCAGCTCAGCGCTTCGCCTCGGTTCCAACGGAGCGTCGCCGCGAGCCGCAGCTAATGGATCCTGGCAAAGAACAGGGCGCATTGATCCCAACACATCAAACTCACTTCCTCCTCACAGAAAAACCTCCCCCGTCTCTTCTTCCTCTGGGTTTTTCTGCCAAAGTGTCTGCGCATACATCTTCTCCGCTCCAAGACAATTCCGAATGAGGATTCATGGGCCTGCCGCCGGAGGAAGTGCTGACGGAGCCAAACTGAGCTTATTTCACACTGATCAGAGGTGAATGGTCAATCAAAGACACTTTCTGAGAGGCTCTGTGAGAATTGACAGATGAGCAGAGAAGTAATAGCTTTATACAGCCCACTCTGTCTCCATTGTCATCATATACTGTAATAGTATATACTGAAAAACCCACATTGGTATGGATTATTCTGACGGTAAAACAAACAGACGTCAAAGTGATAGATAAGAGTTATGTGTCGTCAAACTTACACACAACACATTAAAAGTGTAACGACTGACCATCTGTTGCTTTTAAACCAGCTTCAAACTGTCTGTGATCGTCAAATGAAGTTTGAACATTAAAACTTGACCAAGTAATAAAGGTTTTGGGGTATTTCTAGGTGAGAACAACCCTCTGTTGATGATTAGCAGAAGATACAGGGCTTTGTTTAGTTCAGAAACCGTTAAACTAAGTTATTGGCTTGATCTATTATAAAGTATGACAGCTCTGAGTTCAGCAGAGTTCACTGAAAACCATCAGAGATATACTCTGTGTCTGTGCAGACCTGGAGACTCCAAACTATTGTAAAAGTCTTTGTGTGACTCTACTTCCAACAAAAACACAAAAGAAAGATGGACAAATGGAAACAGCAAAGAGGCCTCGGGTTAATGTGTGTTGTTCAAAGAAAAGCTCCTTCAGAAGCTTTTTTTAGTGGTGTTCACTTCTGAAGAAAAAAGCAAAATGTGCCTAAAGACTCTCCTCCAGATTCTGAGCTGAAGAACTACAAATACACAGAGAATTATTATTGTGACGATGCTCTAAAACAAGATAATAAATCTGGCCCTGGTTTAAATACATCACACTTCTGGAAAAGTGTCTTATTTTTGCTTCTTGAAGTTACAACAAACAAGAATCACAGAAAGACACGTTTGAAACAAATCCAGAGAACAGTTTCTGTCTTTATCAGGTTCTCACAAGTTCTTCTCAAGTTTAAAGCAACACAGAAAACAATCAAATCAATATTTGGACTAAACCAGACCAGACTGGACTAAACCAGACCATGTAATCCCAGACAAAACCAGACCAGACTGGACTAAACCAGACCATGTAATCCCAGACAAAACCAGACCAAACTGGACTAAACCAGACCATGTAATCCCAGACAAAACCAGACCAGACTGGACTAAACCAGACCATGTAATCCCAGACAAAACCAGACCAGACTGGACTAAACCAGACCAGACTGGACTAAACCAGACCTATCTTTACTCACTTTTCCATTTTGTAAATTGATAAAAAACAAACAAAACAAAATTACAAACATTTAAATTGAGTTTTGTTGACACTATTCTTAGTTTAGTGCAGATCACACCTGAATAAAACTTTTACACAAGTCTTTCTTATAAAAACAGACATTAAACAGTACATTTTCTTATTTTTACTGCAATACCTCGAGCGGCCACTAGTGGAACTGACGGCAGGAGACTCACCCAGATCTTATCGTAACTACATGGTGCTTCTGTACAATCATCAGTGCCTTGTTATTTTTAATTCTGCTCATATTTCTGTTTTAATAAAAGCAGAGGAAGCGGTTCATTATTAGATTCTCATTTGATCTGAAGCTGTTCCCTCAGGTTTGTCAGTGTATCCTGGTTTCTCTGAGACAGACGCCGTTTGTTCCCTCGGTGTCTCTGCAGCTCCCGGCGACGCTCGTATCAGTGTGAGATCAGCTTTTGGACGAAATGGAGCCGTAACGTCATTTATCTGAGTGCTGTGTGTTAACGTTAGCTTCTGGAGCGGAGATAAAAGCCCGGGACCAATCGAGTGTCAGCCTGCCTACTGCCGCTCGCACTGATGTGGCCGATAACAGCCGCCGCACGTGCCCAGTCCGTACCTTTATCTGCCGCATTAGTCTGCCAGCTTTACACCAAAATCAATACTCGGCCGACTGCTTCTTATTATAGCCCCGTCTGCTGTAAAGTTAGCATGAGTCATTAGCATCATTTCCAAGGACAACAGAGAGTCAAGGGCTTGTGTTTTTATGGGACACAACGAAAATGTGCTAATTAGGCTGTGCTTTGGACTGGCCTCATTGTGAAAAGAAGTGATACAAAAACAAATGTCAGAGAAAAAAAAAAAGACGAATGTGGGACAATTTTATGAACCAAGAAGCGTACATACAAAACGTCCATTAGTGACAGTATATAGCCTCTTCTGGAACAAAAGCAGTGGTGTTTCCCTTTCATTTCTTTTCTTGTCCCTGTCTCAGACTCTCCTCCAAAAGCAGCAGGACCTCTCCTGCTTCTCTTTTATTAAAAAATAAAACCAAAAAATACTAATCCATTTGACCAAACTGAAGTTTAGAGTTTAGCGTTAGCTTAGCTGTGACTTCAGCGTCAGGACGACAATTATCTCCTCCTCGTTAAACATTACGTGATTGAATTGACAGTATTTATCTGTGTTTTACGTTGCCTCCCTTTTCTCTGTTGATGCTTTTCTTTTTTCAGCTGTTTCTCTGTTAAAAGACATATTCAGCTGAAAATACACTTTATCTGCAGCTATTAAACTTCCTGGAACGTCATGTGACAAGTGTGGACCAATGGGAGCGCTCCTTTTTGGAGCATGTGATTGTCCAAGGTTTTCTGTTCCTGAATAGAGGTTCTCATCTATTACAATCCCTTACAATAAACAGGAGATGGATCAGAAAGAGATTATTTTGGAGAAAGAACACAGAGAAAGCAGGATTATATGCTTTGATTATGAAGTATATCCAGCACCAAAAGAAACAAGATTTAAAAGGAGCATCACAGAGAACTTACAGCACAAAAGGAGCAGCTAATGGTTCTTCTTCGAGCAGAAAAGAACATTTTTTTTTGATAAGATGTGTTTCCTGAGTTCACAGTTTTTATGAACAGAGGTAGTGATAAAATAATTTGTGCACAGAATACTCAAACTTAAGAACATTATTAACATAAGCAGGTTTTTTTGTAAATATGGAAGACTTAAAATGAAGTTAAGGATCTTAATGAGTCAGAGGAGGCTTGGATTAAAATGAACTGCAAACAGATTTAAGCCTAAAAAGAGTGTTTGAGACTGGACGATGAGTGAAGTGAATATAAGCTGCAGAACAGTGACACGTGTCTTTACGAGGTCCCATAAACCGTCCGATCATAACCACAGATCCCTCTGGGACCGATAGAGTCCAATCAGGCCGATGGACTTCGATCCATTACAGAACGCTTTAAAAGAGGTCCTCACCGTGAAAATATACGACCTTTCAGCTGCGTTTCCTCATTAACATCGCTCTGTGTTTGGAAACTCAAAGAGCTCTGAAACTAACACAAACAAAAGAATAAGGATCAGGAAAAGAGGATTGAGTTTGAAGTGAGGTTGAGTTAGGACACTTTGAGAAACAGACAGAAAAAATGATCATTTTAGGGACACATCACTAGTAATTGAATTGTGTTTTTGATTCATACGAGAGCCATAAAGCTGCAAATAGCACTTATTTTCTGGACACAGCCTTTTGTCAGAATAAGATCAATTTAAATGTGTAGTGTTTTCCTTTTGGTTCTCGTTCTCCGTCGTCCAATCATCAAACAACATGAGTTCTGGTCCAAACAGAGACTCCAAAGACAGACTCTACTGTAAAATGAATTTGAGACGCTTTTTGAAAACACATTCTGGCAATAAATAAACCTAAAAACACCCCAGAGCAGCCTGTCCTGTCTCAGTTGGACCTGACTGTGCTTATATCACTGCAGCAGCCATGTTGGCTCTGGCCACACAGCAGCGTTGGTCCTGATCATTATTCACTGACTGTCCTCCGACCTACAGCAGAGACTCAGCAGCTCCTTCTGTTTCTGTCTCGACGGGAATAACACAACAGATAAACATCTAAAAGCATCGGAACAAACACCACAAACACAGCCAGAGTTTATGAAGAAAAAGGTAATATTCCACTAAAAACACTTAAACCTGGAGCCTTTCCCTTTGATCCTCCTCGTTCCACGTCATGAACTCTGACCTCAGTAAACGCTGTAATAAACATTAGCTGCACTTTCTCTGTTGTTGATGAAATATTCTCTGAAGCATAATCACCTGATTCTTTCAAGTGTAGAGACATATTACATTTAATTTGACAAAATAATAAAGCCATTGCTCAAAAGGTTTATTGACTTGAACAAGACTTTTATAATAACAAGACTTACCTTGAAGTCGCAGATGCACGTCACCATGTTCCCGATCCGCAGACACTCGCCGTCGAACTTACACGTGTTGGTGTCGCACAGGAACAGGTCCGTGTCCCGATCGTCAAAACCTGCAGAGACCAAGACCAGAGAGACTCATCAGGGACCAGAGAGACTTGTCAGGGACCAGAGAGACTCGTCAGGGACCAGAGAGACTCGTGAGGGACCAGAGAGACTCGTCAGGGACCAGAGAGACTCGTGAGGGACCAGAGAGACTCGTGAGGGACCGGAGAGACTCATCAGGGACCAGAGAGACTCATCAGGGACCAGAGAGACTCGTGAGGGACCAGAGAGACTCGTGAGGGACCAGAGAGACTCGTGAGGGACCAGAGAGACTCGTGAGGGACCAGAGAGACTCATCAGGGACCAGAGAGACTCGTGAGGGACCAGAGAGACTCGTCAGGGACCAGAGAGACTCGTGAGGGACCAGAGAGACTCGTGAGGGACCAGAGAGACTCATCAGGGACCAGAGAGACTCATCAGGGACCAGAGAGACTCATGAGGGACCAGAGAGACTCGTGAGGGACCAGAGAGACTCGTGAGGGACCAGAGAGACTCATCAGGGACCAGAGAGACTCGTGAGGGACCAGAGAGACTCGTGAGGGACCAGAGAGACTCGTCAGGGACCAGAGAGACTCGTGAGGGACCAGAGAGACTCGTGAGGGACCAGAGAGACTCGTCAGGGACCAGAGAGACTCGTGAGGGACCGGAGAGACTCGTGAGGGACCGGAGAGACTCGTGAGGGACCGGAGAGACTCGTGAGGGACCGGAGAGACTCGTGAGGGACCGGAGAGACTCGTGAGGACCGGAGGAGCTCTCGTCAGGGACCGGAGACACTCGTGAGGGACCGGAGAGACTCGTGAGGGACCGGAGAGACTCGTGAGGGACCGGAGAGACTCGTGAGGGACCAGAGAGACTCGTGAGGGACCAGAGAGACTCGTCAGGGACCAGCGCTTCATTAAAAACTCTTTCCACAATTTGTTACTTTTTCAAGTTCAGATAAAACCACTTAAACCCATGAACTCAAACAACACATAAAGATCTTTCAACACCATCTAACACCAGTAAAAAAACATTTTAAATTCCCCCAAAACCTTTTACAATCCAATAAATACCACCTAAAACCTGTCTAAATCCAATTAAAACCCATTTATAGCCACTTGAAATACTACTGAAATTATTTAAAAGCAGTGGAAGTCCAACTAAAACCACTTAAAACCTGTCCAAATCCATTCATGCCATGCCTAAATGCCTAAAGTGCGTTTTAAACTTGACAAACCCATTAAATCAGCAAAAAAAACCTTCCCTCAGCCCAAAAAAGAACATCCAGATCCTGTCCAAACAGTTCAAGTCCAACTAAACCCTCTCAGATCCAGTCCAGATCCACACACAACCTGTTCAAACCCAATTAAATCCATTAAAGACCTTGTAAAACCTTAAATCAACCCAAACTGGCCCAAATCTTG
>CM072168.1:22519307-22628090 GCA_036850595.1 Rhyacichthys aspro
TAAATCCATCAAAAGGAGTAGAGTTGAGAAGAGATCCAATCAGACTCAGGTTTTTGAGCGTCGCTGAAGTGATGTCAGACACAAACATTTGTTAGAGCCTCGGGAAGACGACAGGAGACCAAAAGAGAACCACTTTAAATACAAACTATGTTAACACTTGGAACCTGAATACCAGCCGGAACAGGTTAGGACTAGTTTACTTTCATTCATTATCTTTATATTTTAAATCTATTGTAGATATAGTCGACTAAAACTAGACTAAAACTAACAAGGATTGGACTAAATTATGACTAAAACTGAGTCAAAACAATAAAACTAACAGTGCACAGCTCTTTGGTGCAGCAAATAGTAATAATTTTAATGGAGATCAATGTTCTTTTTTTCATGGCTGATGAAGGGGATTGCAGTGAAGATTGATTTCAGGAAGGCCTCACTCTTTTTCAATAGAGACCTTTCCCAGAAGCACAATGATAAAGTACAATTTGTCTTTGTGTCGCTCCTACAAACAGAAAAAATGTGTCGAAGCCTGGATCTTTCGTCTTATTTCTGTTTTTAATGAATAGTGTCTCATTAAAATCAGTGAAGAGTCTAAAAATAATCTAATGTGCCTGAGATTTCCATCAGCGTGAGGCTCTCTCACAGATCACAGTAACTCACACTAACCTCTTTCTGAAAAGCGTTTTAGTGAAAACCCTTTCCTTTCAGTGGCTCCACTGCGGCCGTAATTAAACTTTACTGTGACGATTATGATTCGAGGGCTTTAAGTGCTCGCCGTTATTGTGCCTTTTAATAACCCTGCATCTGAAGAGCCGTCTACTGCTCTTCGCTGAAAAAAAACCTGTTGCGAAGTTGGCGAAAATGAGCCCCGGGCAAGAGAGAGGTCAAGAAAGGATGTCTCACCAGCGCTTGTTCAGCCTTCATTACTAATTCAGACGCTTTAATTTTTGATGCGCCCTGTGCTTAAAAGGCGCTGAAGGCCTCCCGCCGCTGCCTGCGCCGCTGTGAGTCCAGGTAAAAACAGGTAGGAGGAGATCCATTTGGCCCGACAAGCTCTCAGCTCAGACCCGCTAAGTGCTTCTGTTGCGTCTTAATCGTCAGCACACAAACATCACCTTCTCAATATTTGATGTTTGCCAGCTTGTTTTGGTTAATTATTCAGCGGACTGTAATCTCCTCCTCGGCAGCAGAGCGAGTACAGGAAGTCGACGTTTTCCTGGCTCCTGACACAACACTGTACAAACAAATACTCTGGATACAAACAAATACTCTGGATACAAATAAATACTCTGGATACAAACAAATACTCTGGATACAAACAAATACTCTCTGGATACAAACAAATACTCTCTGGATACAAATAAATACTCTGGATACAAACAAATACTCTGGATACAAACAAATACTCTCTAGATACAAACAAATACTCTCTGGATACAAACCAAATACTCTCTGGATACAAACAAATACTCTCTGGATACAAATAAATACTCTGGATACAAACAAATACTCTCTGGATACAAATAAATACTCTGGATACAAACAAATACTCTGGGTCCAACAAACTCTGGTCCAATGGATACAAACAAATACTCTCTGGATGCAAACAAATACTCTGGATACAAACAAATACTCTCTGGATACAAACAAATACTCTCTGGATACAAACCAAATACTCTGGATACAAACCAAATACTCTGGATACAAACAAATACTCTGGATACAAACAAATACTCTCTGGATACAAACAAATACTCTCTGGATACAAACAAATACTCTGGATACAAACAAATACTCTCTGGATACAGGGGTCTATATAGAGACTCCTTTTCTTCAATGCTTCCTTTAGGCCAGTTAATTCAACCCCAGAGGTGGGAAGTAACGCAGTATTTGTACTTGATTACTGTACTTAAGTAGATTTTCAATGTATCTGTACCTTACTTGAATATTTATTTAACTGTTGACACAAATATCTGTACTTTTTACTTTTTACTTTGTCAGAACAGTTACTTTTACAGAAGACGACACGATGTAATTAACAAGAGAGGGGAAGTCAGGCCCCGCCAAAATAAGAGAAGGCGTCTGGCAAACAAATGCTTAACAACGTTAAAATACAAATAAATGTTAAAAAAAAAAAAAAAAAAAGCAACCAAAACTATAATCAGACATCTTAAAGGCCAATGGAAATTCCCTTTGTGCTTATGCCCTTTCAGACTTATGTATTTATTACTATTTCTAAGACATTAACCTCATGATGAGTTAATGGTTTGTGATATTATTTAAAGCTTGTATCTGTTGCAATGAAAATGACTTTAAATATCAGCTCTTCATGACCTTTAAAGGAATAGCAGCAGAGATTAATAAATGGACTTGTTTCTAATACAATCCACTGTTGATTAAACACTGGCTCCTGTTTTTATGTGAAGACAAAATATTAACACTTGTCTTCACTCAATATTTTGATGAAAGACTGTGAAATGCTCTCTTCTCTTTCGCTTTGGTTTGTTTTTAAAAAGAAACATGTTCCAGTTTCTCTCAGAGTCACACTGGCTTCAGAAAAGACCAAACTGAATCAAGCTTTTGCTTTTTTACTTTTGCACCGGCTTGTCACATGACGTTCCAGGAAGTTTAATAAAGTGTATTTTCAGCTGAATATGTCTTTTAACAGAGAAACAGCTGAAAAAAGAAAAGCATCAACAGAGAAAAGGGAGACAACGTAAAACACAGATAAATACTGTCAATTCAATCACGTAATGTTTAACGAGGAGGAGATAATTGTCGTCCTGACGCTGAAGTCACAGCTAAGCTAACGCTAAACTCTAAACTTCAGTTTGGTCAAATGGATTAGTATTTTGGAGGAAAAAATGGTCCCTAGGCTGATTTTGGAGGAGAGTCTGAGACATGGACAGCATCAGAACAGCAATTATCTCAAAAATACACTTTCTCTGTTTAATCTGCAGCCAGTACTTCCTTATTGACATCAGCGTCGACCAATAGGAGCGCTCCTTTTTCCAGAAGTGAGCTGTGATTGGACAAAGCTTCAATTTAGGACTGAATCTATTAAAATCCTTGATAATAAAGCATCTATGTTTGTTTTGTTTTGGGGTTTTTTATGATTCCTGTTACAGTATGAGATTAGGAGATTAAACTGTAATTTTTTTCACATGCAGAAAATATAAAATACAGACAGAAGCTCTTATTATTTAGAATGTATGTGCCATTATTACAACTAAGACTTATATGGTGCTTGTTACAGAGCAAGAAGTGATGGTAAAACACTAAATTTTAAATTGTGTGATTGAGAGATGCATCTTTAAGGCTCAGAACAGATGGATTTATAAATGCAGTTGAATATCTCCAGCCACTGTTGTAACCAATGAGATTAAACGGGTAAATCTAAAACAGTACGTTCCACTCTATTCTTATCCGTCTCCTCAAATCCAGCTGCAGTTTGTGTAAATCAGATTTGTGCTGTTTTTTTTCACTGCCGTTTGCCTCTAATGATGCGTAATGGCACACTTCCTGCGCTTCCTCTCACTCTGCGTCCGACCCTGGCTTTTATCTGACGAGCTGTAAGTGCTGCAGCCACACATCAGACCAGGCTCTGAACCCATCCCACCGTCGCGGCTCAAACACACAACGCTTCATTAAAAATAGCCTGATGATAATTGCACAGGGTGTAATTATCCGCCGCTCGCTGTAAACGCTGGCACACTTTAACAGCGACAATAACGCCAGGCTGTTTTTAGTCCGTGGAGAATAACCAAGACTCAAACTGAAGCAGTGATTAGTTCTCGGTCGATTTACAACAACAGCTCGGGTAATTATAGAAAATAGTGTCACAGAAAGTGGAATAAACCAAGATATGAGCTGGTCCTTGTGAATTAAACCACTGTATTCAAGGAAAATATGAAGCACGGTCGCTAACAGCCTCCTGCCTTCACTCATGGGGCTCACATCAATCTGGAAATAAAGGGCTTCAAAAAGAAAAAACAGGGAGCACTGAGGTAGGTTTGTGTCGTTAAGTCCACAACTAGTTCACAGTTTCTAGACAAAAGACGTTAAACAAAGACTTAACATAATATAACAAGAATATTTCATATAATTAAAACATATCAAGTTATTACATGACACTGTTCTATATTATTATGTTGTTAAATGCTTGTCGTTGGAGTTATCGGGTTTAGTTTGATGATATTATGTTGAGTCCTGACGTTGAACTTAAGACACTCTCCTCTCACAAACCTGACATTTCTGTTGCCCTTCACAATAAAAGCCCCAACTATAACATCCTTTATGACAACGTTAAACCAATACGAAGCTCACAAAATATAATGACGTTAATATAATACACTGATTAATCACAATAAAACAGAAGTACAATAAGAATTATTTTTAGTTTTTTCATTAATTAATCTGTATTCTTGCTGCTTATATTCTTAATTACTGTTTAATTGCGTGAGTTATTATTATATTATCAGGATTTATCATAAAGCGATCCTATATATTGTGTTATTAATGTGATAAATCTTGTAATAATTTAAACTATTGTAAAAATGTAATAATATCAAATGGGTCACAAGCTAAAGTAACAGGAACATAATTATTCCAAAGTAAATGTCCGTATTGACTGAGCAGCTGTATGTCCCTCATTACCTTCAGTTGTTGCTCCATTTTCACATTTACTCTGTGCTCAGCCTCGAACATGTTCTACATCAAGAAAAATGGTCCAATTAGATTCTGTCGCTTATTCAGTCGCTTATATTCTCTGTTTGTTCACGTCTAAAATCAGAGAATAAATAACACATAAAATAAATAACACAGAAAATAAATAACACATAAAATAAATAACACAGAAAATAAATAACACATAAAATAAATAACACATAAAATAAATAACACAGAGAATAAATAACACACAGGCTGCAGCAGTTTTCCACTTTTCAGAGAATCACTTTTCTGTTTCTGGAGATAAACCTCAGACCGACTCCTAAAATAAATAAATCACTTCTCACTTTAACGAGTGACAGAGTTAGTCCAGTTCTAGACCAGGTCCAGTCTTAGAGAAAGATTTTTAATGTTTTAATGTTGAACCAATCACAAGAATAATGTGGACAGATAAACTATTTGTTGGTCTAGATTGTACTGGTCTGTACACCACTTTCCTCCAGTGACTTGTAGCTTGTAGCCTTTAGCCGCTGTAGCCTAAATGCTAAGTACATCTGGATCCACTCACTAATGCTATCTACCCACTCACTGACTGCACACACAGGTCAAATCATCTTATTTTTGCACTATTTGAGATTATTCTTCAGGCTCATGCGCCGTTTCGTCCTTTGAAACTGTGTCCTGATTAACTTCTGTCCCAAAACGCCCCTGAAAACCTTTCCCCAGAGCCGTGTATCACTAACAATCAATTACAACAGCAGCTTATATTTGGTGAGTTGCATCATGCATCGGCCGTCGTTTTAAATCCAGCTCTTGTTTGGCACGTCCTCGGGTTTAGCTTCTCTGTCGTCTCAGCGCTCGGCTCCCGTCTGCTCATTAATGTGTGGGTGTTACGAGCTGAAATATCAATACAGCCACGGGCCCTCGGAGTGCGGAGAATCGGCTGGCAGCTATTTTAAGAGCTCCGACTTGGACAGACGACAGGGGGATATATGGCGGCTGCTGCTGCACAAAAGGGAGGCGAGAGGAAAGGCTCTGCTCTTTCCGCTCTCCGTTCACTCTCGGCTTTTATCGCTTTGGGCAGAGCACGCAGCAAACAAGTTTACAGCGCGGTGACCTATAAAACAAACCGGAGGAGATCGGACATGATCTGAACCATAATAATGCCGGGATTCTTATTTCTCGGCTTCAGAATGGACGAGCTGCAAGTGGATTTGGTCTCATCTAAATCAGATTTTGCTAAAATGGTGAAGCTTTTGGGGCAACTTGTTTTATATTTGATAAAGGCACCATTCAAAACCTCTAATTATGTAATGTTTCCAGAGTCAAGGAGGAAAGATGGATGAGACTTTTCCTTTTTGGAGCTTTGATATTTGTATTTATTGTGTATTACTGGGTCTTATTTAAGTTACCTGCCTAAAAACTATTGATTGAAATGAGAAATTGTGCATTAATCAGACCAATGCACAGTTGTATCATTTGTTATTGATGTACATTATTTTGCATTGTCCCAATTCAATAAATAAACATTATAAGCACACATAAGCCGATCTGTGTCTTTAATTATGTATACTTTAATTAGAAAAGTATCTGATTTATTTGTTTAAAACATTTATAGATGCAAAGCTTGTCATTGAACTGTGGGAACAAACAATAAAACGTTAACCATTATTTATTTGTAATGTTTGTTAATAAACGGACTGAGGTCGACTAAGATCTCATTGGTCGAACGGTCACATTTGACCTGTCGAACTCCTCAGTGGCTCCTGTAGTGTCCCAGTGAGTTTCAGAAAGTTAAGAGCCCAAAACTCATTTAGTTCTTAAGACCTGAGTCACAAATTAGACGAGTTCTGACTCAAGAAAATGTAAAAAGACTTGTAACTGGACTTGAACCAGACTCAGACTTCACTTGGACTTGAACCAGACTCAGACTTCACTTGGACTTGAACCAAAGACTCAGACTTCACTTGGACTTGAACCAGACTCAGACTTCACTTGGACTTGAACCAGACTCAGACTTCACTTGGACTTGAACCAAAGACTCAGACTTCACTTGGACTTGAACCAAAGACTCAGACTGGACTTGGACTTGAACCAAAGACTCAGACTTCACTTGGACTTGAACCAAAGACTCAGACTTCACTTGGACTTGAACCAGACTCAGACTTGCACTTGAGTCTTGAACCAGACTCAGACTCACTTGGACTTGAACCAGACTCAGACTTCACTTGGACTTGAACCAGACTCAGACTTCACTTGGACTTGAACCAGACTCAGACTTCACTTGGACTTGAACCAGACTCAGACTCACTTGGACTTGAACCAGACTCAGACTTCACTTGGACTTGAACCAGACTCAGACTTCACTTGGACTTGAACCAGACTCAGACTTCACTTGGACTTGAACCAGACTCAGACTTCACTTGGACTTGAACCAGACTCAGACTTCACTTGGACTTGAACCAAACATTCAATAGAAATACAAGTCAGTTATATTTACTTCATATTTTTTTGGTGAAATAAATACAGATTAAAAGCTTACAATGTTGACTTTTAACATAATAGTGTTGTTGAAAGGACGCGAAAGGACTTGAAACCTAGAAGTTTAGGACTTTGGACTTGACTTGGACTTGACTTGGACTTGACTTGGACTTGACATGGACTTTAGGACAAAGAGTTTTACTTGTGAGCTAATTATTCTATTTGTTTTTCATCAGAACAGTGCCACACATTTGTCTGAGGCTCAAGTTCAACAAAACTGTAAAATAGCTTGCTTCTTGAATTTATTCCAGTTGTCTGTGCGGTCAGTGAATGCACCACAGCTCCAGACTCAAACAAATAAATATGAAATACTACATTAAAAAAGAATAATACATAAATAATCCTCTAATTACTTTTCAAAAGGTCATTATTTTTTTGTGTTGAACAAAGGATGTAGGTTTTTGAAAAACAGGACAAACATAATTTAACTTTAAATAACTCTCACAAAAAAACAAAAAAAGAAAGAAAAAGTTAATTAGCCAAATTTCAAGCATTAAATTAATTGGAATGATTTGAAAACTTTAGGTGCATAAGGTTTACTGTAAATAAAGGATCCATGGGCAGCGTTTATTTCACAAACAAATAGTTTCTCTTCAGTGAGAAAGTCATTATTAAAGACAAATATCTGTGACTCTATAAAATCTAATAAACCTAATAATGCAGTAAATATTGACTCTCTTATTTATATTTGTAAATATATTTGTGCTGTATCTTTATTTACTTCATAATTCTTCAGGAATATACTTTATAAGTTCTATATTATTGCAACAGCTCAGAGCCATTTGTCCTTAAGTGGATTTGTTTACACTGAACAGAAATGCTTACCACAGCTTTAATCCAGCTCTTTATAACTGGATCTGCTTTTCTAATCCATAATGAGCAGTATTTATGATGTCACATGGTCTAATCCCAGATGAACCACACTGGACTTTCCTTAATGCCATTT
The DNA here is from genome assembly GCA_036850595.1 of Rhyacichthys aspro. NCBI lineage: Eukaryota > Metazoa > Chordata > Actinopteri > Gobiiformes > Rhyacichthyidae > Rhyacichthys > Rhyacichthys aspro. The sequence goes on from CM072168.1 coordinate 22,527,460, forward strand.
AAACTGTGTCTAGAACATTCTTTTTGCAGATGATGACATCACATGATCTCTTATAGATTATCCCAAACAAACCAATAATTAGTGTTTATTAAAGTGGCCGTGTTAATTTAAAGACTGTAGATAAAGATAAAGTAGTGTTTGGAAAGCACTCAGCAGCAGTTTCAAGAGGATAAAGGTTAATTAATGCAAAAATGTCCCTTAAAACCATTCTCCAAAGACACATATCTTTATTTTATATTTTGTTTGTGGAGTTAATTACAGCTGGGGTCTAATGTCAGTGAATGCACCACAGCTCCAGCTCTGAACTGATCTTTAAACCACGACGTTTTGTCTCTAATGCTCCACATGTTCCAAAAAGGAGCGCTCCCATTGGTCAACACTTGTCACATGACGTTCCAGGAAGTTTAATAGCTGCAGATAAAGTGTATTTTCAGCTGAATATGTCTTTTAACAGAGAAACAGCTGAAAAAAGAAAAGCATCAACAGAGAAAAGGGAGGCAACGTAAAACACAGATAAATACTGTCAATTCAATCACGTAATGTTTAACGAGGAGGAGATAATTGTCGTCCTGACGCTGAAGTCACAGCTAAGCTAACGCTAAACTCTAAACTTCAGTTTGGTCAAATGGATTAGTATTTTGGAGGAAAAACTGGTCTGGTTTTATTTTGATATAAAATATAAAGCAGGAGAGGTTCTTAGGAAAATAAAATCAGGAAATATTAACTCGTAAAGGCTGCATAGGTTTGAAATAAAGACTTGTGTTGGAGCCATTTTATGAATGCTACTGTAGTTGAAGCTCTTGTCTTTGTGCAGCGTTGATGACTGATTATGAAGAAATAAAGAATGTAACTTAAACTCTGCATGAACTGTTTAAGATTCACGTTGCATCTTGTTTCGTTGGTGAGACACAACAACTGAGGACAGACACACAGACACTGACCAGACGGAAACACATCCTTCTGAAACCAAACAGCAGCTGTGTCCTGATCATTTGAACTGTATTCTCAACTAGAATATAACAGGGTTTGGCCTGTTTCCCTCTGATCTCACTCATGCCTGAGCCTTCCATGACACATGACTCAATATGGACTATGCACTAAACTAGATACAGTGCAAACAGTGCTGCTTTGTCATAATGTCATTTCACCCAAAGATTTAGACTCTCTCATTTCATTTTCTAATCCTGTATTATATAGTCTCCACTGGTTCAGCCTTTTCCAACAGAATCAGGTTCATTTCATGATATAAGCCCAGTCTAAATGTGACTAAAAATGATGAGACAGACAAGAATTCACCAAATAAAACCCTGGTTTCTGTTTCATGTTTGTCAAGCCCAAAGACATTGGATTAGCCTTAAGTAATAGGAAGAAGACACGGCTTTCAATTAACTGAGAAACACGTCCTAATTGATCCAAAATGCACGTTGTTCATTTTCTATTTTCAACCAAATGATAAAAGACTCTGGCCTGGTTTTGTCCCACTGTCCCCAGACCTCTCCGTCTCTCTGCAGCCTTAAAGACGCCTCACACTCCAACTTGGAGCAGCCTAACGCAGACACAGGTAGAGAATGAGGAGCTGCGGGACTCACCGGAGCAGTTCCAGCCGGTGGGCGTCTGACAGTCGCTGAGGGACGAGGGGAAGGCGCGCAGCTGCTCCACAGGTAACGCGGCGAGGAACGACACCAGCGTGATCCGGAGCCAGCCCCCCGCCGAGGCACCACCGCTCCACCAGCCCCACAGAGGACCCATGTCTCGGCGGTGTTCAGCGGCAGAGGCGGCGGCGGTGGCGGCAGGCTCCAAGAAGCGAGAAGAACGCGCGGAAAATCAACTCTCCGTTCACTACGCTCCCAAACGGGGGCATCGTCCGGGAGAAAACACCGTAAACCCCATGCGCGAAAAGTTATCCAGACGCGTTATCCACAAGGCTCGGTTCTGGAGGAGCGGGACCGACGTAGGCTCCACGGGAAAGCGCGAGTCAGGGGTATTCCGTTGCGTAAGAGTAAAATCCAGTGCGTGAGGCGCGGAGACGGTGCGGTGAGACGCGGTGGAGTCCTCCGTGCGTCCGGCCCTGGCGTCGCTCCTTCTCGCTGTGTGTGTGCGCGCGCTGTGTGGCTGTACCTCTCTCTCTCTCTGTGTCTGAGCTCGAGCAGAGGATGGGGGTCACGTGGTTTGTGATGCGGGATGAAGAGGGGGAGGCAGAGAGGGTGAGGAGGGGGAGATAAAGAAAGGCATTAAGGGAAACGAGCTGAAGCTGAGAAGCAGGCTCCGATCTGATCATTACGGACTTTAATGGAGGCTCCAACTGTGTGGGCTGCAGTATTTAAAGAGATTCAAATGGAAAAGAAGAGATGTAGAAGTAAGTTTGGTCAGCAACACGTCAAATTAGGTTACTGACTTCTGTTTAGTTGGAGTTTCACAGAGTTTCTACAGGTTCTTCACGGATCAGGAACAAGACTCTATTTATTATTATAACAGTATTATTATAAACACAGTGCTGCAGCCAGGACAGAGCACGGGTTACCAACAGGACACACAACAGAGAAGGTCTGGTATTTCTGAGACCAGAGAGAATCCAGACAAGACCAAGACTTTTAAGACCAAGTCAAGACCAGAACCAGTGCCCAACAGGTACACTGTAATAACGAGGGCTCAGTTTAAAAATCTAAACAGTCCAAGTCCAGTTTTCGAGTCAAATTCATGCAGGTCAGAGTCTAGTGAAGGAATTAAAGGCAGATTTTTCATTGAATATCAAATAATTATGTTTTTAAGTCAATCCTTGGTTGGTCTTGACATCTGAGACCAAGAAAAAACCACTTCTAGACTAACACAAGTTCTCCATTAGTAGAATCTAGCATTATTCAAAGCAACAGAAAGTCATCTGTAGAGTTTTTAGAGTCAAGTGAGTGACAGAAGTAGAGAAAACACTGTCTAAAGACTAACATTCATATCTTAAACTCATAAACCAAGAAGAGGAGTCTGGGTTTAGCTTCAAAACATTACTTTTCTGTTGTGAGTGAAATTTAAGCCTGAATCAAGGGAAAACATTCTGAGATAAAACAGTAAGAAGCAGCAGTGGGAGCCGTTACCAGCTGTGTTTAACAATAATAATTATTGAGAAAAAGTAATTGATTACTGCCGCAGGGCCATAAGATCATTTTATTTTATAACCACATTAAAAGAAGCGTTTTGATGGTGATATTGGTGGATCATTAGCAGCTGTGGACTCACAAAGGTAACGGCTGCTCTCAGTCGGGGGCCGCGGCACAAACCTGCAGGAAACCCACCAGTTCTAATTGGACGTGAGCGCTTTAAAAGTCCGCAGCCATCGATCCAGGCCCGGTCCGGGATAATTGCTCCATTTTGAACCGGCGCTCGGGGCCCGGAGGCGTCCCAAAGAGGCCCCTGTATTCGTCATATACTTTTGGCCAGATGCCGGCGGTGTCACGAGGGACGGCTGCGGCGGGTAATTGACACGCTTTAGGCCACGAAGCTCAGCCGCAGCAGAGAGAACGGCATCTGGTGGAGTTAAAGAGGTCAGGTTTTACATCAACACAAACCGTCTTTGAAGGAAGGAAATGTGAAAACAACGGAGCCAGTGTGAGCGGCGTCACGGATAAAAAAGCACTTGACCTGATGATGGAGAGCCTGCAGACAAATCCAGCTCTGAAGGGTTCCAGGGGTCTGTGACGGGGACAGCTGTAGGACCGGGGGCCGCAGAGGGTGGGACGGGGAAGAAAACCAGTTAAAGATGAAGGAATGTGTGAAATAATGTGGTGAAAGTTGAATGAAGTGGAACACATCAGTCACAAATATCCAGGAGCATGGGTTTTAATACTGCACAATTATAAAAAATAACAGACTTTTCATTTGTTGGACATTTAAAGGAACCCAGAGAGGACAAACTGAGCCCAGATTATAAACTAAATTGATTTTGCCAATACATTTAAATCAATAAAGAAAAAATATTTGATTTGCTTGCTTTACAGAGACAGTATCTACTGGGTTCACTTTGGATCAAGCCACCAACATATAATATAATATAAATACAAACCTGAAGGAGAAAGGGATCTTCATTAAGACAGATTTAGTTTGTTACCTTCATCCAAAACCAAAAACACACCAAATATTATACTTATACTTATAATACTATTCATCTCCATCTTCAAGCTCCAGTTCCTGGTTTTCTTTTCTTGTTCCTGTCTCAGACTCTTTTATTAATAAAGCCTAGAGACCACACCAGACCTTTTTAAAAAATAAAACCTACAAAATACTAATCCATTTGACCAAACTGAAGTTTAGAGTTTAGCGTTAGCTTAGCTGTGACTTCAGCGTCAGGACGACAATTATCTCCTCCTCGTTAAACATTACGTGATTGAATTGACAGTATTTATCTGTGTTTTACGTTGTCTCCCTTTTCTCTGTTGATACTTTTCTTTTTTCAGCTGTTTCTCTGTTAAAAGACATATTCAGCTGAAAATACACTTTATCTGCAGCTATTAAACTTCCTGGAACGTCATGTGACAAGTGTCGACCAATGGGAGCGCTCCTTTTTGGAGCATGTGATTGTCCAAGGTTTTCTGTTCCTGAATAGAGGTTCTCATCTATTACAATCACTTACAATAAACACTAGATGGATCAGAAAGGAAGATCTTAAAGAAGCAGAGTTTATGGAAAAGTCTGAAGCAGAAGGTGAGTGTAGAGTTCAAAATCCAAGAAACAGGTTTTGAAAGAGCAGAAAAAGAGGCGACAGTTCTATCTCTGCCTTCACTCCATCTTAAGTGTGAAATGATAATAATTAGCAGCAAAAAGCTCAAAAAGCTCAAAAACTGTTGTAAAAAGCCATCTTTTGCCATGGAAACAGGATCCTACATCTGTGTCTGACATAAACACAGAACAGTCCTTGATTATGTGTGTGATCATTAACAGGCTTTAAACAGGGTCAACACTGCAGCTGTGTATGTACAGGACATTCATTTTAGTGAAATATGAAATAAGAAAATAGACAAAGGAACCTAAATCTAAATGAAATACATCAGTGAGGCCAGGGTCTCTGCTGAAGAAACACCTTTAGTAAAAACACCAACATTTACACGTGTCCCGGGACGTCAGGAGGAAACTTAGACCCTTAGTCCTCAGAGCCTACAAGTAAATGAAGTCAGGGTTGTATTGTGAACCCTGACCTTTAGTAAAGAGACCAAGATTCAGAAATGTCCGGGACGTCAGGAGGAAACTGGAACCTGAGCTGAAACCTTCAATAAATGAAGTCAGGGTTTTATTGTAAACACACTTTTAAATAAGAACAGATTCAGAAATAAATTCAAACAAGACTAAACCAGGACTATCTAAAGCTAAAACCTGTTCAAATCCAACTAAAACATGTTCAAATCCATCTAAAACCTGTTCAAATCCAACTAAAACATGTTCAAATCCATCTAAAACCTGTTCAAATCCAACTAAAACATGTTCAAATCCATCTAAAACCTGTTCAAATCCAACTAAAACCTGCTTAAATCATTCTAAAACCAATTCAAATTCATCTAAAACCTGTTCAAAACCACCTAAAACGTTCAAGTTCATTTGAAACCAGTTCAAATCCAACTAAAACCTGTTGAAATCCAACTAAAACCTGTTGAAATCCAACTAAAACCTGTTGAAATCCAACTAAAACCTGTTCAAATCCAACTAAAACCTGTTCAAATTCAACTAAAACCTGTTTAAATCCAACTAAAACCTGTTCAAATCCAACTAAAACCTGTTCAAATCCAACTAAAACCTGTTCAAATTCCTCTAAATCCAGTTCAAATCCAACTAAAACTTGTTCAAATCCAACTAAAACATTCAAATGCATCTACAACTAGTTTAAATCTAACTAAAATCTATTTGAGATAAAACATTTTAGGGGTTTTACCTGCTCAGGTGCTTAATGTTCTGTTTTTCATCAGACATTGCTGTTTCTAAAGTTGGGAACCAGAACCCTGTGAGAACTCTGTGTGTTTAGTTTAAAGTGTATTTTCTGTTGGTTCTTGGTGAATTTCAAACAAACACAAGCTTTAACCTGACTTCAGCTGTTTTCTCTCTCTGCAGTTATACAACCCTCTGATGTTATTTCTAATGACTGTACGTTCTTCTATAAGCGACTGTGCTGCGTTCGAGGCGGTCGGTCCGAGCAGCGCCGAGCCCGAGGCGAAAGGCTAATTACATTTGTGAGCGTCTGAAACATACACCGTCTCCTGAGAGAGCGTTCGGGAACAACACTCAGCCCCGGATCAGGTATCCCTCCATCGATTTCCACCTCATAATTACTCTAATGTATTAATAAATCATCCGTTTCTGAGGCTGGCGGCGTCCGGGGGATCATTTTGGGGTTTATATTACACTCGCTGAAAGGTAAAAGGTTAAAGTGCGCAGAGATCTATGACGTTCGGGTGTGTTCTGATGCATTTAGCTGTTCTCCGGAGATGGGAGTGTTCACGGAGCAGATGTTGGATGAAGTAAGCCTTTCCCCAAATCATTTTCAACACTAGACTCACTTTTCCACTCCTTCTCTGTTCATTCAGACACGTGTCGATAAATGATGTTAGAAAAGACTTTATTTAATATTTTACAGCCTTAATAACTTCTTCTGTTAATGCGTCTTTTTGTCTCGTTCTGCTGTTGTCTCATTTTACAATAATGAAATATATCATGATATTAGAGGTTTAAATATCACCATTATTGAACAGTGATGGTCCCAGGTCTGGTCCAAAGGCAGAAAAACTTTTAAAGGAAGTCACTGGGACTGACTTTGACTTTTATTGGTTTCTCTTTGTGTCATGGTGAAATTTTCACAGTTGTTTGTCAAAATAAAAGACAATGTTGATGCTCCCCTCCTCAAACTGGCACCTGATTGAATTGGAGACAAAGATGGCGCCCAGTGTTAAAGTTAAGGTTCTTAATTTGTCTCTTTTGGGAGAAATTTGTCTTGGAACAAAGAACTCAAATCACAACAGATTAACAACATTTAGAACGAAAGAAGAGCAAAAACAGCAGCAGCAGATAAAGAGCAGTGATCTGTTTCTGATGCTCCTCCCTCTCGTTATTAATAAGTTTGACTTTGGCTGAACCGGGGGCTCACGGGGAGCTCCTGGGGGCCGGGTCTCACCCCACGGGGCCCGGTCCGGAGCCCGAACGAGAGACATGTGACCTCGACTGGTGGAAAAATAAGGAATCATTTGAGGGTCTCACTCAGAGGTGGACTCAGCGACAAGGGCCCGGGACGGGATCCGCCCTGAGAACCTCCCGGGGAAGTCCAGGAGTCGAAGCTCAGAAAAGCAGAAGAAGATGGATGGAATTTATGAGGCAAGAAAAGTCATTTCTCCAAACTAAAATGGCTGCATGTTTGGACTGAGGTTAGCACTCGCCTGACAGCCAGAAGGTCGAGAGTTCAACTCCCGAGGCCTCTCTGTGTGGATATGTTGTCAACGCTGCTCCAGTTTCCCCCAACAACAAAACATGCTGGACGCCCCCTGGTGGTGGGTGTCAGGGGTAATAAAAAAATAAGTCAATTAAAGGTAAATTAAAAACCAACATCAACTGATGAGAGCAACTGGACGAGGTACAAACCAAAACTAAAGCAGATCTAACCTCAGGAATAAACTTGGAAGAGCTTTTGACTTCACAGGAAAACCTCACAGATAAATATTAATATAAATATATGTATATTTTTACAACATTTCAGCATTAATGGACAGAGGGATGACCTCCAGTTTCACCAGCTGCAGTAAAAACAGGTTCTTGGACAGATCTGTTGAGTCTATTAAAAACCCAGAGTCGATCCTGAAGCGAACTCTGCGTCGGTCGACAGTTGAAGCGGCTCTTTCCTGCAAAGGCTCATGGGAGTTAATAAGAGGCAGCCCCGAGGCCAGAGCCTGAGGTTTGGAGCAGCATCCAGCAGCGAGAGCAGCTTTAAACATGAGTTCTTCACTTCAGCAGAGTCAGCACCACACAGGACTGTGCTCCGACAGACGCAGGGTTAAAAAGGATTTTAAATGAGACGAGTCAATAATGAAACGCAGGTGAACAGAGGTCACTACTGACTCTCTGAATCAGACTTCATTTGAACTGTGGGCAGTGGAATACCGGCATCAACAAATGAAAACATTATTCAGAGTAAGGCAACAACATTTGGACAAAAGAAAGAGGTGTATCTGCTGAATACAGAACCAACTATTCAGCACAGCACTGGGAATGTTTTAATTATCACATAAATATCAATGTGTTTTTCTTCATTTCTTCTTCAAAGACAGATATTCATCCACTTTTAGGCCAGTGCTTCAGAAGTTGTCCTGGAACAGACACTGAGACAGAGACACATATAAAACTAATCAGAAGATAATGTTAGCGTTGGTCTGAAGCTCCTCGTCTGGAATATTGATTCATAAAAGTGATAAAGTTAGCTCTTACATGTCGTCGCAGTCGTAAATAAAAGACGAGGCGTAAAACTTGAAGCCTTTATCAAGTTTTTAATTTGGATTTCTTGTCGCTGACAGATGCAGTAAAGTTTTTTGTTGAAACAATGAAGTTATTTAGCGTTGATTTATTCTCTTCATTCTTCTGTTCATTGCTATAAACTGTGACCAAAGTGTTTTATTCTGTTGTCACCGACTGTGGAAGCTGGTCGCGTATAATTTTGCTAAATGCTCCGGTCAAAGTGTCTCTCTCCTTCCTTTTCTTTGTCTTATTGATGTTTGTCGTGTAACATTTCCAAATAGTTTTTTTACTGATCACAAATGGCAGTGTTTTCATTTGCACCTTTTGTCTGACTCCAGTTTTGTTTGCTGCTGTTTTCTCGCCAGCGCTGAGTCAGGTGACGACACAACGACACACGACGGCGCAGGTGAAGGGGGCGGAGCTTCGGCTGCAGCAGCACAGACCTGTTTAAAGAGACGAGAAAACAAACAGAGGCTAAACTATTGATAAAATGCTCCAGTGTCGATGGAAGCAGAGTCAATAGCATCGATCCATCCTTATTCTTTTTCTGTTCTGTAGTAATTAGCCTGGTTCTTCTTGATCTGATCTGATTTCCAGGAGACGAAACAAATGGATGCACAATAAACCAGTCGGTATCAGCTTTTGGCAGCGCACTAGCATTAGCATTAGCATTAGCATAGCAACAATCACTGCTTTACCGAATGCACTGACAGGAAATGCTAAACTATTTCTAGCTGTAGCATCATTGACACTGTTCTGATGGGGCTTCTTCTCGTTGGCTGTTGATCAATGACCATCACCACATTTTTCAGGTCACTTTAATTAACTTTCAACAGAACTCAAACGTTCAGCATAAACTGCGTCGGTGACAGACATAAACATTAGCATAAAAACAAGAGTGTGTTTACGGACCCTTTCTGCTCGTTGGTCCTTCCAGTGACTTCCATGAACCTTCACGGTGTAATTTCTGCTTGTATCCTAATGTCATTGCTCTTATACAATCATTGACTTTTAACAGGACGCCTCTGCCATTTCCATCTGCGCCGTTCCCACACGCCTCTGACACGCTCATTACCGAGCCTCACGCGGGAGTCGCGCAGGTAAATGTCACGCTGCGTTTTTTCAAGTGGTTTGCTGCGATAATAAAATATCAGTGAGAATGTCAGCGAGGGCACGGCGCCATCAGAAAAGAGACGCCGTTTCATCATCAACATCATCTCGCTCTGTTTCCAGCTTTAAAACAGAAACATGTCGGAGTGTGACAGCTCTCGGCCGAGCGTGAAACACAATGGGTTTCATGAAGCACAAAATGATCATGTTTCCACTGGAGCGATTCAGGTGGAACTCAGAGGCCTTCAATGTGTCTCAAAACAGAGGAACGGTACTAAAAGGTGGAGATAACCACACTGCAGTTGATTAGACTGAGATTTAACATTTACAAAGTGACTCAGTTTGTTAGCAGCAAATTAATAATTTAGTTTTAGTCTTATGTTCAGTGTGAGTTTAAACTTACACAAAGATAAAAACCCACCTTTTTTCCTCTTTCTCCTGTTTTTGGCTTTGTCCTGTTACTTCCTGTTTCTGCAGAAATAGCCCCGCCCCCTTTCCCTCCAGGTTTAATCCTATTGGCTGTTCACTGCACAGACACACAGTGATTGGTTAAGGTTTAAACCTGAGTTTTTAGAGAAAGTTGAACCTTGGATTTGTTTGGTTTTATCTGAACTTTTACTCTGCGTTAACAAAATGAGTTTATTGGGTTTAGACTCAGACAGTGTCTCTGCTCTGTAAATAGACAATAACCCCAGAAGCACCTGTCTCACCTGGTAGAGCACAAACCACATACTCAGACGACCCAAGATTGATTCCAGCTCGGGTCCTGTGCCCAGTTTCATCTGTTTACCTTTTACTGTTAAATAAAGGCAAAAGGCCAAACACTTCTTTAATTAAATATTGTCAGCAATGAATTATTTAGGATCTGAAAGACATACACAGTTTATATGATTCTTCAAGTCCCTACGTTTAAAATATTTGCTTTAAATGTGTTTATCTCCACATCTTATAATCACATAAACAAACCAGAGATGTTTAAAACCACACAAACTCTAGTTGTTGGTTTAAACAAGTGGATAAACCCAGAGCGAAAGTGGACACAGACATATGTAAAGCCACTGGGTCGAGAACAGAGCCAACAAACTTCAACAAAGTGACATTGATTGTTCGCCTGAAGGACTCGAGTCTGCAGCTTCAAATCCACAGAGTCAGGCCTGAAATAAAGACACAACGATCGGAGGCTGATGAACGACGGCTCGATGCTCTCTGCTGTTGGCCACTGGACTCATTTGTGCTAAGTGCTGGCTGTCACTCAAAACTCTGCCCCAGAAACCTTTTTTAGAAAATGTGCTGGAATGAGGCGGAGTTTTTTCACTTCTGTCCTGAATGTCTCTGAGTGTGGAGTAGAAGTTGTATTTATTTAAGCAGCAGTGTCACAGGGTGTTTACCAATTGTCTATTTTCATCAAATTCTGGCTTTACAGATTTTCAACAACCTGGCATTATGTTTAAGATCAAGAATAAGATGAAAGCATGACTCAAAGAAAGTAGCTCAAACTTGCTTCCTGTTGATTTCAGCTCAGTTTTTTCTCAGGGATTCTCATTCAGTGTGATTTTAAACATTATTCTCTTTATTTTGCAGCGTGTGATGGATTCTGGTGGGAGCTGACTCATTGTTCGGTGACTTCAGTCAGATTTTAGCCCTGTCCTCACGTACACTGATATTTTCTGCTTCAGTTTAAAATGAAAATTCAAAGTCACACAGCTTCACTACAAACTCTCAAACCCAGTTCTTCAGACACAAGATGGAGGTGAACGCTCTTTAACCACAGATTTCTGTCATATTCAACCAAAACAGAGTCGTATAAACTGAATAAACTGGTGCTGAATGAGCCCATTTTTCCTGAAAAAGACAAAAATACTAATTTCTCTGTTGCTCCGCCTGAGGCTGAATCTTAAATGCTAACATTAGCTGTGTATTTAGTTAGAAAAGGGAACATCTATGCTAATCTGAGCTGTTTTTTATTGTTGTGTCTGGTGAAAGATTTGTGCAGCCTGTTTAAACCTGTCACTGAGATCTATTCTAATTCTGCTCCATTTTTCTCTGAAGTAAATGAAGTGAGGATCGTGTGGAGGCTGCAGCAGCAGATGGACACACGTACAGCTCGTCATTACTCGTCCAGTCACGACCGCCGCTGCTGCTCACAGCCATAAAAAGACAAGTGTCCACAGCCTAATGTCTGTATTAAGTTATTGTCTCCGGGCTCCGGGGCTCGGTGAATGTAAATGAGCTTCACACTCGAAGGCGTCGCGCTGTGGGGACCGCTACTGTACATGCTCCATGATAATGAATGTGGCTGTTACACGTTTGTGTGTCGGCCATAACTTAGATCTGTCTCTGGAGACGTTCAGGACCATCAGGGTTTCATTTAAACTTTAGTTTGTGTTAATCAGCGTTTAGTCGCTTTCAAAGGTAAGCTGAGTTTTATGTGCATCATTTTAAATTAATGATTGGTTTAGTAAAGTCTTTAAATCACCTTTAGGTTACAGTGATGAGACTAGTCTTAAGAACATTTAGTAAAAGCCTTGGTCTTGTCTCTAACTCATTTTTACACAGACTTCAAGACCAACCAAGACCAGAGCTGGTTTATTCTCCATATTGTGATTGGATCACTTTATATTTAAATTAAAATTCTCCTTTAATTCTGCCTCCTTCACCAAACACTGACCTCCAAGAGTCTGGGCTAGAGTCTAATCCAGTGTTGTGTTTTCTAATGGAGTATGTGTCAACATTTCCATTTTTTTATGAATGCCATTATCAACTCCAGTCTTCACCATTCATAACAAATATTGATGAATTTTTTGAAAGTTTAATTTAAATGCCAGTTTCAGTAATTAAATTCTCTTTGTGTGTGTTGTTTTCCTTTATTTCCTTTGGGGTTTTTTTTTTACACAAAAAAGTTTCCCATCCAATATATGCAAATTTGAGAAGGAAGGGACACAAATTGCTCCCTTTAGTTTTAAAGGTTCATAAAATCATGAAAAATTTAAATTCACCACAAAATACACAACCTGGACACATTTTATGCCATTTGCATCGACTCAGACAAAGTTACACAGAAATAAAATTAAAAAACACACTTAAAAAATGATGATAACAGTCCCTTATTTTTAGCACAAAAGCAGCTAAATGAAGTTGTAGCGTCCCGTGTTTGGAACAGTGGAGCTCGGAGCAAATTATTCAGTGTCACAGAGTGAGTCAGGTCACAAAAACATAATTTCCTGAACAGTGTTGAACTCTCCCTGAGGCTGGATTAATAAGTGGAAGAGTCTGGATCGGAGCAGCTAAGTCTCGCCCGATTCACAGAAAAAAACAGCTTAGCCTCAGGACAAACACGTCAGACTGGAATGTTAATGAAATATGTGAGTGATAAGAGCCAAAACAGAGCATCCGGCTGACAACAGGCTCCGAGAGTTATTATCACGGGTCAGTGTCACTGTTTACACTAAAGGAACTACACCTTGAACAGTCTGGACCTGATAGTTATTCTTCTAGTTTGATTTGATTGATGATTTAAACCCAAATAGTTTATTGAAAATCAATCATTTGTCTTTCTGATCCATCTAGTGTTTATTGTAAGGGATTGTAATAGATGAGAACCTCTATTCAGGAACAGAAAACCTTGGACAATCACATGCTCCAAAAAGGAGCGCTCCCATTGGTCGACACTTGTCACATGACGTTCCAGGAAGTTTAATAGCTGCAGATAAAGTGTATTTTCAGCTGAATATGTCTTTTAACAGAGAAACAGCTGAAAAAAGAAAAGCATCAACAGAGAAAAGGGAGGCAACGTAAAACACAGATAAATACTGTCAATTCAATCACGTAATGTTTAACGAGGAGGAGATAATTGTCGTCCTGACGCTGAAGTCACAGCTAAGCTAACGCTAAACTCTAAACTTCAGTTTGGTCAAATGGATTAGTATTTTGGAGGAAAAACTGGTCTGGTTTTATTTTTTAATAAAAGAGAAGCAGGAGAGGTCCCTAGACTGATTTTGGAGGAGAGTCTGAGACAGGGACAAGAAAAGAACATCAGGAAGAGGAGCTTTAGCGGTTAACGAAGCATAATTAAACCTACATTAAGTTTCCGTGCATTTATCATCACACGTGTGTTTTTATCCACAGCATTAAGAGCATGTATCATATTTTAAAACCCTATTATTTCAGAAAACAACCCTCAGCATTCATTGCATACGGATAATAACTGCTCATAGATTCTTGTTTCCTGTAGCCTTTAATAATGTGATTCATGGACATCTCATTATCTGCTCTGTTTTAATCCAAGAAATCTCCAATTAATTCCTGTAGTGTTTCTCATTTTCACAGCTGCTCTCAGTTTGAACAGCCCGTTAAAAGACTCGCTTATTTTGTGCTAAAGCTGTGAAATATCCCACTCAGAACCCAACGCAGGAGTGACACAAACGCACGAGTTTGGACCAGACTGTGGCTTCATTCATTATTCATCCACAGAACCACATTTGGGGCCGAGCGACCGGGGCCACGCAGACATTTAGCTCCAGGCGTCCGGGCTCTGCCGAACAAAACAACGTCCCTCTCAGGCTGACATTTACGCGATGGGTTTTGTGTTCCTGGTTTGGCCTCACGTCGTGGATCTCAGGCTCTGTGGAGGAAATGAACTGTCTCCGAGTGGGACCTGAGTTTAGACGGAGGTGAGCGTCCTGCAGCGAAGGGAGCACAAACAGGGCTTTGGAAAAGATGTCAGACAACTTTATGAACTGTGTCCGAGCGACGAGTGGAGCAGATAAAGAGAAACAGAAAGACACACCAAACCAGCAGCAGAGGCTTGAATACACCTCCTCTGTTCAAGAAACAAATGAAACCAAACTAAATGATTTTAGGAGAAACGTTTGTGGGTAAACTGTCTCGTGTAAATAATATAAACGTACACTGTAAACATAAAACCATATTTATTGAGCATTTGAGATGAAGATATTTAGGGCTATCCTCCTGAGACTCTGATTTTATTTATTTCAATAAAAATGTAATAATATGATGGAACACCATGTATAGTTCTCATTTATCATCTTTGTTAAATAAGGTATTTATTCTGCATTTGTTGGTGCTGCCTTCTATAAATCCAGCTCAAATCCAAAGGGACCAGATTAATTCTTTGTTTAGAACAGAAACAGAATCAGGGGAAGAATGGTTCAAAAATAACAGATTCGTTTCTGGATTGAGTCCTGGTTTAGTCCTAGATTTAATGTCAGCTTTTGTGTTGGTCTAGTCCTAGATTTTGATCTGGTTTAGTTTTTAGTTTTTGTTCAGTTTATTTCTTAGGTTTTGGCTTAGTCTTAGTTTTTGGTTCAGAGCTTAATCTTGTTTAATCCTGGTTTAGTTTTTGGTTCAGTTTAGTTCTTGTTTTGTTCTGGTTTAGTTTCGTTTTTTTGGTCTTAAGTCTTGCTTGGTGCCAGTTTACTCCAGGTTAACTCCAGGTTTAGTCCAGGTTTAGTCCTGGTTTAGTCCTGGTTAACTCCAGGTTTAGTCCAGGTTTAGTCGTGGTTTAGTCCTGGTTAACTCCAGGTTTAGTCCTGGTTTAGTCCTGGTTTAGTGAAGGTGAGGGGGGTTATGCAGAAAGTTAAGACTGAACAAAGCTTTAATCGCCCAATCTACTATTTCCCTCACAACACAAAGCCTTGCTGTGTTTATATAACCCAGAGTCTCTCAACATAAGCACAAAAATCCTATAACTATGAGTCACAAGACGAGGACTCATTTGTTTGAAGCAGGAAGCAGTAGGAGTCCTCCTGAACCCTTCCTCCATGTTTCTCCTGTCTTTTCTCTCTGTGAGCTGCTGCAGAACAATAACTAAAGCCCGACTAAAGCCTGAGCGGCGCTGAGCTCCTGCTGCTGCTAATGAAGCGCTGTGTACAGACCCCGCTGACCGCCTTCTGCTCCCGACGACAGGACTCAGCTCAATTAGTGTTCACCCGGAGCTGGGGCCAGAAAACAGTCGCCACAGCCGTTATTCTGCAACCGTCGGGCTTCGGGAAAAGGTTTAGAGTGTAACCAGCCAGAGCCGCTTCTGTTCTCGCTGCACATTCTTTATAGAAATGTAGATTTAATAATAACCAGGAGCTTCGACAGCTGTGAGACGAACCACTGAGCCATAAACCTGCTCTGTTTGTGTTGAGTTAATTAGAACAGAAGACAAGTAAACTGTCACTGTACATTCAGATGATCAAAATCAATTCAGCAGCATTTCTATTGAGAATGTACTGGAGGAGACACATGGAGCCAGTTTTCACAAAGTGCTGTTAGATAATGAGCTGCTGGAGGTGTTTATGTGTTTTACATAAAAGGTTGTAGTTTTTGCACAAACATCAGTCAGAAGTATATTTTCAGAAGTAGTTTTATCAAAATAACCCTCCACAAAATACTAATCCATTTGACCAAACTGAAGTTTAGAGTTTAGCGTTAGCTTAGCTGTGACTTCAGCGTCAGGACGACAATTATCTCCTCCTCGTTAAACATGACGTGATTGAATTGACAGTATTTATCTGTGTTTTACGTTGTCTCCCTTTTCTCTGTTGATGCTTTTCTTTTTTCAGCTGTTTCTCTGTTAAAAGACATATTCAGCTGAAAATACACTTTATCTGCAGCTATTAAACTTCCTGGAACGTCATGTGACAAGTGTCGACCAATGGGAGCGCTCCTTTTTGGAGCATGTGATTGTCCAAGGTTTTCTGTTCCTGAATAGAGGTTCTCATCTATTACAATCCCTTACAATAAACAGGAGATGGATCAGAAAGACTTGTTTTTCTGACCTTTCCCTTGAGGCTGTTCAACAAAAGGGTCTGAGAGAAAATGGACCAATTAGATTCTCTTTTAAAAAGCAGGCTCTGGGACTGCACTGCTTCATTTTTAAATTTGAGGTAATTACAAAGTGCTTTGGACATGCAGCTGTTACCTCCTCTGTGGTCCTTCTTACTTCTCATTTTCAGGCAGATATGTGATTTGTGGCTGTTATTTATGAATAAAAGTGATTAAAGTGAAAAGGCAGTACTGGTTCATTGGGTCTTTTGAATATTGGACTGTTACAGATCTGAATGTTCCTATTATCTTCGACTCAGACAGTTTTTGTCTCATTACAGACCGATAACTGAGTCTGATCTCTGTTAAAACTCAGCTGGAACTCTGTTAAACTCTGCCCTAAAGCTCAGCGAGGGTCTCTTCAGGGTTACATCATATTCTCTTTTTTTTTTTTACAGTAATTAACGCCGGAGCTGGAAGTGAATCCTCCTTAAATCCCTTCATGTGAAATCCCTGTAAACCGTCAGCTCGCTGTTGTTGTGTCGTTTGCCCGAGCTGCTCTCTCTGTAATTGGTTCGGCAGAGTTCATTAGGCTCTGATTCGTTGAGCTTCAGGCTAAAGACGCAGCGGTAATTAGCAGCTACAGTTAAATGTAGTTTCACTAAAAGCTCAGAGGAAGGTGCACAGTGTTCAATGGTTTGCTCCAACAGGGCCCAGCGCACTTTAAAACCTCAGATCTGAGAGCTTTTACAACTTCACACAAAAGAACTAATGCAATTATATGAATCCTCGCCATTATTTTGTGGACTATTGAGTCTTATATTCTTTTAGCAAAAGACTGAAGCACTAAAGGCAGGCAGCAATTGTTATTCATGGACTGAAGGCAGCAAACAATGAGTGATTTCAGTGAAATTGAGGAGAAAATGGCTTCAGTGTGGAGATAAATACAGATGTGTAAACTGCAGATGGAGGTTAAAACCAGAGCATGTCGACAGTGAGTGACTGTAACACAATCTTATTCACTTTTCTACTAATCTGTTTTAATCTAGTCTCAAACTCCAGATCACTTTTATTTTACATATTCACCTGCATCTTATGATAAACAGAAACAAGAAAAATAGAGTAAAACTTCTTATTAAAACAGACTGGACCTGATATTTTCTCGTTGTGAAAATGGTTTAAACCTGAATAGTTTATTGTAAAATCAATCATTTGTGTAAAAACAGTCTTTCTGATCCATCTAGTGTTTATTCTAAGGGATTGTAATAGATGAGAACCTCTATTCAGGAACAGAAAACCTTGGACAATCACATGCTCCAAAAAGGAGCGCTCCCATTGGTCGACACTTGTCACATGACGTTCCAGGAAGTTTAATAGCTGCAGATAAAGTGTATTTTCAGCTGAATATGTCTTTTAACAGAGAAACAGCTGAAAAAAGAAAAGCATCAACAGAGAAAAGGGAGGCAACGTAAAACACAGATAAATACTGTCAATTCAATCACGTAATGTTTAACGAGGAGGAGATAATTGTCGTCCTGACGCTGAAGTCACAGCTAAGCTAACGCTAAACTCTAAACTTCAGTTTGGTCAAATGGATTAGTATTTTGTGGTTTTATTTTTTAATAAAAGAGAAGCAGGAGAGGTTCCTAGACTGATTTTGGAGGAGAGTCTGAGACAGGGACAAAAAAAGAACATCAGGAAGAGGAGCTTTAAGAGTAAACTCCACTTTTCTGACTTGTTGTTGGTTGTTGTGTGGGACTTGTTCATTCAATTTCATTTTTCATTGGTTTAGAGTCGTTTCGTGTTAGTTTCATGTCTCTCCAACATCAGTGTGATCAGAGCCAGACAGAGATTAACACATTTAAATTGAACTATAGAGTTGACAACATCACTCACAACAATAAATATGACATTATTATCATTATCTAATCTCTTTTGTATGTGTCAGTTCTCAGTCCTGTGATTCCACCTGTGTTTAATGAAGCCTCTGTTGTCTCCAGCTGAACACCGCTCTGTCAGCTGCTCTAAAAATAAATCTGCAGATAATTGGAGTGAGGGTTGACACTTTGAGCCCGTCTCAGTGGGAGCATCTTCGGCCCCCAGCCTCCCTCCTCTTCCTCGGTAATCTCTGCTCCGTTACAGGCTCCGAGGCAGCGATCAAAGCCGGAGCTCGTACAAACGCGAGAAACAAACAGCCGAAACAAAGCAGCGAGTGATTTTGTGTAACCTGGGTTTGATGTGGGGCTGCAGCTTGTGGCCTCTCCGCCTCCAGCTCCACACCCACCTCTTTGTCTCACTCAGAGAACATTAACACCGCTCACTGTGCAGCTGGAAAAACGAATGAAGAGGAAAACGACGCTGGTCTGTGGTAACGCTCTGAGTCTGCACCATTTTGTGTGATTTTAGAAGATGACACATGATTAGAGTGGGATCAAAAACAGACGATTACAAAAGGAAAAAACAATGCAATTTAATGTCAGTTCTGAGCACAACGTAGAAGATGGATTTATATTACAGTGAAATGGGACTGTAAATGTGTTAAAATAAAGAAAGGATGGGATTTTTTTATGCGTATGAAAAAAGAATCATTTAATCTAATACTGTATCAGGACTCATCTGAAACAAATGAGACCTTTAGTCGTCAAGGATTTGAACAGATTATCGGTCCTGAACGGGAGCTTTGACCAATCACAGCTCGCTTCAGGAAAAAGGAGCGCTCCCATTGGTCGACACTGACGTCAATGAGGAAGTAATGCTGCAGATAAAACAGAAAGTGTATATTCGGAAAAACACAACAAAAAAGAAAAACACAGACAGAGAAAAGGGATTAATATTGGCTTCAATCACGTAATGTTTAACGAGGAGGAGATAATTGTCGTCCTGACGCTGAAGTCACAGCTAAGCTAACGCTAAACTCTAAACTTCAGTTTGGTCAAATGGATTAGTATTTTGGAGGAAAAACTGGTCTGGTTTTATTTTTTCAATTCAATTCAATATTTATTGTCATTGTTAAAAATAACGAGATTAAATTAGAGCCTCAAACCACAAACATAGAATGGTGCAAGTTATTAAGTGCCATCCCATGATTCCTAACATTATACAGTTTTTTAATAAAAGAGAAGCAGGAGAGGTCCCTAGGCTGCTTTTGGAGGAGAGTCTGAGACAGGGACAAAAAAAGAACATCAGTGGAGCTTTAAGTCTAAACATATCCATTAAATGCATCACAGAAACTGTCTTTTCACTTTGAATAAAGATCTAGTGGATTCTTGTCAAGGCCTGGAGATAAGTTGCCAATATATAACATGTTTAAAAATAGTGCATGTATCGTCTGTTTGCTTCACATAAAGCCTTTAATAAATGGTTGTTCCACCTCTTTTTTAAATTGCTTTGCATTGTCACGAAGAATACACATCAAACCTGAACAAATCAGAACAAAGAGCCTCGGGCATCGCTCAGTAACTGTCCACAACTCCATCTGAGATTTAACTAAATGGAACATGTGAGTCAGACCAATATAATCACATCAAAATAACAACTGCTTTTGTCTGTCTCTGGAACATGAACATTTAAAACTCCATAAGACGCAGAGAGGACACTGAACACTGTTGTTGAAGTTTGTTAAATCATGATGAGTCCCCTGAGTCTGTGTTTAGATCTAGTTTTAATTTAATGTCTTCTTTGTGACTTCTTTGTGCATAAACTTGACTTTTTGCATTTAAAGATTAAACTTATTACATATAACCACATTTAAACACACACATACATCTCTAAATTAATTTTTTAGGCCCATGTTGAAGGTTTAAGACATTTATAAACTGATTTTGTTTGATGATTTTTGGCTTGTTCACAGACATGAACAGCATGTCCCTGCAGGGCCACCGTAGCTGCTCTCCAGCTCTAAAGAAACCAAAACCAAACCATGTTCAGAAGAAGTTTAATGTTCGTTAAATAAGTGAATCCCCTTCTGTCCTCGTCTGCTTCAGCCCTGAACCCGAAGCTCTTTTCTGGTTTTGACTCCGAGAGGAACAGCGAGTTCAGGAGATAATTCCTCCACCGTTTGTTCTCGACGCTCGGAGAACACTCTGCTCCAGGACTTTCAACGTTACATTAAAGGCACAGTATTCATTTTATTATTACATAGCAACAGAACTGCAGCCTTTATTTATCCTCAATCAAAGTGACTGGATTAATATCTATGTCTATGATATGAAACAGTAACGTCAGACACTGAGCTGTTACATTAAAGACAACTGTTCTCTCTAGGTTGGATTTTAAATAGACAATAATAATATAATCTACATACATTTGTACACACAGTGTGTGTCTTAAAGAATGTGAAAATGTTTAATAATTAACTCAGAGACTTAATACCTGCTTCTGTATTTAAAGTCTCTTGTTGCCTTTTTTAATCTACATTTGTACTTGAATGACTGAGAGAAGTTTAGGAATCTGCACTTTTAATTTATGTTTTGTGCGATGACATAATAAAATCATTCATTTGTGTAAAAACAGTCTTTCTGATCCATCTACTGTTTATTGTAAGTGATTGTAACAGATGAGAACCTCTATTCAGGAACAGAAAACCTTGGACAATCACATGCTCCAAAAAGGAGCGCTCCCATTGGTCGACACTTGTCACATGACGTTCCAGGAAGTTTAATAGCTGCAGATAAAGTGTATTTTCAGCTGAATATGTCTTTTAACAGAGAAACAGCTGAAAAAAGAAAAGCATCAACAGAGAAAAGGGAGGCAACGTAAAACACAGATAAATACTGTCAATTCAATCACGTAATGTTTAACGAGGAGGAGATAATTGTCGTCCTGACGCTGAAGTCACAGCTAAGCTAACGCTAAGCTTAGGCCAGTGACAGAAGAGGTTTTATTTTAGCTTTCCATTTTAAACGCACCATTAGTCATTTTGTGTGTGATCTGGACCTGAAGAGTCCTAAACACAGAAATAAATGTATAAAAGTGGTATTTAGCTGAAAGAGTCCCTCCCTGAGCCCAGACTCCAGACGTGTCCTGTATCTGCAGAGCACAGAGCTGCTGTAATTAAACACCTCAATGAGCACATTACAAGTTTCCCCATTTGGAAATTTCATTACCAGTGCCATAATTGGATTCCCAATTTAATTAGTGTTTCCTGAGCTAAACATGTGATCCGTGGGTGAGCGCTGATACGACAGAGGCTCAGGACACACACTGACCACAAAACAACAATAAACTACATTCTGGATTTGTTTACAGTTGTCCATGTTGTAAATTTATGGGTTATGTTTTATTTCTATTTGATTTGACGGTGTATTGTTTAGAATTATGGACGAACAAAATGGAAAACATGAGTCAGATCTCTTTGTATTTGTCTGTCAGTAAAAGAGAAATGTACAGACATCTGTCTGGGATTACATGGTCTGGTTTAGTCCAGTCTGGTCTGGTTTTGTCTGGGATTACATGGTCTGGTTTAGTCCAGTTTAGTCTGGTTTTGTCTGGGATTACATGGTCTGGTTTAGTCCAGTCTGGTCTAGTTTTGTCTGGGATTACATGGTCTGGTTTAGTCCAGTCTGGTGTGGTTTAGTTATTTTATTAATTATATTATATTATATTATATTATATTTCATTATATTATATTAATTATATTATATAATATTAATTATATTAATTATATTAATTATATTAATTATATTACATTATATTACATTATATTACATTGTATTAATTATATTATATTATATTAATTATATTACATTATATTAATTATATTATATTATATTCCATATGAAGAGTGTGAGGAGCTGTTGAACTGATGGGTTCTTAATCCAACAGCTCGATTCCAAACTGAGGAAGTGAAGCTGTGGACACTTATTCTGTTTCAAAGGATGTTTTTACTCTATATTTTTGAGATAAAAAAGTGACAGTGTTGCTTTGATGAAGGACTAAGTGCACTTCTTCACTTTAGGGCTCCACATAAAACCCTCCATCATCACTGCACTTACAGTACTCTACTCAGACATGGGCAGAAATATTCAATAAAACACAGATATTATAACCTTGAATCTTTGAATAAACGTGCTTTACATTCACAGATCTCCTCACACAAGACTATCACAGTCTTAGTCTCATACTGAACACTCAAGGCCGTTATATTTCACCAAAATGAAGGCCTTTTGTCTGATAAGTGTTGAATTATGTGAAGGGCAAACCTCAAAAGTATCTTTAATGAATAAAGGTTTTAGGTTGAGTCTCGGAGCTGCAGACCCAGTGTTTCCTGAAGACGGCTCAGACCCGACGCTTCAGTCAAACACTAGTGTCTCCTGCTACACCTTACTCTGTTGTACATCAGTCACAATTAATCACTGATGTGTTCAAAGAGCAAACTGGACCTGTTTTACTGCGTTTACTGAACATGTCCAACACTGTCAGCTGTTTGTCACAAGAAATCTTTCGTGGTACGGCTTGGGACGGGTCAGTCTGAGTCTGTCCATTGACCAAGTACTGAGATTATTTTAGTCAAAAGAAAGACATTAAAACTGCAAATTAAAATGTCAAATCTGTCTATTACTATGATCTTAATGTGGCCAAGAATTAACCCTCGGGGGTCCCTCATTTGTGCTCCACATGAGTCCCTTGGACAAAAAGTTTTTTAATGGCTGCCATGAAAACAGGGACCAGGGAATAAAAACAAAACAAAACAGACATCTCATTGCAATGAGATTAAACCTGTTCAAATTCAACTAAACCTGTTTAAATCCAATTTAAACCTATTTAAATTCAACTAAAACAGTTCGAATCCATCTAAAACCTGCACAAATCCAACTTAAACCTGTTGAAATCCATCTAAAATATGTTCCAATCCATGTAATAAATTTCATTGCAATGATATTTCTGAAATAAAACTACTAAAAATACTTCCGTTCTCAGTGAGAGATCCTGCTAACTCCAAATGATGTTCACATTTCCCTGATTTGTTGGCGCTACACCAACCCTAATCCCACCATCCTTTAAAAAATACCTCCCAAACTCAAATCTCTGTTAGCATGTCTAAAAAAGTAAATTAAAGTTTGAAATATTGCTGCAGAACTACACATACACAACTCACAAAGCTTTTAAAAACACATTTTTCCTTCTAACCCTGAAGAAGAGGAGTTATCCCAGGCCTCTTCTGCTGCAGATTCTTTCACAGAAGCAGAGGTGTCAGACGTTTAGTCGCCTCGGGCTCACTTTGAATTACTTTCATGTGACTTTTCTTCGGCGCTGACACCACTTCAGCCTAAACTTGTCTGAAACCTTCAGAGAGACCGAGGGAAGAGCTGAGCTATTGATTAATGTGCTTCTTTTCAACAGCTCCCAGCTAAATATGGAAAAAACTGCACTTCAAAACTTTTCTTTTCAAACAGCTTTGGGTTTGTAACTGAGCAAAGATTTGGTTTTACTGTTGCCATAGAAACTGCAATCAGACCAAAAAGAAAAGGGATTTAAACGGACTGTAAACAGGTACAGAACTTCATTAATTAAAACGAGGGATGGATTTGATGAGGTTTATTTCAGTGTAAAATAAATTTAAACTGGTCATAACTGGATTTAGACATATTTAGAATGGTTTAAAACTGAATAAACAGCAGAATTTGGACGGCTTTCAAGCTGTTTTTCTTGGACTTTACTTGTTTTGCAGAGATTTTAAATGATTATAAACAGATTTGAGTGGATTTTAGATGCTTTGACTCAGAGTTGAAATGGTTTTAAATGGATTCAAATGAGTTACAACCAGATTTGACGTGAATTAGTGGTTTATCTTTGACTTTACCTGGTTTAAACTGGTTATAAACTAAAGTATAAACTGCCTTAAAAATAAAATCGATGAACTGTGAAGGCACTCAACTTTCCTCCAAGAACGAGATACTCACTAATCACTGCAAGAAAGGGCAGCGTAGAGGTTAAAAGACAATTTACAGGCTTTAACATGTAATTAAATGAGTTTATTTATTATTGGTCCGATCCGTTTGTCAGATTTTCAAACCTAGAGCAGCCCTTGAGCCAAAACGTCCCTGGCTCCTGGTCTAAACCTAGGATTAAAACACTATCCATAGTTTTATCAGAAACATAAAAACCAGCTGTGTTCAAAACTACACAGCTTTACAAAGACAGGGACTGGAACAAAGCAAGAAACTGTTTTTTTACAATTTAAAACCTGTTCAAATCCATCTAAAACCTTAACTTGTAGAATTATAATAAAATCAGAAGAGACTGTTGGCTCTGGGACATTTTCCTCTCATTTATTGTGACCTTCTTTTGTCATATTTCAAGCACTTTTTACTTAAACTGTTTGAAAGCCCTCAGAATATTTCAGATCCTCCTCCTGTTTGTGGAGTTGACCTTTAACCCCTGATGCTGTCCCTTCAGACTGACGTCTTCCTGTTGTGTCCCTGTTTAATGTGGTGTTCCTGGAGCAGATCTGACGGAGCGACAGGTGGAGCAGCAGAGGATAATTCACTCTGACCTTCACGGCTCCGTCGTCCGAGAGAGAAGACTGTTGTAGCAGAAACACGCCACAAACCAGCTGTGTTCACCTGAACCCAGAGATAACACCACACGGGACAGCTTTACCAAATAAAACCTGTTCCAATCCAACTAAAACCCGTTCAAATCCAACTAAAACCTGTTCAAATCCAACAAAACCTGTTCAAATACAACTAAAACCTGTTCAAATCCAACTAAAACCTGTTCAAATCCAACAAAACCTGTTCAAATCCAACAAAACCTGTTCAAATCCAACAAAACCTGTTCAAATCCAACAAAACCTGTACAAATACAACTAAAACCTGTTCAAATCCAACAAAACCTGTTCAAATCCAACAAAACCTTAAACCACAAAACCTAAAATACAATCAAAACTTTCAAATCCAACTAAAACCGTTCAAATACAACTAAAACCTGTTCAAATCCACAAAACCTGTTCAAATCCAACTAAAATCTATTAAAATCCAATTCAAACATTCAATCAACAAAACTCAATCCTATAAAACTTCAAATCCAACTAAAACCTGTTCAAATCCAATCAAAACCCATTGAAATCCAATTAAAACCTGTTCAAATTCATCTAAAATCTGTTCAAATCCAACTAAAACCAGTTCAAATCCATCTAAAATCTGTTCAAATCCAACTAAAACCTGTTCAAATCCAACTAAAACCTGCTCAAATCCAACTAAAACCTGTTCAAATCCAACAAACCCTCAAACAAAACCTGTCAAATCCTAAAAAAAGTCCAAACCAATTAAAACCTGTTCAAATCCAACTAAAACCTGTTCAAATCCAAAAACTTCAAAACCTATTAAAACCGAAAACTAAAACCTGTTCAAATCCTATCAAAACCCATTGAAATCCAACTAAAACCTGTTAAAATCCAACTAAAACCTGCTCAAATCCAACAAAACCTGTTCAAATCCAACAAAACCTGTTCAAATCCAACCAAAAAAAAGATCAAATCCAACTAAAACCTGTTCAAATCCTATCAAAACCCATTGAAATCCAATTAAAACCTGTTCAAATCCAACTAAAATCTATTAAAATCCAATTCAAATCCATTCAAAACCTATTAAAACCTGTTCAAATCCAACTAAAACCTGGTTAAGTGTAATGCTTGTTTAGCCTCGACCCTGGACCTCATTCAGGTGAAATAACCCTTAAACCTATAGGAAAAGCCCAATGTGTTGATTATCTTGTTTTCATAACTGTGGAAACCCAAATGGTTTTGATTAAAGTGGCTCTGTTTAAGGCTGTTGAATGGAGCGACCCTCTGAACCCCGTCACCCTCAGACCTCGCTCTGTTTTAATCCATCTCCACCGACGCTGCTCCCACTTTCAAACATAATTAATATGCAACAACAAAGCTGGGGATAATTGAATTTTCTTCCCGTTTTCATAAAGCGGCGAGTGCCATCCAGAGCAACACTTGATCAAAGGAGAGCCCCCGCCGTCCTCCAGCACTGACGGATCGGTTTCAGACCCAGCCTCGCTTCAGGAGCAAGATCTGCAGTCGAGAACAATTTACTGAATACAGGAGGAAATCTTCACCGAATAATCACTGGCAGGCCTTAGGGCTGGATTTAGATGGGTTTAAACTGGTTTTAGATGGGTTTGAACTGGTTTTAGATGGATTTGAACTGGTTTTAGATGGATTTGAACAGGTTTTAGATGGGTTTGAACTGGTTTTAGATGGGTTTGAACGTAGATAGGTTTGAATGGTAGATGGATTTGAACAGGTTTTAGATGGAGGTTTAGATGGGTTTGAACAGGTTTTAGATGGATTTGAACTGGTTTTAGTTGGATCTAAACAGATTTTAGATGAACTTGAACAGGATTTAGTTGGATTTGAACAGGATTTTAGATGGATTTGAACAGGCTTTAGATGGATTTAATCAGGTTTTAGAGGATTTGAGCAGGTTTTAGATGGATTTGAACAGGTTTTAGATGGGTTTGAACAGGTTTTAGATGGGTTTGAACTGGTTTTACTTGGATTTGAACTGGTTTTAGATGGGTTTGAACTGGTTTTAGATGGATTTGAACTGGTTTTAGATGGATTTGAACAGGTTTTAGATGGGTTTGAACTGGTTTTAGATGGATTTGAACTGGTTTTAGTTGGATTTAAACAGATTTTAGATGAACTTGAACAGGATTTAGTTGGATTTGAACAGGTTTTAGTTGGATTAAACAGATTTTAGATGAACTTGAACAGGTTTTAGATGGATTTAATCAGGTTTTAGAGGATTTAATCAGGGTTTAGATGGATTTGAACAGGTTTTAGCTGGATTTGAACAGTTTTAGTGTTTCTTAATCTTGTCTTTCAATAATCTCATTTTTTAAGGACAGTCCCAGAACAAGCGGAAGTATTTGATATAAACAGCAGTTCCACTGGGCTCAACAGAACTTTAAATGACAGACAAATGTAAACAGTGTTATTTGGAGCTGATTATTAAGAACATTCTGTTTAAACTCCTCCTTGTGGCAGAGAAGGCTCAGGACTAATGGCTTCACTGCTGCTGCTTTAGAAATGAATACGTCTTTAATAACAACTGCTCTGTGTGTTTTTGTCCCAGAGAACGATGGTTTTATGTAAATGAGACTCAGTAGGAGGCTCTGTGCTGCTTCTACAACCTTTAAACTCACAGCTTCAGTGAAAAACAGGAGAGAAATAAGAAGAAAGTGTAGGTGACGGAGCGCTCTGTGGATGTAGAGGATGGTTAATGGCCTGCAGCAGTCGACTCGTCCTGAGGCTGGGTCACAAACACAAAATACACCGCAGCGTTTTAACAAAGCTTCAGGAGAAAGATCTGCAGCTCGGAGAAGGTCTCAGGAAATGTGGAGATTCAGAGTCAGGGCTGGTGTCGACATGTTTAGAAGCAGAAATACAATAACATACATGAACTGAGCCTAAGCTAAAGGTATAATGAATGCTTTAAAGGGATATGTTCCCACGGTTCAGCTCTAAATGATGCTACAGTTCTTTATATTGGCACAAAAAACCCACTAATTTATCCTGTTTTAATGAGTGTGGACTGTAGTTTAGTGTTGGGTTAAAATACGTTAGTTAGTGTGAGCTAAAATCAAAGCGGCATTACACAAACACGCCTTGAGGTGGTTTAAATAAGGTTATTTTTGTCATGTTAAAAGAGTCCAGTCAGTCTTAATTAGTAAAAAGTACATAATAAATACAAGTACACTTCAGTGAATGATCAGTCAGTGCATCTTAGTCTTTGTTTAAACTCTTTAAAAGAACAATAAGTCACTAAATCTCTCAGAATATGTCAGAAATGGAAGGTGAAAACTCTGTTCCTTCTTCACTGAAAGGTTTTTGAGCCGATGCCAAACACAGCCGTGACCTCTGTGGTGACCCCTGAGTTTCAGATGGCAGCCAGAGTCACCTCTCGACACTTTTTACTCCATCAGCTCAGAATAGCTGCGTCTCCCGCTGCGTCGACTCTGAAGGTGTGTGTTTCACGTCTTATTTTAGACTCGGAGAGGTTCGGTCGCTCTGTCCCGCTCAATTACTCTGAAAAAAATGAAAAATGAACCGAGAAGAAGTGACGAGGATCGGTTTATAAAGTTTTATATTCTCAAAGTTTGTCTGCATTCAAGTCTCTGAAGTGAATAAATCTGTCACAACAGTCTCTGCTGCAGTTTTTATTCATTTATTCCAACTGTTTAATGGTTGATCTGTGTTTGTTTAATCTGATTAAACTGACTCTAATGTGTTAAAAGGTAGTTTTTAAAGCCGTTTTATTAGATAATGAAGATATTCTGTTCCTCACAAGACGACAGGAGAGCTAACTGTACACACCACAAATTAAATATTTCACTTGGAAGGGACTAAATAAAGTAAATGCACGATTAGAAAAATCTAATAAATGCGACACATTTATAATTAAGGAATAGTTAAAGGTAAAATTCATACTTCAGGAGCCAAGTGGAGTGTGTATTTCATCAGCAACTTCTGAACTAGACTTTATCCAGGGCTGCAGTGAATGACTAGTAAAGGTGTGAAATTCAAATGACAAAATTCAAACAATAACTAGCCTCATATGCACTATGACATGAGGCTATGCAAAAGACGTTTTTTGAAGTAGATATTGGGCTTTTTTCAGAGCAAAGCAGACTCAACACAAGCAGGAAAGTGACAGATGGATTTGATGAAGTTCAGAGACTGAGACTCAACAAACACAAGGAGTCAGTCTAAATGATACGGTCTGGTCCAGTGTGTTCGACTGACGACGAGGAGCAGGACTGAAGGAGCAAAACAACGCAACAAACACAACAAAAACAACACAAAAACAGAACAGACAAAGAGTGGACTAACTCAGGTTTGACTCAGGGTTTGTAAAGACTGAGATTCTTTCCGTTGATTCACTGCTCGACCTCTGTTCCTGCTCAAGACCAGGACTCAGAGTGTTCCCTCAGAGACAGAGGAGCTCGGAGTAGAGCCACTGCTCCTCCACATCGAGCCTGGTCCATGATTAGTGGAAGACAATGGATGTGTAGAGGCTTGTTGATAAGAGCAGTAATAGTGCACTGTGCTGAGGGTCAGAGGTCAATATAGGCTAGTTTAGTTTAGTTTAGTTTAGTTTGGTTTAGTTTAGTTCAGTTTAGTCACAACAACTCTCAACAACACATAAAAACAATAATAAAAGGTTTACATAAAAGAGATTGCTCTTTCAGAGTCTTTACAGTCTTTAGGCCCCAAACCATATAAACAGTAACTTGAATAAAGCTACAAGATGTTGATGTTAAAAATAATAATTTAACATATTTTGACAAGAGCTGATCATTTAAAGACATCCAAGACATTTCACTCAGATCTGTGTCCTCTACACGTTACACTGAATCTTTCACCATTATCTGATTGTGAGTGCTATGAGAATGTTTTGGTGAATTAAACCAGAAGCTTGAGCAGGTTGATGTGACTGAACATGTTTAAAAAGTCAATCTCAGTCATCGTTGGTTTAGTGCAGCTCTTGAGTCAAATTCTCTCTTTTCCATTCATTCTTTTGAAAGAGAATCTTTTTACTGCGGCTCGGATGAAAACTCTTCAACCAAGGACACATTCAGAGATCTGTTCATGAATATTATGGCACAGTTCTTTCAGTTTTTCAATAAATCCACAAAGTGTAAAACATGAAACATTGGCCTTATCTTTTCAGAAACAGGCTGGATCTCATCCCAGTCTCTGACCTTTGACCCACAAACACACTTTAACATGTTCCTGCAGCAGAGTCACATCCACAATAAAACACCTTGACATTATCTTCAGCTCAGACACAACCTGCTCCAGAGCTGTTTGTGTTTGTATATAAATGTATATCCTGCAGAAAGGCTGTGAAACGCAGACGTGAAGTAATCTGCGGCGTCAGACTGAAAACACGGAGGAGGCTGATGAATAACGAGCTCAGACGAACAGGTACGGCTCTGTCCACATTACGGCGAGGGAAAGGCTCAGGTGTGGCTCCGCGGCTTTAATCAGGCTCCATCTCCACAGCTGTCAGCTCCAATCCTGCACGGCGCCGGGATCCTGCAGGAAACCTCAGGATTCAACACAATTTACTTTACAATTTCACATAAAGAAAAACACGAGGAAACCACAAAGAGCTGCCGACTCTCGGTGAGAAGCATATAGAGACGTTTCTACAGTTCTTTTTATGCAGATTAATGCAGTTTAAGGTGTTTCACAAAATAAAATCATTAAACACAACATTCACAACACTTTAAAAGCTATAGTGGCTTTGTTTCATTGTATTTCACTCAGAAAAATGGAACAAAACAATCTATAAAATGAATAACAGAGAAACTCTTGTAGATGCTGTGAGTGAAGCCGGGCTCTAACCTTCAGGATAAGGTTTGATTTAAGCCATTATCTGAAAACAGAGCTGGAAAATAGCTTCTGTTTGTTCCTTTCTTCTTGTTGCATCACCTTTTTATAAATGACTCAGTCAGTGAAGCAGCTAATATTACAGTCATTACTTAAACACAGTATAATTGTTCCTAATGATAGTTTTGGTGGCTTCTTTGTAAATGGCCAGTTCCTGTGCCCCCCATAGTGTCACCTGAGTGTTTTATAGGAGCTCAGAGACCTGCATTAATCAGACGCAGACACAGTAATCTGGCCTCAGAGCTCCGAGGGGGATTTATCTTCTACAAAGACAGCCTCAAGTTCAGAGTTAGAGCAGAAGTACTTCAGGGAGTTTCTCTCTGGTTCGAACTAAACAGCTTCATAATAACAGCAGTGTGTTTAAAAATCATTATAAAAGCTTGAATTCAGTGTTCGAGGGTCTGCAGACGACCCCAGAACACTGAAGCTTCATGATCTGGAGATGTTCCTCAGACTCTGGGTTTGTTTATCTCTCTCCAAACACTTGAAGATGTTCTGTTGTCTTTTGTTGAAGAGAAAATGCTCTTGAAACGTGTTTGAACCAGACACTGATCCAAACACAGCAGAAAGACCAGCATCTTGGTCCAGATCAACAAGAAGATGTTGTGGAACAGACCTTAATCCAGTGGTTCTCAAACTGTGGTCCAGGTCCCTCCGGTGGTACTCTGTCTGTCTGTGGTGGGAGACTCTCTGATAAATACAAAATGGAGGACTTGTGATTTCTACTACTTTTCTATAAAACACTTTAAATTAATTTAATCACATTTATTAACAGTGCCATCATCATATACATTTAAATATTAGAAAAAGATAACTTAAGTAAAGCTTTTTCCCATAATAAATAAAATCAACCCTTAAAAACTGGACTTATCTTTGTCTGGACAATCTCAGTCATCGTTGGTTTAGTGCAGCTCTTGAGTCAAATTCTCTCTTTTCCATTCATTCTTTTGAAAGAGAATCTTTTTACTGCGGCTCGGATGAAAACTCTTCAACCAAGGACACATTCAGAGATCTGTTCATGAATATTATGGCACAGTTCTTTCAGTTTTTCAATAAATACACAAAGTGTAAAAAAATAAGAAATCAGGAAGGGGGCAAATACTTTTTCATGGCAGTGTAAATAGATATGTGTTTATATAAAATCTAAAATGGACTCTGTTATTACATTTATTAGTTCAATCTAAAGCAATTTTCACTATATCCAGTAAATGTTTGAGTTTATACAGAAAAATGCAGAATAATATTCCCTTTTTCTTCAATTTTCTGATTTTTTTGTTCATGTTTTGATTTGGAATAGACTGTGCTTTTATGTGAACAAAAGCTATAATAAGGATTTTGAACTGAGGTGGCTTTTATTCTGAACGAGGAGCTGATGAAGTGAAGCACAGACACAGCTCTGATCTGAGCAGAAACAACAGTGTGTGGAGGTCCATCCATCAGCCTCGAACGAGAGGAGGAGGGGTCCGGAAAGTGGGGCAGCGTCAGACAAAAGGAACAGCGATGATCACGGTCAAAGACAAGGGGACGATGATGGATGGGCCCCGAGGCTGCGACACGGAACCGACAGAAAACACAGGAACACGCTCGACTCAGGTTTGTGCAGCTGCTTCGGTCGACGTCGCTCTGTCACCTTCAGACTCAAGTTACAGACGTGTTCAGGACCGACGTGGACTGGAGCTGAACACGGAGAGAATATAAAGACAGGAGTGTGATCATGATCAAGAATATGAGAATCAAGATAGTCACACGGTCAGCTCTCGGACGCAGAAACAGCCCCTCGGCCTTTATTAATACGGTGGACCCTCCTCGTGAACCGGAGGAAGCTGCTCGCCAAAAAGAGCAGAGTCTTTTTTATTATTTATAATTTATAATTTAACATCAGCTTTTTTTTACAGATTTTTGAGCATCCTCATGTTGTGAGTGAGGACTGTAGTGTTCCCCAAATCTGGGCTGTTTCTTTGTTCTTTTATTTTTAAATGTAGTGAGGAATAAACAAAACAACACAAATTCATACAACAGCACCACATTAAAGCCACATTTTGTTTTTAATTTGAACTGCCCCAAATGTGAGATTTTGTAGATGTTTTTTCACATTTATTAAAAGGATTGAAAATGATTTTTGATGTAAAATGAATGAACATTTTCTTAAATAAAACCATGATCTGTGAGGAGTGGAAAACCTAATTACACTATATATATTTATAAAAATGTTTCTTATTTATACCTCAAGATAATGTAAATGGACAAAATAACACTCATTTTGGATGTTTGCACTGGGTCGATTTGACAAGAGAATATTTTTGTAGTTCCTAACATTTGAACATGACAGGAAGGTAAAAACTCTTCTCTAGCACTAACTGTAAGGCTTCATTTCTTCCTTTTATTGGTTTGTCAAAGACACAGTGTCCATATTAAGTTTATATTTTCTGTTAGAAGTGTGATGGTCCCTCCCTCGTCCCGCGGCAGGTTCATTGAACACGTTACTGATTCTGAACTGGAACCAGTGTGGAATGATTCAGCTCTTTGTCATTCATTTTCTCAAATAAACAGTCTTGTAATATGTTCAGCAATGGTTTCAAACCCAAGACAAGAGTGAACCAAAGTCAAACACGAGGTTCTCTTTTGAAGAATTATATAAAAAAAACACAGACAATAGGATTTAGAGATTCCCTGCGCGCCTCTTCTCTTTACTTTTTATCTGCTGTTCCTTTTCTTTCGAACCTGAAAACAGCACAATCTCCATCGAGAGCCAACATTAAAGAGCGCGCCCCGAGGACAGACCCCGCTGGGCCTCGCCGTCAATCAAACCTCGGCTGGGGCTCGGCGCGCTGAAGGATGACGCTCTCTGTTTGCAGATACCTCTCCTTTATCTGTGAGCTAAAAATGACCCACATTCTCCGGCGGCGAAAGTGGGCCGTGTCGTATCGATCCTCGTGATGAGATAAATGAGCGGCGGGAAACCAAGGACAGGGACTGACACAGAAGAGGTGCTTAAGCACAGCTTTCTTTCAGTAAAGTGAGTGTTTTCTCAACACAAACATAATCAAGTGCAGTTATTTTCTGTCTCGATGCCTGTAATGTCACCAGAACATCGAAGGGAAGTGAAATAAAGATGTCTACAGCCTGGTTCTAAAGCTGGTAGTCCATTACCCTGTTTTACTGTTGCATTTAGTTTATTGTAACAGGAATCATCTGAAAAAATGAGACCTTAAGACGTGATCTAGTCTTTATAATGAAGGATTTTAATAGATGACAGTGATTTTTATTTATGTTTATTTTATTGGTTTATTTATTGAGGACAGAGCTCATTAATGTAAATGTGCCAGATTTATCTCAAAGGTAATGTTCATAGTCCTCAAACAAACTTAACATCAACAAACAAACCAAACAGCAAATACAACATTACATAAAGCCACAAATAATATTTCAGTTTAATAAATAAAGACAGTTTAAGAGTTCTGTGTAAATTTCTGATCAGACTTCACAGTTCTCACAGGTTTAATTAGTTTTCAACCATTGTTTGTTCTGTTCGTTCCAGAGTTAGACGATAAGAACCAGAGCAGAGCGAGAGTCTTAGTCTCAGAAAATGGTAGTTTCCGTTCTGAACTGTTTCTCTGTAAATCTCGGATACCTGTTCTGGAATGGAACTGTAGAGTGTGCTGTTATTTCTGACGCTATCCACTGGAGCTAAATGATCTAAACTCTCTGAAACAGGTGCAGAGTGTTTCCCGCCGTCAGACACAAACTGTGAGAGGCGCCGCTCTAAATCCCATCCAGATGGAAAGGTCGGACTGAAGGACGGGTTTCTGAGGATCTGAGGGTGGCTCTGAGACCCGAGGAGGCCTGACCTAATTGACTGATTTTGTACAAATTTGTCTTTGCAGAGACTCTCTGGCTCTAGTGTCGCAGGAGGATTAGAGGCTGGTATCGATCCAGGAACAGGACCAGAGCAGGCGAGGACAAGGACAGGACGAGGAGGACCCAGAGGGACTCAGAGGGACTCAGAGGGACTGGACTGACTTGTACTGTTCACACACAGAAGAGAAAACCTGCACAATATTATTCTATTTAGTCAGAGTTTACATGTGTCTGAGCAAAACATTGAACTAAATCCATCATCTCAAGGTCTTACTGACTTTTTGGATGAAATTTTAGTTTAAAAGTCCAGGACCTGATTTTTTCCTGTTTCATTTTTCAGTGTAATCTCCTAAAGTTTATTGTAACAGGAATCATCTGAAAAAATGAGACCTTAAGACGTGATCTAGTCTTTATAATGAAGGATTTTAATAGATGAGAATGATCAGTCCACAGCAGGATTTTGTCCAATCACAGCTCACTTCAGGTAAAAAGGAGCGCTCCCATTGGTCGACACTGATGTCAACAACGAAGGAAATAAACCAAGGAAATGAGTTATTCTGTTGGAAATACGTCTTATTTTACAGAGAAACAGCTCAAAAAGATAAAATAGAGAAACAGCAGCAAATTATTCCATATCTTCTTTACTCATTTTTCAAAAACAGACAATAATGATTATTTTTAGCTGCAATTGGTGTATAGTCATGTTTATGAAATAGAGCACTGTAAAAAAGAGGAACTCTATTCAGCTGTCATTTGGAAAAAGAGAAAAATTGAGTATTTGATTATTAGATTTAAAACAGCGTGCTTCAGTATAATTCAGTCCAGTTAAGTGTAAAGTCTCTCAAACGAACACAAAGAGACACTG
The DNA here is from genome assembly GCA_036850595.1 of Rhyacichthys aspro. Taxonomy (NCBI): domain Eukaryota; kingdom Metazoa; phylum Chordata; class Actinopteri; order Gobiiformes; family Rhyacichthyidae; genus Rhyacichthys; species Rhyacichthys aspro. The sequence goes on from CM072168.1 coordinate 22,562,946, forward strand.
GTTTCTGTTTTAGTTTGTTCATAAAACCCTTTGGTCATTAGTTACTCATTTTTTATTCTTTTAATGCATTTCCGTATCTCTTTATTAGCTCCTGGACTGTGCAATAGAAGCTTTACGCCTGATACAGCTCTAATACAGCTCTATTACTGCCCTATCTCTGGAGGATTAAAGTCATTTTCATGTTTGAGTATAGATTTCCATACCTTGCTGGTTTGTAATTACTTCCTTGAGTGAGGTTCATTTGTTTGTATAAGAGACTATTACAGACTGGACTCTGAGGGAACGCTTTAATTAGAAATATTACACACAGATGATGGATGGAGGGTTCATAACTGCTCAGGAGTATTCCCTAAATTCATAAATGTGCTAATTCAGACAAATGACTCATAGACTTTTTAAAGGAAATGAAACCATTCAGTGGCTGCTGCTCTGGAGTTCAGAGGTCAGGGGTCACTCTGGACTGTTTTATGCAGATTATGTTTCTGTAATGGTCCAGGTTTTTTTTTTTTTTGTCTCTCCTGTGACCCCTCATTGGTCGACACTGAGGACCAAGGAAATAATCCAAGGAAATGTGTTATTCTGTTGGAAATATGTCTTATTTTACAGAGAAACAGATAAAAAAAGATAAAAAATAGAGAACTGTAACCTCTAAGCTTCCATTTAATGTAATATATTAGTATTTTGTGGTGAAAAATTGGTCTGGTTTTACCTTTTTTTAAATAAAACCCAGTCCAGACCCGGTCCAGTCCTGGTCTCAGTCCTGGTCTCAGTTCTGGTCCCGGTCTCAGTCCCGGTCTCAGTCCTGGTCTCAGTCCCGGTTCAGACCCGGTTCAGTCCCGGTCCAGTCCTGGTCTCAGACCCAGTCTCAGTCCTGGTCTCAGTCCCGGTCCAGTCCTGGTCTCAGTCCTGGTCTCAGTCCCGGTCCAGTCTGGTCTCAGTCCTGGTCTCAGTGGGCTCGGAACAGCGGTGTGACTAGGGCCTCGCTAAAAGACTTGGCCGGAGCCTGGTTCAGGTCTGGTCCAGTCCAGTCCCGGTCCAGTCCTGGTCTCAGTCCCGGTTCAGTCCCGGTCCAGTCCCGGTCCAGTCCCGGTCCAGTCCTGGTCTCAGTCCCGGTCCAGTCCCGGTCCAGTCCCAGTCCAGTCCCGGTTCAGTCCCGGTCCAGTCTGGTCTCAGTGGGCCCCGAGGAAACAGCTGGTGGTGACTGAAGAGAGAGCCTCGGAGCTAAAAGACTTGGCCGGAGCCTGGTTCAGGTCTGGTCCAGTCCCCAGATCCCAGAGCTGCTGTTCTCAGTGTGAGGCTCGGAGCAGCAGCCAGGAGCGTCACGAGATGCTCCGACAGATGTGGCCTCATAAATATTCAACCACAGACGAGTCAGTGTCCCGAGCTGTAACAGTGTTCAACTCTGAGAAATAATCTGGACTGTATATGGAGTCCACTCATAGAACTGGAGCTACAGAGGTCTATGTTGTCTATGTGTAAATCTACCTGGACTCTATATGACCAGAAAGACTCAGGAGGAAGGTCATTTATTAAAGCTGCACCTCCTTAGTTTCTTTTCTTGTCCCTGTCTCAGACTCTCCTCCAAAATCAGTCTAGGGACCTCTCCTGCTTCTCTTTTATTAAAAAAAACACAAAATACTAATCCATTTGACCAAACTGAAGTTTAGAGTTTAGCGTTAGCCTAGCTGTGACTTCAGCGTCAGGACGACAATTATCTCCTCCTCGTTAAACATTACGTGATTGAATTGACAGTATTTATCTGTGTTTTACGTTGCCTCCCTTTTCTCTGTTGATGCTTTTCTTTTTTCAGCTGTTTCTCTGTTAAAAGACATATTCAGCTGAAAATACACTTTATCTGCAGCTATTAAACTTCCTGGAACGTCATGTGACAAGTGTCGACCAATGGGAGCGCTCCTTTTTGGAGCATGTGATTGTCCAAGGTTTTCTGTTCCTGAATAAAGGTTCTCATCTGTTACAATCCCTTACAATAAACAGTAGATGGATCAGAAAGATTGTTGCTCAAGAAGAAGAAGAAGAGCGTTTTATAAATAGATATGTGCCATTTAGACATAAAGCTGGGTTATTATAATATTCACCCAAGAATCTTCCTTCCTTTGTTCATCCAGCAGTGAATACTTTTGTAAATAGAATGGCTTGTTCTTTTTCCTAATGTCTTTCTCTATCCGGTTTGTAATGGCACATTACCATTTACTTTTGTTCCCCTGTAAACAGATGACATGTATTTTCTAGTGTAATGACTGGTTTAAAAGCTCTGGTCTCATCCAGGTCACAGTGACCGTGACACACAACGTGTTGTGAATATAAAACATATTAGAGGATGTCTGTTTCTTTTATTTATAGATGCACATGTGCAGACTGCTTTTATTCCATTAAATCACATTAATCACACATTAATCTCACACTTATTTATGTTCTATTCATCCAGCGTTAAAGGAAAGGTCAGTGTTTTATCTGTAGAAACGTGGAATATGACGGATGAAAGGAAACAACAAACTGAAGGATGCACTCAGTGTCATTTGAATGAGCTCCAGGACAAACTATAAAATGCATAGATATTTTCATAAATGGATGATATACACTGCATTTAAAGCACCGTCTTTGTCCACACAAAACAAGGTCTCCCTCCAAATGCACAGATATAACACACAGTTTTCTTTTTGAGAAACTTTACCAGTTTTGAGAAAGAAATGTTCATTTGGATGAAACAAACTATAAAAATATTCTGTCGTCTGATAATGATCGAATCACTCACTTTATTCAGTTTGAAAACATACAGCTGTTATTCAGAAGTAGTTTAAACGTGGAAGTAGTTGCTCATAATGTCTAATGATAAAAGTCTAAAAGTGTTTGTTTGTTCTTCCACAAAAGGTGAGTTTTTTCTTTAGTTTATTTGATTCAGACCAGTGTTTTTGAGCGGAGTCGTCCTCAGAGTTGAAAGATCTTCCCGTTTCTCCGATGTATGTTTTATTGGTTTTAACCTGAACTAACATGGACTAAACTTGGACTAAATCACAACTAAACCAAGAATTAAAACAGGACTAAACCAGGACTTACTTCAGGTCAAAACAGGAGACAGGACGACGGTGAAGGCAGCGTCAGGGAAAGTCTGATAAAAACTATAGAGAGAAACCAACAGATACTGAATTTAATGAATATTGTGGAACAATTTGAGTTCTCAGTGTGGTCTTTCAGGAGAGAAAACGCCTTAAAATATTCAATTATGTCAGAGTTATACATAAATAACAATGAAATAACACCAGAGCATCATCATCAAAAAGAAAAGAAGCGCCACAAATAGTAATAAAGCAAATGAAAGTCGAAGAACCATTTTCTAACATGGAAGCAGTGATTCTGCCAGAGTTTTGTTCAAGTTTAGGCCGAAAAACACTGTATTCCCAAAGTTTGGCTGCACACAAACTACAGTCGAAGCTGTTGACAGTAATTAGCTGCAGTGAGAGTGTTTTGAAGAGGATTTGGAAAAGTGTTGGTGTAAAAAAAGGCGAGCGGCGAGCACCTTTTCGACGATAAAAGAAGGCTAGTGTATAATGAGCAGCGGGTGTAGGAGGCTCTGTCACCGCCGCCGTCTTTAAAAAGAAGGAAAAGCTCCGTTTTGTGTTTTTGAGTCTCTCTGCGTCGCTTCGTGATGAGCTCAACGGAGGCATGTTTGCTCTCTTTCACACGACATTAGCATTTCAAAGCTGCACATGTTTTGATACCATTACAGCGGCTAAGTGCGCAGGGATTATTCGATAAACAAATTTAAAATGTGGCGTGAGGTTTTCCTGGTTCTTCCTTTGGTCTCGGGCCCCGGTTGTGCTGTACATTTGCATCACAATCGGCAGCAGCGGCGCTCAGACAAAGCTCATTAAGATTCCAAAAGGTAGGAGCCGATTTGGAAAGAGATAACGCGAGGAGACCGTCTTTAAGCTCGTGGAAAATCAAGGGGCTTCGCGTGGAATTGACGGGGCGTCACTAAAGCGCGTGGGAATGTGAAGTAATCCTCGGCGCTGATCAAACCGGTGACGGCGGGGGTCCGGAGCGTTTCTGTGACAGACGTACTGCTCCAGGGGCTTAGCTACAGAATATAACATCACAGGAACCGAGCCCGGGTTTACATTTATTCTGTTACATGTCGATTCAGATCACACCAGTGCTTCTTTTTCTATATGTTTGTGTATTTTTCTTGTATGTGGCAGGATTTCAAATCTCTTTTAAAACTGTAGAACTTGGTCTGAGGAAAAGAAAAGTAGCTGAGTAGCAAAACTGAATAATAATTGTGGAAGATTAGCCAGAATTTACCCCGAGAGCTATGACAGAACGTCGTGTGAAGAACATACTCTGTTTTGTCAACTGTATTGTTAAGTGTGTTAAGTGTCAACACATTATCTCTTATTATCATTAATGTTTTTTAATGGTTGCCATGGAAACATTAAGGGATTTCAACACCAGAGAATGGATCTAATACAACAAAACTCTGTTCAAATTTAACTAAAGCCTGTTTAAATTCAGCCAAAACCTGCTCAAATCCCACTGAAACCTCTTCAAATCCACCTAAAATTTGTTCAAATGCTACTAAAACCCGCTCTAATCCATCTAAAACCTCTTGAAATCCAACTAAAACCTACTTAATGGCAACGGCACAAAAATGAGGTGGAGCTCTTTAGTTTAAAAGGTATAAGAAAGACTTTAAAATTACCCTAAAATACACAACCTGGAAAATCTTTTATGCCATTTGCACCAAGACAGCCAAAGTTGTGCAAAAATATAAAAACAAGCTCTCTAAAGATTCTAATAGACTGGTCCATCACTGAATAAACTGAAGTCAGGCCCCTTTAGGAGAGCCCCACTGACCCCAAGGGTGAAAATGATCACATAATCACAGGAAACTGGTTCAGAAAACTCAGGCCTTACCCTCTTTATCCTTCGTTCAAAGAGTTCCTCGAATCTCATTTCCACAAAAGCACATGGTTTGTAAATATCAGACCTAAGAGCAGCTCTTAACAACAGCAGCAGCAGCTTCTGTTACGTCACAGAGAACAGTGTTTGCCTTTAACATCATCCACACACACATCCACATCCACATCCACATCCACACACACATCCAGCCAGGACAGACGTGTTTTAATATTTACAGTGAGAAGGCCTGGAGTCAGCAGTCAGCAGCCTCTCGTCGCTCTGCAGCCGACGTCCTGCAGGAATCACTCCGACGGTTCACAAAGCGCCGTCCAACCTCATTATGTTCACTGTAATTGGAACATTTACGACGTGCGTTTACGGAGCAACGCAGCACATTTCACAAAACATTGAAGTAAAAGGCTGGAGCTGGATGAGAGCAGCGGTAACGGGGAATATCAGAACGTTCAGGCCGCTTCCCACTGGAGCCGTAGGAGTTTGTTCAGGTTTTAGAGGCGTTTACTTTGGCTGACGTCACCTAAAGAGAAGAAAGAAGAAGGAGAAATGTGCTTATGTTCAAAAAGAGGCCAGTGTTTATTCTGTGATTCTGAGCTAAGGCTGGATTTATGTTTTATTAAGATCTTTTCACTTTGGCATTTGAAGATATTGGATTTATCACTGAAAATATATATGAATTATATGAAACTGCTCAAATACATCTAAACCTGTTCAAATTCAACTAAAGCTTCCTTAAATCCAACTAAAACCTGTTCAAATTCAACTAAAACCTGCTATTTCCAAATAAAACTTGTTCAGATTTAACTAAAATTCATTCAAGTCAAACTGAATAAAATCAGAAGATAACCTGACCCTTAGTAATTCTCCTCTTTTCAAAAAGTTCAGACACCTCTGCTTTAGAGCAAAGTTTCTTCTTTATTTGACAGAGCTCAGTGTGAAACAGAACAAAAGCTGCTTCTAATGACACCAAAATTAATGATGTCTGGAAGTAAACAGACTGTTTTCTTCAAAAGAAACGACGGAGGGTTTAGCTGCTGTCGAGGCAGACATCAACTCTTTTCTCCAGACGTCCTTCTGCACTAAACAAAGATCTGCAAAAGTCTGGAGATGTTCAGCGTTTAGTCAGAGGTTTGGTCCATGAGCTCAGTTCCAGGAGCAATCAGCGTGTTTTTATATTGATGATAAAGTTTTCAACCAATCACAAAAACAATGAGGACACATTAAACAGCTGTGGTCTGGACTGGTCTCAATGAAGAAATCTCCTGAAGATTCAGATACTAAACGACTCACTGTTAATAAAAACCCGAGGCCTTCCTCTTCCTCTGATCCACAACGGTCCACAATGTGATTGGTGTAAAAAATGCTTATTGTCTCTTAATGAATCGCGCCTCTAACTTGTCTCCAGTTACTTTTTAACATTTAGAAAAGAACTGAGCCAGAGCCAGAGCCAGAGCCAGACAGATAAATGAACAGTAACAGTTGGGATGGCGCTGACCCAACGAGAGCTGAGAGCAGCAGAAGCCCCCGGACACAGATCTGACAGAGACATGGATCTGACAGAGACTGAGACTGAGACTGAGGAGAGTGGAGCGTCTGTCAGAGTCCGTCACAAGTTCCTGCAAAACCAAACACATTTCAGAAGAACGTGTATTGATTCTTCTTCATGGCTCCTGGCTGCAGAACCGTGGTAGATTCACAGGGTTTTAATGGCTCCATGGAAACAGTCATGAAAACCTTTAACGTGTAAAAGGTGAAGTGTGTTTATTAATTCAGGATCTTAATAGAAGAAAAAGAGAAGCATCAGTTTCACAGATTTCTCTCCTGAAAGACGACTGGACGTGAGTCAAGGCACTGTGAAAAATAGAACATAAATCTAATGTGAAAAAATAGTGTCTGTAAAACAAAAGAAAAACACAAAAAACCCAAAGATTTCATTCTAATGATGTGCATCATCAAAATAGTGTCTGTCCACTAGAAAAAAATGTTAATAATGTTAAATGTTGCCTAAAAAAAGAAACCCATCTCTCAAAATTCAATTTTTAAAAATGCCCCAAGAAACAAAAAAACAGCAAAGATTCCATTCTAATATTACAGATTTACTGTATATTTTCACGTTAGATTTTATGATTGTTCTTTTTATTCACAGCACCTTGTCTTTTTGTGTCAGACTTTGCACATTCACAGCTCCATAAACTGGACTCTCAGCTAAAACAAACAGATCTGGTGTGAATTCAGCCTAAATCCATGTAAATGCACTCAATAAATGGATTTCTCCTGTGACGGTGTTCATTTAAAGACCTGTTTAGACATCCATAACTCTCTTTGGACAAGATTTATCCACATTTCTCTTCCACTTTCTCCACGAAAGACTGCTCTTAAACGTAGGCTATCATTTTACACAGTGTGATATTTTAAGCTTTTTACGAGCCTCTCAATAAAACGTGAACTTCCACGTCTAATAAAACTGTGACATATTGCTCCATTTGTTCTGTGGCACTGCTTCAAGAGTGGATTATCCCAGAAACACGAACGCCACTCTTCTCGCTTCAGAAACGTCTGCCAAACTGCCAATAATCATGTGGAGAGTAATAAATCCCCTGTGGAAAAAACACAACTAATCTGCCCTCAAACCTGCTAATTGTCCATTTTGAAGCAGATCCGACTAAACAGGGAAGACTAAACGTGTACAGACGCCCACAGACCTCTTCAAACGCTTAGAATTAATGAAATATAAAAAAGAAACAGGCTTCGGAGTCGAGCGTTCAAAAGTTCAATTTGTCTGAAGCAGAAGAGCGTCTTCCACGCGATGAGTTTTCTACTAAAGTAATGTCTGGAGGAGCTTCTGTGAACAAAGCTTGGAGATGTGAGCTCCAATTATTCTGTCAGAAAACTACGAAGCTAATGTTGGAGATGTACGGCTCACTGAGACGTTCGTTCATTAATTACTGAACAGATCTTTGGAAACTGTTTGGATGTTTCTTAAAGAACAAGTGTAAAGTTATACTGAAGAGAGATTTAGGGCTAGATTCAATAAGAAGAAGGAATCTGTGAGTTAGAGTCCACAAATAGAACAACAGGGAGTATCCACAGGCAGCAGCTGGAGATGAAGTGGGAGGAAGGTTATTCACAACTGTGGGCTTAGAACGAAAACAGAGCTGTTTCTTCAGCGTCTGAAAATACTGTGAATACTAATGAAGCTAATGTGTGTTGAAAGCTACTCTACGTGATGTTCTTTTCTTTTTTTAATCACTGTTTTACGTCGTCTCCCTTTTCTCTGTTGATGCTTTTCTTTTTTCAGCTGAAAATACACTTTTTAGGAACGTCATGTGACAAGTCTCGACCAATGGGAGTGCTCAATCTCTTACAATAAACAAGCAGACTGACAGAATTTCTTAATGATTCCTTGTTATTATTCCTTGTTAATTCAAAACTCACCTGAAGTCTCAAAGCTCTCAAAGTACTTCTCTGGGAGTCCCTAAAATGTCCCAAAATGTAAATGCATCACAATCTTAGCCTTAATCACCCCCAGTCCTGCAGACAAGAACAAGAAGAGTTTGTTTTGTTCTGTTCTGTAGTGCTTTGGTGTTGTGTGTTGATAATACTGTGATGTAACTGTCTTTGTCTTTAACGCTGCCTCAGAGTGAAGTCACATGACTCTGGGACACTTCTCCTTGAGCGTTTTTATCACCGTGGTTTAATTAGTGGGACCTCGATGTCACGTGAGGATGACACAACTTTAAATGATGTACTTAGCCTCTTGACTCTGTTTGAGGTGACTCCTTTTTTACACAGAGTTTAATCTAAAGTAATCCAGCGTCTCCTGAAGTCCTGTTCTAAAGCCGTCCTTCAGAACAGAACAGAAAACAAATAATGAAGCAGTTTTAACGGCTGCTATATTCAATGTTTAAACACACAGTACTTAGTCTCACCATCCTCCGTCAGAAAGAAATCTACAAACAAATAGTTCATCTCGTTTTCACAGAGAGACCCTTTTTCAATTTGTTCTTGAACGAAGCAAAGGTACGTCCTGTTCTCGCAGATCTGCTTTAATTTACAAGACACTGTCCACCTCAAAGAAACAGAATCCTGTGAGAAAGTCTCAGGTACTGGACCTTTGTTCTGTGCCAGGTCTAGGGAATGTATGGCACAATAACACCGGTACAGAATAAGCAAAAACAGGAGACATTGCAATTACTTAAAGTTTATTAACGAAAACTAGATACTAATAACAAAATAGTTTAATAAACAGAATGAAAATAGCCAATTTAACAAAGAAGCTGTGGTGGCCTTTTATCTTCAGCTTCTGATTGAACATCACAAGGGCCGTAACAAACAGAAAATATACTTTTGTGAAGGCTCTAAAGGAAGAAAGACTCTAAAGAAGACTCAAGTCTAAACAGGTAAATGAAGTCTTCAATGAGTAGTTTAGAGATGTCAGAAAGTTCCAGAGCGAAGTGTTTGTTGTGTTTGGGATCAGTCAGGGTGACCTCTGACCCCTGTGCATCAGAACTGGACCAGTCAGGGTGACCTCTGTGCATCAGAACTGGACCAGTCAGGGTGACCTGTGACCCCTGTGCATCAGAACTGGATCAGTCAGGGTGACTTCTGTGCATCAGAACTGGATCAGTCAGGGTGACCTCTGACCCCTGTGCATCAGAACTGGATCAGTCAGGGTGACCTATGTGCATCAGAACTAGACCAGTCAGGGTGACCTCTGACCCCTGTGCATTGGAACTGGACCAGTCAGGGGGACCTCTGACCCCTGTGCATCAGAACTGGACCAGTCAGGGTGACCTCTGACCCCTGTGCATCAGAACTGGACCAGTCAGGTTGACCTCTGACCTCTGTGCATCAGAACTGGACCAGTCAGGGTGACCTCTGACCCCTGTGCATCAGAACTGGACCAGTCAGGGTGACCTCTGACCCCTGTGCATCAGAACTGGACCAGAGCAATGGAAGAAGGTGTCCTGGTCTGAGTCTGAAGTGGATCCTTGGAGGCCCCACCTGGAACTTACAGATACCTTCAAATCCATCTAAAACTGTTTCAAGTCCATCTAAAATCTTTTTAAATCCATCTGAAACCTGTTTAAATCCAGCTAAAAGTGGTTCAACTCAACCATAAACCTTTTTAGATGCACATTAAATCTGTTTAAATCCATCTAAAACTGGTTTAAATCCACCTTTAACCTGTTCTGCTGCTAACACCTTGGAGCCAGAGACCACAGCCCACCTTCAGGGTCCAGAGGAGTCCAGGCCTTGATGGGTTTTGGTTGGTGTAGACCTAAAACAAGACTCCTCTTTTGTCTTTATTTGCTCCTGACTGAACCAGTGGATTCAGTTCAGTCACAGCCGAGTCACACCAGCCTCTGACAAACAATTATCACCTGTTCATTTCCTCGTTCCAGCGTTTCTTTATTTCTTTGTGACGAAGCCCCGGCGCGAAGTGAAGCTTTCAACGCTCTTCAAACCGAGTGAAAATTCATCCATTAACGAGTTCATTAATGGCTGCTGTTCTAATTATGGCATCAGAGCAGCTCATTAAACGATCCTGACCCGAGGACGCTCTGCTTTTTCCTGTTTTTTTTAGCTTTAGCTCCGAGTCAAATGTAAAACTGAGCCGGACACAGACTGACAGCTCATTACAACTTTGAAAACTCACATTAATCTGAGCCCCTTCCTTTTCCATTAAACAGAACAATAACCCAATGCCACACAATTCATTAAGTCCAATCAAAAGTCGATCCTCGGGGCTCTTTTTAATTCACTTTCTTTATTAAAACTGTGATTATTATATTAATGTTGCTAAGTAGACGGCTGCTGGGACGAGCTGTCGTTTATTGAAATCTTAATCCAGGTTTTGGCAGGTTTTTTTTTTTTTTTTCAACGTACCATTTGCCACTTTTCTCTAAAACTGTCAGAGTTTCATAAGTTTTGTTTTCAGACGGCTGCTAAAATACAATTCGAACAAAAAGCTCGACCACTTTTTATAAAACAACTGGAAACAATTCTCTTCCTTTTCCCTTTTCTGCAGCAGTTATTGAGTATAATTTATCCAGACAATAAAATGTTACCGATCGACTTGAGACAGACGTTCCAGGAAGTTTAATAGCTGCAGATAAAGTGTATTTTCAGCTGAATATGTCTTTTAACAGAGAAACAGCTGAAAAAAGAAAAGCATCAACAGAGAAAAGGGAGACAACGTAAAACACAGATAAATACTGTCAATTCAATCACGTAATGTTTAACGAGGAGGAGATAATTGTCGTGCTGACGCTGAAGTCACAGCTAAGCTAACGCTAAACTCTAAACTTCAGTTTGGTCAAATGGATTAGTATTTTGGAGGAAAAACTGGTCTGGTTTTATTATTTTAATAAAAGCAGGAGAGATCCAGGGAGAAGAGCTTTAATGTAAAATAAACCATGATTTCAAGAGTATTTCTGTGTGAGGATTTCACTAAAGTTGAACAAATCTGAATCTCTTATTATTATAAAACCACAGTATTTACCTGGAGCTGTTGTGTTATTTTTACTGTTCCAGAAACGCAGCTGCAGCTCTGTTTATCGTTAACCCCTCTACTTTTCTTCATAAATACACAGGGCATAGATTGTTTGATTATGAATGTTCCTCTGAGCATTTCCTTTGATAAACAACTGCTGTATCTTCACAAATATCCTCCTCTTCAGTCTCAATGACCACAGGGCTCAGATGAGAAAACACTTAATTAAAAATGTAAATTCCTGCTCCTATTACATAACATTACAGTCTTATTTAAAGCCGGAGGGAAAAGGGAGAATAAACGATCTTTCTGTGAGAATTCGTATTGATTTGAGGCTCATTAAGAGTTTCCAGTCAAACGGACAACCCTCGAAGTGGATTAAATACAGCAGCAGGCCTTTTGTTCGGAGCGTGTTATATTCATGTGATTAATGCAGTAATAAGCACCAAACGAGTCGGAGGCTCATAATTAATCCTCGTTATCCGATTGTGTTGTTCGCTGATGGAGCGCGGCGCGTCGAAGAGATTCCCAAAGACATGGCCTATTTCACCGCTGAGAAACGAGCTCCAAATGAAAAATATCTCGGCCTCATTCACAAGAACGTTTTCTCATCGTGTCCAGAAAACAGCTTCTGTTTTTTAGGATCGAAGAGAATAAATACAAATAATTTATTTGTCCTCATTATTCTTGTGATTAGATAAAAACTTCTATCATTTTATCTCCATTTAACTCTGTCTTTTTTTTAAATTTGTATCTTTTTTTTTTTATCTGTTTCTCTGTAAAATAAGACGTATTTCCAACAGAATAACCCATGTCCTTGGTTTATTTCCTTGTTCCTTCGTTGTTGACATCAGTGTCGACCAATGGGAGCGCTCCTTTTTACCTGAAGTGAGCTGTGATTGGACAAAATCCTGCTGTGGACTGATCATTCTCATCTATTAAAATCCTTCATTATAAAGACTAGATCATTTTTTCAGATGATTCCTGTTAGAATAAGCTGTCGATGGAGGGTTTCCTCGCTCTGATGGAGGCTCTAATCACACAAGTGTTGTCCAGTCTCTAAAGCCACAGAGGACACAAAAAAGTCAAATTTAATTCTGTGGGGAAAAAAGGAAACCTGCTCTGTTTTTATGAACAGTTGAGGTGTCGTCTGAGCTCAGATCATCATCAGCTTCAGCTCGAGGTGCATCACATAAACACGACAGAAACAGAGAGAAGATAATGAACCAGCGACAGACAGAGCCATATGTTGTTAACGGTTCACACTAAACTAATCTCAGTCAATGACTCTGAGCGGTACCTGTCCACATCTGTTCCTCTTGCAATTCTGAGCTTATCACCGACAAAAATCAATCCGACTTTGTTTAAAACACCTGCAACGTTTCAACTAAATTAGTTTTCATTTCCTTTGAGTGAAAACATCACACTGTGTTTACACTAATGCCTTTTTTATTTCAAATTGAGAGCGTAGGATGAAAAAGACTCTAAAACGATATCTCGACACAAGAGTGTTCTGGAGATAACGACAGTCCGTGCTTTTGAAGACGCTCCAGACTTGTATCGAGCGGATTAAACACAAGTGCGTGATCTGTGGGAAAAGGCTTGAGCCGTGTGCTGCATTTCAACAAAAATATATTTATATAAGAGAAAACATTCAGGTTGAGCTCCAGTGTTTGTTTGCTTTTTTCCAAATTAAACGTAGTCAGAGTGGCTCCAGTCCATCTGAGTCTGAGGAAGCATTTATCAGAAAGATTTAGATTAAAATATAAAGATAATGAATAAAGTAAACTAGTCCTAACCTGTTCCGGCTGGTATTCAGGTTCCAAGTGTTAACATAGTTTCTATTTAAAGTGGTTCTCTTTTGGTCTCCTGTCGTCTTCCCGAGGCTCTAACAAATGTTTGTGTCTGACATCACTTCAGCGACGCTCAAAAACCTGAGTCTGATTGGATCTCTTCAACTCCTCTCCTTTTGATGGATTTACTCTCTGTTTGTTTTAGTTTTTATTCAAAAGTATCGTAAAAGCTGAAGCCCCAAAGACCGAACATTTAGTCACATTTCAGTTTCTCAGTGATTTAAGAAAGACAAACCAACTCAGCGACGGTGAAGTGAACCAAATCAAGATGGACCATGGTTCACTAAAGTAATGAATGTATTTATTTAGAAGGAAGGTGTATGAAAATGACTAGCATGGCTCTGTAGATTTGTGTCTTCAAATACTTACCTGAACCAGTGCAGTTAACCTCTACACAACAGCCTACCCAAGTAACTAAAACAAAAAAGCACCAATCTGGTCACATTTAACATCATCCAGCTCTTTTTTTGCTCTGAACAAAACCCTAGAATCTAAGGACACACATTAGACTCATCTTTAATAAACCTGTCTCTCTGGTCTCTCCGTCTGAATTAATTTTCTGGTTTCTCGAAGCTGAAGCACCATTTAACAAATCCTCTTCTGGTCCTGAGCACTTCCTTTTGCACGGTCCCTTCTCAGAGCAGCCTTTTTCAATTAATCCCTCTGCATTATGCATGATTACATTAAACAATTCAATAAACTGATGTGGAGTCGCTGGGCTTTGGGAGGGCTCTGTTAATGGGAACCAAATGAAGTTAGCTCGCTCCAGGAAGGATTCATTATTCCACATTATTCCAACAGTCGTCCAAACGACTGTGCTCTTCACGTCTGAATTAAAGGTTAAGAAGTAAAACGAGAGAAAACAAAGCCTCAAGTGTGTATGGATTCTGTTCCAAAGCTGATGACAAAGAAAATACATGAAGACACAGACACAAACTGGAAAAAATCTCCACTTATAACTTCAAATGCTCCTTGATTTTCCCTTTTTGTCCCTGTCTCAGACTCTCCTCCAAAATCAGCCTAGAGACCTCTCCTGCTTCTCTTTTATTAAATAATAAAACCAGACCAGTTTTTCCTCCAAAATACTAATCCATTTGACCAAACTGAAGTTTAGAGTTTAGCGTTAGCTTAGCTGTGACTTCAGCGTCAGGACGACAATTATCTCCTCCTCGTTAAACATGACGTGATTGAATTGACAGTATTTATCTGTGTTTTACGTTAATTCAACAAATGAATCTTGTAACAGTCTCAGTTCAGTAGTAATAAAATAGTACTATTTTAGTTTTGATGTGAATATAATATTACTTTGTATGAATTTGTCTTTGTTTTTCTTGAGCAGATTATAATAAAGTGTCTCTGAACCAAAAGAAGTAAATGTTAGATTCACAGTTGATCAGATTAGAGCCTTTTCTGAATCATTCCTCAAACTTTACGTCTGCAGCAGATGATAACTTTATCTAGAGGCACATGAACTGAATTTTAAACATCTCCCAAATCCAAATAATGAGTGTGTTGCCTTTTACGACCACATTATGTCGTGCTATTATTCCCATCTCCTGCTGCATTCGGACATAAAACCCTCGTAAAAGTATAGAGCACTGCATCATATTTTCCCAAAACAGCCATAAGCCACAACAAACAGAGGATTTTTATTTAACCAGCTCCAACTCTCAGCTCAAACGCCTGCAACGACTCAGAGATTAGCCCGAGACTTTAACGGTTAATGCCATCATCAGCCGTCGATGATACCGACTTTAATGAAGCCGTTTAAAGGCAGCGCGGTGCGTTCATGTTCATAATGAGCCGCTGTGGAATCAGAGGAAAACAGAGCTGTCACTGAAGGGTTCAACATCTGCACAAGATCGATTTATCTGTGATTATCACTGAAATACTGACCAATGCACCAAACAGCAGCTAAACCTTTACCATTAATATTTAAATCAGTTGAAATAGATCAAAGAGAAAATGAGAAACACCAAAAAGAGTTAAGCTACTACTTTATTTAGTCTGGTTTTTATGTTGTGTTTAAGGAACGGTTTGTTTTTATCTCACGTATTCTTTATTTATTTATGTATTTATTTTATTGTCGACATTTGTTTTACTCTGTTCTACTTTACTGCGAGTCGGAGCAGGTGCCTCTAGTGATGACTCTGACCTGCTGCAGCTGGAGCAGCAGTGAGTGAATAAAAGCAGCTTCTGTGGAAGTATTGAGTGAAAGGCTGCTGTGGTGTTCACTCAGGTCCTCTGTCCTTCAGCGATGCCCTCTTCTTTGTCCTCTCTTCTTTGACGCTCCACAGAGACTCGAGGAAATGGAGTCACAGCAGGTCAGCGGCGGCGGCCATGTTTGTTGTTCCCCCAGGAGCTGTCGGACCAGGCCTTTTATTTCCTTTCAGACGGTGATTTGTTTTTGCTGAAGATAAGTCAAAGCACGTGAACACAGGCAGGAGAGCTCCATGGATCTAAACTATTCAAATCAATCAGAACAAAAGCTTTGGACCTGTTTTCAGTAAATATTAGCTTTTATCCATCGTCAGTAATTAGAGACACCTGGAAACAAAGGTTATATTATAGAAGTATAAGTCGTAAAAAGCATTGAGAATAAAGTTCAATCTAATTTCTCCAAAGATGAATTTGACTGTTTTGAGTTTTTCCTCGTTCACTTTTCTTCTAAACTCACTGTACTGTTTCTCGAGTGTAGTTTTTTTCCGTTCTCTCCAGTTTTTTCGCCGGTTGCGCTTCAGCATCTGTTCCTGTTTAACTCTCCACATGTGAACAGTAACAATGGCGGCGCTCCCAGCAGGACTCTGTCAGGGCTCATCAAACACGGCCCACTGTTTTTACGAGCCGCCCGTCACCTTTGACCTCCGCAATCAGACGCTTTTCTGCTCAAATGTGCTCCAAACCCACAGAGAGGTTAATAAATCGGGACGGATTATTTTTCACTCTGGACATTTATAAAGCCCTCGTGATGCAAGAGGACTCACAAATCAAACCTCAAATGTGAGGCTTGTCATGAGCGCGTTTCAGTGAAAAATAAAAGGAAACTGAAGAGAAATGACGCAAGAAGAAAAATGAGAAACAGCTGGATTTTTATGAACTGTTGAGAAATAAATAATGAGGACACTTTGAGCGCTAACGTTAGCAAACATTCGATGGTTCCACAGTTTCTTCCTGAAGGGCTTTTGTTCGTCAGGACAATAACAAAGTGCATAAAAAGTGATGATTAATGAAGAGTTTTACATCAGAAACAGTCAGAGTGAAAACATTAAGGCTCTGCACCAACAAGGTTTAATTTGAGTTATATTAGAGCTGGTCAGAGTTTAATAGAACACAGTAAATGACTTTAATCCTGGTTTAAAAAGTGAAAAATCAAGCCTCTTCAGTCAGTCTCCGTCTGAAAATGAACTGATTTAAACCTTTATGATAATCTTTGATAAGTTTTGAACAGCCCTGTATGTCTTACATGTGTCCTTGCTCCTACATGTGTCCTTGCTCCTATGTCCTTGGTCGCTGCCTTTGTTCCTAGACACTTTAAATCACTGTAAATCACTGTAAATCACAGTAAATCACTCTGAATCACTCTGAATCACTCTAAATTACTCTAAATCCTGAATCTTTACAAAAGGAGACGGGCTTTTGCAGCTCGAGCACCAAAGCCATTATCATTTTTATATTGTTTGATATTAAACAAAGTCAAAAGGACAAAAGTCATGATGGCTGAGACACTGTGGCCTGACCAAGAACACTTCAGATTCAGCTAGTTTCGTTATTTTTAACGGAGAAAGTCCATGACATTAAAATCAACTAAAAATGCCAGAATCTGACCATTTCTTCAGCTTCATTTTCTGTGCATTTCCTTCGTGAAAAAGACCAACACGGCCTCGAGCAGAAGATTTTTAAGCCTGTAATGTCATTATTTAACCTCATTCAGGCCGAAGGGTTCCCTTTTGGTGAAAACAAGCCAAAAACTGACCAAAAGCACACGTTCTGTCCCAGTGGAAACACGGCTTTACGGTTCCATCATTAAATTCATTTATTGTGAACTGCAAACATAGCTGATAATGTAATATTGGGTTATATTGTTCCAAATTCTGGTAAAAACCGTATAAATATAATGATGATCAATAAACAATCAATGTGTAGTTAATTTTCCGTGTCCTGTTCATAATTCATGTCTGTCTTTGTGTCTTTTGGTTTGTGATGTTTATAGAAATGACCTAAAATCATCTGTTTAAGATTAGGACATGAATTATTACAGAAAACTCAGATAAAGAGGCCCTTTAACCCAGATACAGTAAATAAACTTCCCCTAAAGTCCACGTCCAGACCCCTCCTCGTGACCTCTGACCTCTGTAATCAGCCTCCTTTGAGCTCAGACACAGACTCGGAGAGAACACTTCGTATTTATCTGTGATTGGACGAGAAAACGCAGCGATCGTAAATCAGACTAATTCAAACCAGTCGCTGGAAGAAGGGAGCGTTCTGAGTTACACAACAGTCCTGTTCTTCCTCAGCTTTTCAAACTAAAGTTCATCATCGTGTCATGATTCAAGAAGAATGTTTGGATTCTTCATTAGTAGAATGTATTAAAACGGAGACTCACCGTGAGAAAGTTGATCAACCTCAATGAAATAAAGCACAAGGTCCAGCTAAAGGCAGCATTAAAGCTCCACTGATCTTTTTTTGTCCCTGTCTCAGACTCTCCTCCAAAATCAGTCTAGGGACCTCTCCTGCTTCTCTTTTATTAAAACATAAAACCACAAAATACTAATCCATTTGACCAAACTGAAGTTTAGAGTTTAGCGTTAGCTTAGCTGTGACTTCAGCGTCAGGACGACAATTATCTCCTCCTCGTTAAACATTACGTGATTGAATTGACAGTATTTATCTGTGTTTTACGTTGTCTCCCTTTTCTCTGTTGATGCTTTTCTTTTTTCAGCTGTTTCTCTGTTAAAAGACATATTCAGCTGAAAATACACTTTATCTGCAGCTATTAAACTTCCTGGAACGTCATGTGACAAGTGTCGACCAATGGGAGCGCTCCTTTTTGGAGCATGTGATTGTCCAAGGTTTTCTGTTCCTGAATAGAGGTTCTCATCTATTACAATCACTTACAATAAACAGTAGATGGATCAGAAAGACTGTTTTTACCAGTTATTGATTTTAAATTAAACTATTTGGGTTTAAACCATTTTCCAACATGAAGAATAATATCAGGTTCAGTCTGTTTAATGAAACAATCAAATCTAGTTCAGGATAATTTTTCAACAAAACATTAGAACAGACTGTCAGAACTTTATTTTAATCTGAATAAAAACAAAACCCACTGTTGTAAATGTTGCTGGTGATCAGTGGAAAACCCTGGAGAAAACATCTTCATCTGAATAAACCAGTATTCTAATATCACAGCTTCTTTGACTCATGATTAAATACATTAAAACAACAAAGTGCTGTTAACGTCCACAGAGCTCACTGTCATTTATGTTCTGTTTGGTTTCAGTTTCAGTCTGAGGTGGGTTTAGCTGCAGACCCTCGGCTCCTGAGGCTGGAGGTAATGGTCCGTTCACAGTTTTACGGCTGGTTTATTTCACATGAGTCACACACAGAGAGCCAACACCAGGAAAAACTCAATTCTCATTAGGCTTCAACAGGATTTTAATGAGAATCACAGACAAATAAACGGCAATCCAAGCTGTTTATAAAACTGAGACAATAAAAAACAATTCAATGAGAATCTTTTATGCTCTGGACTCTGGAATCATCTTTAAGAGACAATATTCAGCTCTGACCTGACTGTACTCGTGAAATAAAATGAACGAATGAATAAAAAGCTGCTGTTTGTTCTGATTAATCAACAGTCATCTCATTAAAAAGGAATAAAACCAAACAGAAAGACATAAAGGCTCAAAACACGACAAAACTAAACATTTTCTTATTGAGCAATATCAGGTAATTCTCAAAGACAACTGTAATTTCTCACCAGTTTTATGTCTGTAATATTTCTGGCCTTGTTCTATACCGTCCTGTTCCTCTAGACACGACACATTCATGAATAAAAACACCTGAAAGTGAAGGAGCTGAAGGAGAGCAGAGCTAACGAGCTGAAGGTGAAACAGAGCGACGCCTTTAATGAGACAGAAACACCGACGCAGGATCAACACCAGAAAACAGAGTCGATACCGTCAGAGGAACTGGTTCTTCTCCAGTAAACCTGTTCACATCTAGATCTTCTCCTGCTCCAGCTCCTCCATGACTTCACTGTTTGCCTCAAAGGACTTCACCAAACAGACAGTAAATATGCAGCAGGTTGAGCAGAGGTGTTATAACGACTGGGGCTAAAATGGTTTGTACTGATTTATTCAATAATAGAGGCAGAAGAAGGTGGCTGGAGCAGAGCATAATCCAAAAATCAAGAGACAAACTGATTACAAGCTCCAAAATCCAAAAAACAGCATAGAGCCAAGCAGTCGATAAACCACAGAGAGTAAACTGAGGATCTGGCCGTGGAGAAAAGAACCAGGTGTTTGTGCTGCTGAAGGTCTGGGTGTTGATTGAAGAATTGTCTGCAGGTGAGTAGAAGGTGGGGCTTGTGGAAGAGGCAGACCAGGTACTCTCCGCCCACAGGGAAAACACACCGAAACACACCGGACGGAGACAAGACAGAAACACAGGAGGATTTATTGAACCCACTTCACTGGAACGTCCTCAGAAATATATGGAAAAATAATAACAACAGCAGCGATAAGTAAATAAATGTTTGTTCTTGAAGTGAACAGAGTGAAAACAAGATGAAACTAAAATAACTGAAGAAAAGAAAAGCAACGAACAAATGATGCAACAATTCATGAAACACAGATAAATAACTGAAGCTGAAGAGTAGATCTAAAGAAAACCAGATTCCAGTGAGTTCTGAGACTGAAGCTCTTTTCTCAAACCTCTCAACTTTTTTTTTTCATGTTTGTGCATCAACAGGATTTATGTTCACACTCGATGGAGATGGTTTAACTGAGCTTGGATCAGGTTTTAGTTGGATTTAAACCGGTTTAGCTTGATTTAAAGAGGTTTTAGTTGGATTTAATCAGGTTTTAACCTGTTCAAATCCAACAGACAAACCTCAGTGAGGAATTATTTCCTGGTTAATAAAGGTTATAATAATAATACGTTGGATTTGAACAGGTTTTAGTTGGATTTAATCAGGTTTTAGTTGGATTTAATCAGGTTTTAGTTGGATTTAATCAGGTTTTAGTTGGATTTAATTAGGTTGTTGCTCTCTTTTCTGATCTATCTCTGTGTTTAATCCAGTCACACTTTTCTTGTCATTGTCCAAAACAAAGACAGAGTAAAATCGATTCAGAAAAATTGATTTAAAAATAAACCTGTTTGACATCGTTGACACCTCTCTCTCTCTCTCTCCTCTCCTCTCCTCCCTCCTTGTCTCCTACCTCCTTGTCTCCTCTCTCCTCTCCTCCCTCCTTGTCTCCTACCTCCTTGTCTCCTCTCTCCTCTCTTCCCTCCTTGTCTCCTACCTCCTTGTCTCCTCTCTCCTCTCCTCCCTCCTTGTCTCCTACCTCCTTGTCTCCTCTCTCCTCTCCTCCCTCCTTGTCTCCTCTCTCCTCTCTCCTACCTCCTCTCTCCTGTCTCCTGTCTCCTGTCTCCTGTCTCCTCTCTCCTCTCCTCTCTCCTCTCTCCTCTCTCCTACCTCCTCTCTCCTGTCTCCTGTCTCCTGTCTCCTCTCTCCTCTCTCCTACCTCCTCTCTCCTGTCTCCTGTCTCCTGTCTCCTCTCTCCTCTCCTCTCCTCTCTCCTTGTCTCCTCCCTCCTTGTCTCCTCTCCTTGTCTCCTCTCTCCTTGTCTCCTCCCTCCTTGTCTCCTCTCTCCTTGTCTCCTCCCTCCTTGTCTCCTCTCTCCTCTCTCCTTGTCTCCTCCCTCCTTGTCTCCTCCCTCCTTGTCTCCTCCCTCCTCTCTCCTTGTCTCCTCTCTCCTCTCCTCTCTCCTTGTCTCCTCCCTCCTTGTCTCCTCCCTCCTTGTCTCCTCTCTCCTTGTCTCCTCTCTCCTCTCCTCTCTCCTTGTCTCCTCCCTCCTTGTCTCCTTGTCTCCTCTCTCCTCCCTCCTTGTCTCCTCCCTCCTTGTCTCCTCCCTCCTTGTCTCCTTGTCTCCTTGTCTCCTTGTCCCCTCCCTCCTTGTCTCCTTGTCTCCTTGTCTCCTCCCTCCTTGTCTCCTTGTCTCCTTGTCCCCTCCCTCCTCCCTCCTTGTCTCCTTGTCTCCTCCCTCCTTGTCTCCTCCCTCCTCCCTCCTTGTCTCCTCCCTCCTTGTCTCCTCCCTCCTCCCTCCTTGTCTCCTTGTCTCCTCCCTCCTTGTCTCCTCCCTCCTCCCTCCTTGTCTCCTCCCTCCTTGTCTCCTCCCTCCTCCCTCCTTGTCTCCTTGTCTCCTCCCTCCTTGTCTCCTTGTCTCCTCCCTCCTTGTCTCCTCCCTCCTTGTCTCTCCTCCCTCCTCCCTCCTTGTCTCCTTGTCTCCTCCCTCCTTGTCTCCTCCCCTCCTCCCTCCTTGTCTCCTCCCTCCTTGTCTCCTCCCTCCTCCCTCCTTGTCTCCTTGTCTCCTCCCTCCTTGTCTCCTTGTCTCCTCCCTCCTTGTCTCCTCCCTCCTTGTCTCCTCCCTCCTTGTCTCCTTGTCTCCTTGTCTCCTCCCTCCTTGTCTCCTGACAGCTGTCACTCTGGTCCATGTCAGCTGGAGGAAAAGGCGGAGGATCGATGTTGTTAATTGTGCGTCTGTAACGAGGGACGCTGGTCTCCTTCAGAACGCTCGATAAAGGTCAGCCAATTAGTTTTACTCCTGACGCAGTTTTTTCTCTTTATTTAAGGATTCGATAATGTCACTGAAGACATCAGCGGCCGCCGACCCGGCTCCTCTCGCTTCGACCTCAAACTGTTCTCACACAAACAGTTCAGAACTCAGACGTCAGCGAATACAGGGAAAAGTTTCAGCTGCAAAACTAGGACTTGAACAGGGTATAGCTGGACTTGAACAGGTTTTAGATGGATTTAAACAGGTTATAGCTGGACCTGAACAGGTTTTAGATGGATTTAAACAGGGTATAGCTGGACTTGAACAGGTTTTACATGGATTTAAACAGGTTATAGCTGGACTTGAACAGGTTTTAGATGGATTTAAACAGGGTATAGCTGGACTTGAACAGGTTTTAGATGGATTTAAACAGGTTATAGCTGGACTTGAACAGGTTTTAGATGGATTTAAACAGGTTATAGCTGGACTTGAACAGGTTTTAGATGGATTTAAACAGGATTTAGTGGGATTTGAATAGGTTTTATTTGGATTTTAACATATTTTAGTTGATATTAACAGGTATTATTTGGATTTGAACAGGTTTTAGTTGATTTTAACAGGTTTTAGATGGATTTGAACAGGTTATAATTGGACTTGAACAGGTTTTAGATGGATTTAAATAGGTTTTAGATGGATTTGAACAGGTTTTAGTTTAAACAGGTTTAAGTTGGATTTGAACAGGTTTTAGATGGATTTAAACAGGTTTTAGATGGATTTGAACAGGTTTTAGTTTAAACAGGTTTAAGTTGGATTTGTACAGGTTTTAGATGGACTTGAACAGGTTTTAGTTGGATTTGAGCAGGTTTTAGTTGGATTTGAACAGGTTATAGCTGGATTTGAACAGGATTTAGTGGGATTCTAACAGGTTTTAGATGGATTTAAACAGGTTATAGCTGGACTTGAACAGGTTATAGCTGGACTTGAACAGGTTTTAGTTGATTTTAACAGGTTTTATTTAAATTTTAACAGGTTTTATTTGATTTTAACAGGTTTTATTTGAATTTTAACTTGTTTTATTTGATTTTAACTTGTTTTATTTGATTTTAACTTGTTTTATTTGATTTTAACTGTTTTATTTGATTTTAACTTGTTTTATTTGATTTTAACTTGTTTTATTTGATTTTAACTTGTTTTATTTGATTTTAACTTGTTTTATTTGATTTTAACTGTTTTATTTGATTTTAACTTGTTTTATTTGATTTTAACTTGTTTTATTTGATTTTAACTTGTTTTATTTGGATTTTAACTTGTTTTATTTGATTTTAACTGTTTTATTTAGAAGAGGAGAGAAGATCCTACTTTTTTCTATGAGCCCTATTTAAGCTGGTCCTATATTTCTTCCACTTCTCTGTTTTTTAGTCGTGTTCGTTTGTTTCTCCAAACTTCAAGAGAAAGTAGAAGCGGTGGAAGTAGGCTGCTCTGGTTTAATCCTGAGGAATAGAGCCGTATTGGTTTGTGCCTGTTATCAATCCAGTTCTGTTCTAAGTGCTCTCACACACGGCTCTAATAACTGTGTCACTAATTCAGCCGACGAGGCCGCTCCACAAACACCGCCATTTTTTACCCGCGTCCAGAAGCGCCGCGCTCAGAAAGTGCTATTTGTTTAACAACGGGGTTTTCCAGGCTTCGCGGAGCAGTCTTTATAATGAGCTCTGTCAGAATGAGCGATTAACGGACCGCGTTACCCACAATCCCCTCCTCCTCCTCCAGCCTCGGCTCCGGTTCAGGCTGAGAATAGAATCAGCTGGAGTCAGACCTGCTCAGTTTACCTCCGCAAATAAGAACTGTCTCAAAAGCTCATTATTTTTCTGTTTACAGTGGCGTCTGCATTTGGACCAGAAACATAAATCTAGAAAAAAGGTTTATTATATTTTCACAATATTCCTCTTTTAGACAGGACCGAAAAATGGATTATTAATCGTCAAGACTTTCTTTTGACCGTACATCAAAGAATATAATGTCATTTATTAACTGTGCCATCTTTAAATTTACAGTTGAAGAGCCTCCTTTATGTTTATTAGATCATTATATTCATATTTTAAAGGGATATTCCATATTTTTTAGGCTGAATCGTGCTGAGGACTTGAATAGATAAGACATAGTTTAAAGAGGCGAGTCTAAAGCATTAAATGCACTCATCTGGAGGCAACACTGCTCAGTTTTAGACAAAAAGAAAAGATAAAGACGCCATTTTTAAACAGAAGAGCTGAATTAAGAAAGAAAAAGCATGAAAGTGACTGATGGAGGCTACAGTTCACGGTTAGTGCACCAATAATGAACGGAAAAGTCTGATTATTAGATCAAACCCAGTCTTCAGATGCAGTCCAAACCTGTTTCTCTGTAATAACCTCTGTTCTTTGTAGACGTCAGACCTCAGAGTGTCCAGGTCCTGATCTTATTTCCTCTCGTCGACCGTTGTTCAGACTCTTGTTCAGACCTGACTCTGAGGCTGTCGCTGCAGGAGACAGACAACAACAGAGAGGGGTGTTGCACTTTAAAAAGGAGGCAATTCAGGACAATTTTCTCAGTTTGCTGCAAAAAACTGCTCTTGACATCCTTCAGGTCTGACTAAAACCTGTTGAAATCTATTTAAAATCTACTCAAATCCCAAGAAACCCTGTTTAAATACATTTAAAGAACATGTTAAAATCAATTAAAAACCTTTTAAAATTAAACTAAAACCCATTTAAATCTAAATAAACCCTGTTGTAATTCAAATTAAACCTATTCAAAGCCATTTACAACTTGTTCAAATCAATTTAAAACCTGTTAAAATATGAATAAAACCTGTTCAAATCCAACTAAAACCTGTTCAAATCCAACTAAAACCCATTTCAATCCAAATAAAACCTGTCTGAATCCAACTAAAACCTGTCTGAATCCAACTAAAACCTGTTAAAATATGAATAAAACCTGTTCAAATCCAACTAAAACCTGCACAAATCTATTTCAAACCTGTTGGTCTGGGACTTGACTTGATTTAACAGCACTTCTTTGGATCATGGTCTGGTCTTGGTCTTGGTCTTGACCCGGTCTCGGTCTCAGTGTGGTCTTAAATGCGACACCACATTAACCCTGAGCCACTGCGCTGAGCTCCATTACAGTAAAACTAACTCCGGTGCAGGTCTGCAGCTTCACACTGAGGCGGTGTTTAGAGAAAAGCCAGTGTTCAGCAGATTTTACGACGTGAATAAAAGCTGCTGTGGCCTCGCTCATAAACGCAGCTGTTAGTGATCAGTGAGAGAAGGTTCATTTAGAGCTCCCTCAGGACGCAACACGCTTTTAAAAAAACACTCAGAGCCTGACTCCCAGCTTCAGGACCAAGGACAGCACCAGTGTGTGGTTTAAAAACATGAGCATCAGCACCACGGACAGAGGCAGGGGCGTAAAGACCTGTCTCATCGGGTTAATCCAGTTAATAATCAGTATTTCTGGGCCATGGGACTAATGTAGATCTGTCCAGACTACACTGCCTTTTAAGACCAAACACGACTACATCCGGACTTAACGAGGACTGAAACAAGACCGAATTAAGGCTCAAACAGGACTTAACACACAAATAGAATGTAGGATCTGAATGTGGATTATCAAAAACGAGACTAAATCATGACAAAAAGGAGTAAAGCTGAACTAAAACAGACACAAACTGAACCAGGCCTGAACAAAGTCTTGGTCAGGACCAAACTAGGACTAAACCAGAACCACCTCGGCCCAAACCAGGTCTAAACTTTAACTAATGTCAAATGTTGGAAAAAAAACTGGACTAAAAAGCCAGGTGTAAACCAAGCCTGAACCCAAGACTTTATCAGGTCAAAGCCAGGATTCAAGCCTGGATTGAACCAAGACTAAACCAAAGACAAAACCAGGACTAAACCGAAGACAAAACCAGGACTAAACCAGGACTAAACCTGGACTAAACTGAAGACTAAACCTGGACTAAACTGAAGACTAAACCTGGACTAAACCTGGACTAAACCAAAGACAAAACCAGGACTAAACCTGGTCTAAACCGAAGACAAAACCAGGACTAAACCTGGACTAAACCTGGACTAAACCAAAGACAAAACCAGGACTAAACCTGGACTAAACCTGGACTAAACCAAAGACAAAACCTGGACTAAACCTGGACTAAACCAAAGACAAAACCAGGACTAAACCGTAGACAAAACCAGGACTAAACTGAAGACAAAACCGTTTTTAATCAAAGACTAATCACATCTGGACCATTAATCAGACCTAATTGAAAGACTGTTCCAGATCATCTTTTTTCCGTCTGTGTCCAGCTAAATCTCAGACTCTGATTGTTCCAGTCTTCGTCCTGAGCCCTGTCTCTGATTATAGCCCTTTACTCAGACCCATCACAGCGCCCCCTGCTGGGCCCCTCCTCCTCTCTGCCCTTCACAAAATGGCCGCCCGCTGCGCCGCTGCTCACACACCTCCATTACCCAGAGGTCACCTGGTTCTGCGCCGACACAGACCAGAGGGAGACCACTGTTAACCTGCCCACTCTGTGTCTCTGAGGAGCCTCGCACTTTTAAAGGTCACCTCCAGCTCTTTGTCTCAGTTTATAAAACCAGCCCAGTCTCAGTCCATCTGGGAAAGCATTTAAAGAAAGAAGGATGAAGAAAGAAGGATGGATAAAGAAGGATGGATAAAGAAAGAAGGATAAAGAAAGATGTAAATGTATTCAGTGGCGGTTTGTGGTGATATTTGATGAAGAAGCTAATGATTGATCCATTCTGTAACTATTTGTCACAAAGAAAAACACAACAAATGAACGGCCACAACAAAAGAGACACAGGAAAAAGAAAGAGAGAAATCAGACTGAATTTGAGACTTTCTTGAATCTCTCATCAACTTTTCTGAAGCTAATGCTAAAAACAGCTAATTATTTGATGAAAGTCTGCTCTTCCACAGTCTCTCAGAAGTTCAGTGAAGCTCTGTACACATTTAGATATTTAGATATTTAGATCCAATAGTCTGAAAAAGATTGTGATATTTTTGTTAAATGGAAAACACTAGATGTAAGATGTTTCATGAGATAGTTTAACATAAAAACACAAAATTAAAAATGTACATTAAAAAACCATTATAGTCATGACAGAAAGGCCTTGAACTGCTCTGGATTTGTTTGCTTCAAATGGACTGATGTCTCATGTTTGATCCATTTTCTGGATCAAACACTGCTTTTATTTCCTGAAACTGGACCCGTTCTACTCAAACATAAAGTGTCTCTAAGAGATGAGTGTATTGGAGTCTGTTCTGAAGCCACTGAAAGTTGAGTTTTGAGCAGAAGTCCTGAGTAAATCTGCCCCGAGCCATTGTCTATGTTCCTATAAATAAGATTAAATTATGAGAGTGTTTATTTGGTGACACTGCAGAGTTACTCCAGAGTTACTGTGACCTGAGATTTAATTAGACTCGGATTTGTGTTGATGCCACTGGATATTTACTGGAGCGGGCTCCGGTCCTGGGTCTGTCTTTGTTCATCAGATTAAAGCTCACCTCCAGCTGCAGCTGCTCACTCTGCTGCACACTTTTAATTATTCCACAGTGTTGTGTTTGTGGAGGAGTCGTTTACACCAGAGCGGCTCTAAAATACTGTACTATACTACACTATACTACAGTACAATACACTATACTATACCGTACCCTACTATACTATACCATACCATGCCATACTATACTATACTACACCACACTACACCGCAATACACTATATAATACCATGCCCTACTATACTATACTATACCATACCATACCATACCATACCATACCATACCACACCACACCACACTACACTACACTACACTATACTATACCGTACCCTACTATACCATACCATGCCATACTATACTATACTATACTATACTATACTATACTATACTATACTATACTATACTATACTATACCACACTACACCACAATACACTACACTATACTATACTATACTATACCACATTACACTACACTATACCATGCCCTACTATACTATACCATACCATACCATACTACACTACACTACACTACACTACACTACACTACACTACACTACACTACACTATACCATACTACAATACACTACACTACACTATACTATACTATACTATACCACATTACACTACACTATACCATGCCCTACTATACCATACCATACTACACTACACTATACTATACTATACTATACTACACCACATTACACTACACTATACCATGCCCTACTATACTATACCATACCATACCATACTACAATACACTACACTACACTACACTACACTATACTATACTACACCACATTACACTACACTATACCATGCCCTACTATACTATACCATACCATACCATACCATACCATACTACACTACACTACACTACACTACACTACACTACACTACACTACACTATACCATACTACAATACAATACCTGCACAGACATTATAATACAAGTGGGTCAAAAGTGTGGAGTTGAACTGTGGCGAACCCTGTGTGTGGACGACCTCTGGTGCAGAGGCTCAGGAGACACCGACAGAAGACACGAGGAGATGACTGTGTTCTTCAGAATCAAGTTTTATTCATTTTTAATAGAGATATATAAGAAAAAGGTCCAGAGCCTTGTTCGAGCTCACAGTCTTTTCTACTCCCTTCACAGCAGTCACTCTTCTACTTCTCAGAACCACAGACCTATGTTTTCTGTGTCTTCTCTGGTTCATATGAATCTACAGGTGAAGGCTTCCTGTGTTTGACTCAAATAAACCCCTCTGTCCGTCTCTAGGATCAGGTGTCAGTTCCTTTTCTTTAACGTGTCGAACTCGAGTCAGACTCAAGTGTCTTCATTTATCCTTGTGCTGAGAAGTTCACAGACAATCTGAATTCTCAACAACTTCCAGTGAACAGACCAGAATAAAGAGCCTCTGGACACAACTGGATGAACATGCGGCCAATCAGAGACAAGAATCCTCCCATAAGCCCCGCCCACTTCAGATAAACAGTGAGTGTAGCAGAAGGAGCTGCAGTAAAGTGACATATGTGAGCCGTGGAGCCAACGAGCCCCTGGTGTGTGCTGCTCCGATAACATTAGAATAAAATAAAGACTGACGCCGCTCCACGTTAATAGAGTCTTTACGACGAGGGGCTCATCCGTCACGTCCGGGCTTTACGGCCCACGGTCCGACCGCGGCTTTGTCTGGAGAAGAATGCTCTCCGTTAAAAATATGGTAATTATATCAACATTATGTGTCAGCTGTAATCTCTGTCGTCCATTGTTCCTGCTCTGAGCTGTTGTAACGGAGACAAAGTGTGAATCCATTAACAGCAGCTACAGGCTTCAACCCAACCTGCTCCAACTGGTTTAAAGAGCTGCAAAAACACTCAAATGTGACACTTTATGGAGTCTAACTTTGGTCCAGACTATTTGCTTTTAAAGTATTATATTTTTATCATTTCTAGAGCAGAATATGACTCAAATGATACCAACTAATGGAGCCAGAACTGGTCTAAAAGAGACTAAATCTAACCAAGAACAACATCTCTAGTTTTATAATAATGAGAAAAACAAACACTAACCAATGCTACGCTAAAATAATCTGTGAATAACGCTGATTTTTTGGAGTCAAAATGTTTACAGATGACCTTGATGTGTCGCCCTGCGAAACGTTCAGCCCAAACACTCTCTCTTATTCTAATAAGAATAGAGTATATAGTAGAATCAGGCCTAACACACTGACACAGCGCCCTCTACTGGACACAATCCTCCCAAAAACTTTAAAACTCTACCACACGGCGCATATAATAAAGAAAATACACTGGACCCTCCATTTTCCATGAACGTTCCTTTGTTTCCAACAAATAACAATGGATTTTTACTACAACTGACACAAATAAACTCTCCTATGCCACACTTTGAATCCTGACCCGATGTTTGGAACCAGAAAACATGCTCTTGGCTCACTCTGAAGTCTCTACTTGTAAATAAAGATGGCTGCCCTCTGCTGCTTCACTGAGACACATCTGGTGGGATTCCAATGAAGAAAAAAACTGTGATATATTGTGCAGCCATTAAACTCTGAAAGTTCCAAGTTTTCTTTTTCATTACAAAGAAAAGTGACTCATGATGAAACTCAGAGCTGAAAACAAAATCAAAGCATCAATGATGTAGACACAGAGCATATTTCATCATTTCTCTGTCTGCAGGCCTCTCAGCCCAAAAACCCACACAGTTTTTTGTTAATTGTATGTTTTTGTTTATTACAACGTGACAGTCCCACGTGTGTTTTGAGTGTGTTCTGAGTGTGTTTTGAGTGTTTTGAGTGTGTTTTGAGTGTGTTCTGAGTGTGTTTTGAGTGTGTTCTGAGTGTGTTCTGAGTGTGTTTTGAGTGTGTTTTGAGAGTGTTTTGAGTGTGTTCTGAGTGTGTTTTGAGTGTGTTCTGAGTGTGTTTTGAGAGTGTTCTGAGTGTGTTCTGAGTGTGTTCTGAGTGTGTTTTGAGTGTGTTCTGAGTGTGTTCTGAGTGTGTTTTGAGTGTGTTTTGAGTGTGTTCTGAGTGTGTTCTGAGTGTGTTCTGAGTGTGTTTTGAGTGTGTTTTGAGTGTGTTCTGAGTGTGTTTTGAGTGTGTTCTGAGTGTGTTCTGAGTGTGTTTTGAGTGTGTTTTGAGTGTGTTTTGAGTGTGTTCTGAGTGTGTTTTGAGTGTGTTCTGAGTGTGTTTTGAGTGTGTTTTGAGTGTGTTCTGAGTGTGTTTTGAGTGTGTTTTGAGTGTGTTCTGAGTGTGTTCTGAGTGTGTTCTGAGTGTGTTTTGAGTGTGTTCTGAGTGTGTTTTGAGAGTGTTTTGAGAGTGTTTTGAGTGTGTTCTGAGTGTGTTTTGAGTGTGTTCTGAGTGTGTTTTGAGAGTGTTCTGAGTGTGTTTTGAGAGTGTTCTGAGTGTGTTTTGAGAGTGTTCTGAGTGTGTTCTGAGTGTGTTTTGAGTGTGTTTTGAGTGTGTTTTGAGTGTGTTTTGAGTGTGTTTTGAGAGTGTTCTGAGTGTGTTCTGAGAGTGTTCTGAGTGTGTTTTGAGTGTGTTCTGAGTGTGTTCTGAGTGTGTTTTGAGTGTGTTTTGAGTGTGTTTTGAGTGTGTTTTGAGAGTGTTCTGAGTGTGTTTTGAGTGTGTTCTGAGTGTGTTCTGAGTGTGTTTTGTTTGGGACTGGAGTTCAGTCACAAACAGGAGTGGTGTTTGTGAGAAGGACACGTGTGATTTACGAGGCGTGTCAGAGCGGAGGCAGGTAAACAGACAAACCGAGGGCGGCCTGTCGCTCTGAGAACGTCCTGAACCTGACGAGAAACACACAAAACAATCACCCACTTCCATCTTCTATTTTACCAGCAATTTTAATCAGTTCCTGGTGCTTTTGGTATTTTTTGCTTAGTTTTCTTTTCTTCTGAACCCGATGTTATTCCATTTAACGCTATTTTGGTTATTTTTGTTATATTTTTGTTCATTTTTTGGTGTCCTTTTCTGGAATAATTCCCTTTCCTCAGGTGCATCATGGGTACGTTTTTGTCGACTACAAAATAAAGCTGAATACTTTTAAAAAAGACATTCTGGGGAAACAGTGCCCGTTTTGAATTCAGGAGTTTTTGTTTTTTTTTATTGCCAAATGTTTTTAAGAAAAACATTTTATATATTTTCTGAGACTTATTTCATTGAGTAATGTTTTTTATTATTATTTTAAGACAAGCTTTTTTATTTTGAGGACAAGCTTTTTAAATTGAGACATGGCATTAATTTTGAAAGATGGGTTTCTATTGAGAATTTAAATGTCCTTCTCCTTTTATTTTTCTAGTGGACAAAAGCAGTTTGGATGAAGCACCTCAGGGCCACCGTACCTTCCTGAATATTACAATTTTCCAAAAGAAAATGATTTGTCCATTTTTTAAATCACTGACGCAAATAAAACTCCCACGTCCCACTTTTACGACCTGACTCGATGTTTGAGAAAATGTGTTTGGATTGAAGTATTTCCACTGATTCAACTGAGAAAAGTCTATAAATGATGTTCAGGATCAGAAAAACACAGTTGAGTGACAAAAAGAAACAAGACAGAACCAAATAAAGCAGCAACATTTACCTCCAACTGTTTAAATAAATAATATAAATATATGAATAAACCACCTTTAGTCTTTATCACTCACTTCTGCTTTAACACAGTTTGTCTGAGTGTAAATCCTTATCATATCACTGTAACGGCATAAATCCATAAATAATAGTGCTGCATAATCAAAGCTGTGTTGTTTGTCCATTAGTCCAGCTCCATTTTGAGGCTGACGGTGTTTTCTGATCATATCTGTTCAACAGGAAGCTCTCTGTCTCTGTCTCAGACACACAGCTGTAAATATGGAAATACAAGAGTCAAAGGAGGCAACATTCAACATGATTAGATTCGGTCATTTTTTTCAGTTAAAAGGCCATTACCTGTTTGGTTTTTTTTCCTGTTGCATTTAGTTTTTCAGTTGAATCACCTCGACACTGAAATAAACCAAGGAAATGGGTTATTCTGTTGAATATATGTCTTATTTTACAGAGAAACAGCTCAAAAAAGATAAAAAAAAAAAATAGAGAAACAGCAGCAAATGAAACATGAATAAATGTTGTTAATGCTTCAGTGTTTAATGAGACAGAGATAATTCCAGGATCTCTACAGACTACAGTAAACTCCAAAGATAAAAGTTTCAGGTCAGATCTAAACTTTAATTTAATGTAACGTATTAGTATTTAATGGGGAAAATTGGTCTTTTTTTAAATAAAAGAAGCAGGAAAGGTTACTGCTGTTGGAGGAGAGTGGAGTCTGTTCAACACTGCTCCTTTACAGAAATAAAAAACACTCTTAAATTTAAAATATGTGAAAAAAGGTCGAACTTTGGCCAAGTCGAAGCCATATTTCAAAAGTAAAGCCCAGGGTTCGACCTCTGCCAACTTTTACGACCTGCAGTTCACTCAGTTTTAAATCTGTCCAATAAAATCTTAAAATACGGCCTAATAAAATCCAGTCAAATCATAAATCATTTTAAATAAGACGATTTTCACATTCTTTGAAAAGACAGAGAGCTTTTTGGCTTCAGCTGAAAAACCTGAGCCAAAACAAACAGCTGTAATTATTCTCACAGTTTATTATCGAGCTCCAGGAACATTATTTGTGTTTTTATTCTGTCACAGAGTGAGCTTTGTCAAATAAATTGGTGTTAATCAGAGCTTTTGGAAATGTGACGGTGTCTAATAACATCAGGCTGCTTCATTAAAGCAGAGCGAGCCGGTCCTGGTTTTACTTTGGCTCTGGATTAAACAGACCGGGATCTAGAGGGTCTGGAGGTTCTGGAGGGTCTAGAGAGACAATAAATAACCTTTAACCGTTATCAAATCCAGAGGAACATTAGGAAGGCTTCAGTTTAAGCAAAAGCTCAAACACAAACAACAGAAGAATGAAAGTTCATCTCCATCAACGCTGAGGGGTTTAGGGTCAGTCCAAATGTTGACCTTTTATTCAGTTTTAAGTATATTCAGCCCCTTCTCTGTCTTTACTCGACATAAAAGGCTCAGCCGCCGATAAATGTGACAAAAATCTTTTATTTCTTTTGTTTAACTGAAAGAAACGGTCCTCATCGTTTTGTCTAAAAGCAATCTCCTTTTCTTTCTTCAGGATTCATTAAAACACACCTTTTCTGCTCATTTCTTCTTTCTACATTTAAAAATATAACATTAAACAGTCGACAGTTTCGAAGCTTAAACGCCTCATAATTCCTTTAGCATTAGCCGCTCAGCTCTGTTCGGGAGCTTTTGTCGCAGCAAGTGGCTCAGTTTTAATAATGTCATGAAAATTATCTGTGAAAAAGACTGGAGACCATTTTGGATGAATATAAAAGCCTCTGTGTTTCAGCTCACCTCAGTTCAACTTCAATCTCAGCCTTAGCTCCTGTTATCTTCTATCCTCTCATTACTGGGTCAAAGGTCACAGACTGTGGACTCAGCGAAGCTCTTTAAAAAGGTCAGAACTGGACCTCAGCCTCCGTCCGAGTCCAGCCTGTTTCTCCCGATTACATCAGCTCTGACTCTAAAAATAAATAAAGAAATAAAAAAAACCTCCAGGACCAATCCCAGTCTGCTCTCGCCGTTGCCATGGTTACCGCCTCTTTAGTCCGACACCGATTCTCAGGAATAAACCTGGTGTCGGCTCAAAAAATGACCCTAACCTCAGCATATCTCCACAAACCAACCAGTCTTAAGATTGTGGTGTGACTCTTTCAAATCAAATCACTCAAGGTCAGAAAAAGATTTAAAATGAAACAAAAATGACAGAGTCTGATATGTGTCAAATGTAAACGAGCAGGATTAGTGCAGTTTTCTAAACGAGGAACGTAGCGTTGCTTTAAAAAGGTCAGAAGTGAAGCGAGTGTCTGATGAATGTGAGCCCAGTGTGTGACTTGTTTTAATGAAGCCGGTCCATATGTGTGTCTCTGCGGTGAATGGACTCCATGATGAGCTGTTTGTCCGCGGCGCGAGGCTCTAAACGACTTTGGCACGGCTCTGATTGGTGTCTGGAACACGCCGCGGGACTCTGACAGAGGATCCATTGTGATGAATAGCCTTTTAAAACTATGAACTCTGCCGCCGCCATCTTTGTTTTCCTCCTCCTCCTCCTTCCTTCTCCACCGCGTGATGGATGGGTTTCGGCGGCGGCCGAGCGTCCGACGGCGGCAGATGTGAGGAGACACGGATCAGGGACGGAGCACGTTTCCGGGCAGCGGGCCTCGAATGCAACACAAAACCAGAGGTAATGGAGGTCTGGCCCTCGACACGTATCGATGTTCTGGGAGATTGTATGACACGGGCTACAAGCACAAACACAGTCGACTCAGGCGTCAGAGCGAGAGGTCCTGATGGAGACACCAGCTCCATCTGAAAACACTCTTTAACTCTCATGAGACATTCATGTTACTGCCTTTGTCTGATCATAACTGAACATGTGAACGACTGAGTTCAACTGGAGCAGCAGCAGATAACAGGATCAGAGAGAGTTACAGCGACAATTATCTCCTCCTCGTTAAACATTACGTGATTGAATTGACAGTATTTATCTGTGTTTTACGTTGTCTCCCTTTTCTCTGTTGATGCTTTTCTTTTTTCAGCTGTTTCTCTGTTAAAAGACATATTCAGCTGAAAATACACTTTATCTGCAGCTATTAAACTTCCTGGAACGTCATGTGACAAGTGTCGACCAATGGGAGCGCTCCTTTTTGGAGCATGTGATTGTCCAAGGTTTTCTGTTCCTGAATAGAGGTTCTCATCTATTACAATCCCTTAGAATAAACAGTAGATGTCATTATAAAGACTGTTTTTACACATGATTGATTTTACAATAAACTAAACTAAAAGACATAATCTATAGGTTTTATTATCAAGGATTTAATAGATGAGAACATTCAACACACACTGGGTTTTTGTCCAATCACAGCTCGCTTCAGAAAAAGGGACGTTTCCATTGGTCGACACTGATGTCAATAAGGAAGTAACGACCACCAATAAAACAGAGAAAGTGTCTGTTACAGCACTGAATAGATATATTTACTCAAGAAGACAAATGGACAAAGGGTGGTCATTTTCACTTTTACTAGTCTTTATCACAGATGAAATGAAACTGGTGTAAATGATACAAAAGTGAAAGTAAACAGTATGATTTGTTCTTCAGTGAATGTGACTCTGTTTCGTCTGAGTCCATCTCTGATCCATTTGTTGGTCTTGAGCCCACACCTCGTCCTCTTCGTCGCCCACGCTCCTCCTCTTCCTCCGATGACTCTGATCACGTTTCTGCTGCAGCGACGCCGTCAAGCCTCGCTCAGAGCCACAGATTCAGTTTCAAATCCAGCATTAAAGTTTAACGAGAAGGGCTTCAGAGAAAACAACAGAGCGGAGCCGGGGTCGAAGGTCAGAGCGGAGTTTGACCGACACGAGCCGGACATGTGTTTAGGAAGACCGCTGCTGTTTGAGATCTTCCTCCAAGAAAAACATATTTGTAGAAAATAATCTCTGTGTGAAAATCCTCTGCAGCAGTTTTCCACATGGATTATTACAGTTTTATAATAATACACACGAAAAGAAGAGAGTAGAGCAACAAAACTCTCGGCTCGGAAACCATCAGATCTGAAATCTACTTCAACAAAGAAAAGCATCAACAGAGAAAAGGGAGACAACGTAAAACACAGATAAATACTGTCAATTCAATCACGTAATGTTTAACGAGGAGGAGATAATTGTCGTCCTGACGCTGAAGTCACAGCTAAGCTAACGCTAAACTCTAAACTTCAGTTTGGTCAAATGGATTGGTATTTTGGAGGAAAAACTGGTCTGGTTTTATTTTGTGAATCCATCTTGATTTTTTTTTTTTACAAATGTTTCCTGTTAAAATGTGAGATTCAGGAATTAAACAGTTTGTTTGTTGAATGCAAGAATAAATAAGTGGTTAATGCACTATTTTCAGTTCTGTGTGTGTCATTTTAATTTGTTCATGACTGTTTAAATGTATGGAGCACAAATATAGATACAGATATAAAAAGGCAAGACAAACAAAACAATGAACAAAATGAAAGACAATAAATACCTTGAACAAAAGAAGGATTAACTTAGACACAGAAAGTTCAATTAAAACCTTGGCAAACACGGTTATTTTTTCTGAAGATGTTTGCATCTGGATGAAGTCAGGACCAAGTCTGGATCATGAATGATTCAGTTTGAGGAAAGGTTGAAGCAAACACATTCAGATGAACTGAGCTTAAAGAGGATCAGTTTTTGTCAAATCCTCCGTCGACGATAAACAGGTTCTTTTTTAAAGCACACCTGAGTAAAGCCTCATTAAACACAACACAAAAGCTCTCACCACATTCACAGCTCTCTCCAGGTTCTGCCAAACGAAGGAGGAGGCAGTAGAAATCCTGATTTATTATTCTGTTTTTCATTGATTCGCTGCATCCATTGACATTTATGAATAATGGAGGTGCATCTGAAATCAGGGCCATGTTGAGAAACGAGCAGCAGCCATCATGAGGTCTTCAACTGGCTCCAGGACCGGGTCCAGGACCGGGTCCAGGACCGGGTCTGAGGGGGTCCAGGACCGGGTCCAGGACCGGGTCTGAGGGGTCCAGGACCGGGTCTGAGTGGGTCCAGGACCGGGTCCAGGACCAGGTCTGAGGGGGTCCAGGACCGGGTCTGAGGGGGTCCAGGACCGGGTCTGAGGGGGTCCAGGACCGGGTCCAGGACCGGGTCTGAGGGGGTCCAGGACCGGGTCTGAGGGGGTCCAGGACCGGGTCTGAGGGGTCCAGGACCGGGTCTGAGGGGGTCCAGGACCGGGTCTGAGGGGTCCAGGACCAGGTCTGAGGGGTCCAGGACCAGGTCCAGGACCGGGTCTGAGAGGGTCCAGGACCAGGTTCAGGACCGGGTCTGAGGGGGTCCAGGGGCTTTGATTTCTTAAAGGACATGTTTTTATTTGTTTTCATTTCGTTGGTAAAGTTGTGGTGAAAAAGTGCTTTATTCCAAATTCATAATGAATCACAGATGAAAACATCCTGAGATTTAGGAACATGTCACGTTTAAGAGCTTTGGCTAAAACCAACCAGGACTGAGAGGCTTTAATGCACGAGAGACAAAAGCACAGTTATTCTCCTTGAAGAATATTGTAACAGGAATCATCTGTGAAGAAAACAGCACCTTGAGACGTCATAAAGACTTCATTATGGAGGATTTTTACAGATGAGAAAGATCAGTCCATAGCAACGGTTCAATCACAACTCGCTTCTAGAAGAAGGAGAGCTCCCAGCAACAGAGACCTGGGGTTATTTACAGAGACGTCAGAGTCCTTCCTGTCACGCTCTTCTTTATGTTCTTCTTGTTAAAGGAGGGTTCACTGTGAGGAGCCTTTTTACTGAGCCTTTATTTTGAAAGTGTAGAGGAAGTTTATTTTGACCCTTGGAGCCTATTTCCTGTATTTTCCGGCTGTAGCTCCCGTCTCTCGGTATAAATGGTACGACTGAGAAAAACAGAATAAGTTGGTGTAAATTAGAGATAACTGATAATATTACGACACATTGTGCTGCTGTAATTTCTTTACATTTAACTTTATAGTTTTTGGAGTCGAGATAGTCCAGGTTTGTTTCTTTAATAAAAGAAAAAGAGGAAAGAAGCTGTTGTTTGGGGCGAGTCTGAGAGACTTTCTGGAGGACATTCAGATCTTCATTAGAGACTTTATATCAAGGCCAAACGTGAGAGTAAACACACTGAAGTTAGAAAACCATTCCTTCTCCTTGTACTGGTTCCATTTTTATTGAAAATAAACTGAATCTAACCTAAACCTGTGGAATCTTTCTGTCTCTGCTCCGTTTCTCCCTGAGATTCCTTCAGTTCCTGCAGAGATATAATCCACAGACTGTAAACTGCCTCATTATGTTCCTATTACAGTTCTGGTGGAAGTATTGGATGGTTAGTCTCTCCTTTGGCCTCACACGTTCCTCTAATGAAGTGCTCCATTGATCAGTTTCAGAGAAAGATCAGAGCGAGGCCTCGATGAAGATAGATTAGACTCATGCTTTAACTCAGCTGCCACCTTTTCTTCTTAATGTGTGTTTGTTTCAGAGTCAGGACTGAGCTCAGGAGGTGTTTAAAGAGACAGAACTTTATTTTATCACAAATATATCACACACTTCCTGGTTTAATATAATAAAAAGAGTCGTGTGAAGTCTTGACGATCTTTTATTGTGATGCAAACATCGCTCAGAGTTTATGTGCAGCCATTAATCAGTGCAGTGTTTTATTGCAGAACTGTCTCCGACTCAGAGTTAATTCACTCACTGCATCAAAAATGACACTTTATCAGGATCTGCATTAACATTAGTTTTCTTTTGAATCTGAAATATGACAGGCCTCGGAGGATTTATGAAGAGAACGACTGACGTGACAAAGATATCTGCTCTGTTCAGGGACGAAATAAGCCTCGCGCATCAGTCGCTGTGAGATTAAGACGTATTTGATTTTAAAAATGGAAGGAGAAAGGGACGCAAACAATGGATGAATCAACACTGTGTTTTTCTGATGAAATGTAGTAGTTTTCCTTGACTTCATGACATAAAAGTGAAGGAGAAGAGCTCAGGAAACGACCCAGAAGTCCTCAGAATAAATGTATAATGGAAAAATATGATTCAGAAAGATTCTTAGGGACTGAATAAAAGTCTTAAACACATTTGGAGAAGGTCAAGGGTCAAGTTTATGCTCAAGTAATCTTTTTTTTGTGTGATTTAAACCTAATAAAGTGTATTTTCAGCTGAATATGTCTTTTAACAGAGAAACAGCTGAAAAAAGAAAAGCATCAACAGAGAAAAGGGAGGCAACGTAAAACACAGATAAATACTGTCAATTCAATCACGTAATGTTTAACGAGGAGGAGATAATTGTCGTCCTGACGCTGAAGTCACAGCTAAGCTAACGCTAAACTCTAAACTTCAGTTTGGTCAAATGGATTAGTATTTTGTGGTTTTATTTTTTAATAAAAGAGAAGCAGGAGAGGTCCCTAGACTGATTTTGGAGGAGAGTCTGAGACAGGGACAAAAAAAGAACATCAGGGAGATCTCTTACAAATGTGCTTCTCAGTAAAAACCACTCATGACACGAACACAAACAAGTCAGAGGAGAGTCTGGATGAAATACTGAGTAGATCTGTGTATAATGAGTGGAAGGGACTTGTTTGTGGCTGAACAAAGACCTGGCTCCTTCCTTCACCTGCAACTGTCTTTTGTTTCTGCTTCAGTTTCTCATTAAGGCCATTTTTCTAAAGATTTTGGCCACAACCCTTGACCTCGCTGTCCTCAGGCTCCAACTCTGCCTCTACTTGGAGCTTTCAATAAACTACTGCTGCCCTCGGTCTCCTTCATTGATCCACCGGTCTACTAATGCTCCACTTTGAGCCCAGTTACAGTTCATAATATGTAAATGAGTCCGAGAGCAGCATGAACATAAAGAAAACTGAACACACTCTCTTTATCGACTCTTCCTTAAACCCTTCTTTCTCGCTCCAGTCTCTTTCTGTTCAGTGTGTTTGTCGTTCTCATGATCTTTCTCCTGAGTCGTTCTCACTGTTTTAACATCGATCGAAGTCTTCCTCGGGACCTGGGCCTTCTTTAGTCTGATGTGAGCAGGATTTCTCTTCACAACAGTTTTGTCACATATTGACTTTATGAAAACCTTCTGTTTACTTTAAATTACATTTCCTCCATTGATTAAACAGCTCCTAATAAAGAATGTTGACGTAAAACAGGAAACCAGAGCATATTTTCAGTTCTAAACCACAATAAACAAGTGTAAATGTCACCTTAGATACACTACAATGGCATTTTTATATTCAAATATCAGTTTTTAATGTTTTCCAGCCTCTCCTCGTCCGAGTTCAAATCTGTGAGTCTCTGAGAGGAACGGCTCGGCCTCAGAGCTCCGTTCACATCATTAAAAATAAATATCGTCGGTGGAACAACTGCATTTACTCAGAAGCAGAAGCACAATGACACACGTTTTACATTAAGAGACGAGGCCGAGGCTGCTTCAGAGAAATGTTCAGAAATGTCTGATTAAAAAACAATGCCCTGCTGTGATTTACAGGGTTCCATCAGAGCTGCTGAAAATACAAGCGATTATTATGAGATAAATAATACGTTGTACAAGAAAACCTCTGGATTTATGGAAGCTCTTCATTCGTGTGGACAGACTGTGGCTTTGTAAATACTTTGTGTGCAGTCTGCAGCAGTTATTAATGGGACATAAGTTTAGCTGAGGCTTCACACAGTTCCTTCAGCTGTTCACTTCAGGCGTCGTCACCGAGGAACAAAGTATGGACCAAAAACACTCAGAAGTTTAAAGAGTGGAGGGTTTTATGGAGATTGTGGTTAACAGCTGCTGACTCACTTTCTCAGAAGGACACTGATCTTAAGGGTTCTTTTTTCCTGTTACATTATATTATTAGTAGATTAAAAACACACAGAACAGAACGTCTGGACTGGTTTGGGTCCGTCTTCTTAAACCTGTGTAAACTCTGAGCTGGACGTCTTCAGGAAATGTTTGTCCCGGTTTTATGTCGAGGAACCATCATTTTAAGATAATTTGTCTGTGTATGAGGGTAAAAGGACAAATCTAACTTCTCTTTTTAAACTCTGTCTCATGAAGTCCTCTCTTTTTCAATTCCCAAATTTCCTCTTTGCCGCTGACTGCTCTAGTTTCCACAATAATAGATTCTTGTGAGTGATGGACAGACGTTAGTTGACATTTAATTATACGGCAGTCAGAAAGTGGGACACGGCGTCCATCAGAGTGAGCGGCGTCTGAAGCCTGCACAAACTGGGACGGGTCTCAGACGTTTGTGTCACGGCCCACACCTCGTCCTGCCTCGTCCTCGTCCACCTGCCTCGTCCTCGTCCTGCCTCGTCCTCGTCCACCTGCCTCGTCCTGCCTCGTCCTCGTCCACCTGCCTCATTCTCGTCCTGCCTCGTCCTCGTCCTGCCTCGTCCTGCCTTGTCCTCGTCCTGCCTCGTCCACCTGCCTTGTCCTCGTCCTGCCTTGTCCTGCCTTGTCCTCGTCCTGCCTCGTCCACCTGCCTCATTCTCGTCCTGCCTCGTCCTCGTCCTGGTCCCACCTCGTCCTGCCTCGTCCTCGTCCTGGTCCCACCTCGTCCTCGTCCTGCTTCGTCCTCGTCCTGTCTCCTGGTCCATTTCTCTCCAGATAAGAGTGGTCTTTCTGGGTCAAACAAATCAAACCTGAGACAAATGAACAAACACACTTTTCTAAACCTTTCTGTTGAGAATATTTCCCTCGTTTTTGTGAAAGGGACCTTTGTGTTTCTCTGAGAAACAGCAATGTGTTCGTCATATGATCCTGAAGAGAAATAAGTTACTAGTTTCATTTCCTCATTTCTTTTTGTCGAACCCATGTGACCCTCCGATGATGGAAGGAGACTTTTTCATTAAGAGAAATACACAAGTCTCACGTCGACTGAGGACAAACCTCCAGAGACTATTACACTTGTAGTTTTTTAGTGAACTCTTTTGTACTGTTGAATTTGAGCATGGACCTGTGTTGTTGATTTCCAGTTTTTCCAGTAGATCTGTGTCTCACTAACATTAATCTGTCTGTAAAACATTTAAACTGAAGGAAAGACAAAAGAAACAAGAAGAAGGTGAGCTTTTATCAAGTGGATAGGCCTTGGGTTCACTGTGTTGGAGTTGTCATGATCTCTCTCTCTTGTGTGTTTTTCTGGAGGAGCATCCACTCACTGCAGCTGCTTCTAGTCACTCACCTGTGGTCCATCTTCAATCAACCAGCAGTACTTAAACCTGGTCCAGACTCCACTCTCCACCAGTTTGTCTGAGTCACTCGTGTGGTCAGTCATTGGCTCTAATCGAAGGTTTTTTGCTCCTAGCTCTTTGTTCTGTTTTTGGACCAAGTTAATTTGGATCACTTTTTCAGTTTGTCGCTTCACCCCAGCTCTGAACTTACCCCCAGCTCTGAACTTACCCCCAGCTCTGAACTTACCTCCAGCTCTGAACTTACCTCCAGCTCTGAACCTACCCCCAGCTCTGAACTTACCTCCAGCTCCAGAACCCCCAGCTCTGAACTTACCTCCAGCTCTGAACTTACCCCCAGCTCTGAACTTACCTCCAGCTCTGAACTTACCCCCAGCTCTGAACTTACCCCCAGCTCTGAACTTACCTCGTCTCTGGTGCCTATAATAAAAGCTCTGAACCTGTTCCTTTGCCCGCTCCTTGTAACAAGAGACATATTAACATTAGTTTGTACTGTCTATGTATAAAACACACACCACACAAGTCTTTATAACTAGAACACATAAATGTCAAGCCAATGCTGTTATTATTTGTGCTTAACTTAAAGCTCTTGTGGGTTATGTATATATATGTATATACATGAGTGGACTCCAGGATTAGTTCAAGGCTAACTTAAAGTAAATGTGCTTTTACAGAACCTTGTGGGACACAGCTCTGATGAAAGTGGTTCTCAGTAGATGTTTAGTGAAGACTGTAGCTGTGTTTAATGACAGTCGTATTCAGACAGATGTACTTTCAAACAGAGTAAAATTATGAAAAACAAAACTAAACAGTGTTACACCTACAGCCTACACCTGAAGGACCTGCCTGGGTCACCTGCTTCTAAAACACTGTTGGTCAGACTCCGAGCAGTCTCACATCGAGTTGACTTCTATAGATCTCCACCTGGAGTTGAAAGTGGTGGTGTTTTCTGTTGGAAGAGTTGATAA
This sequence comes from Rhyacichthys aspro, assembly GCA_036850595.1. Lineage (NCBI taxonomy): Eukaryota > Metazoa > Chordata > Actinopteri > Gobiiformes > Rhyacichthyidae > Rhyacichthys > Rhyacichthys aspro. The sequence goes on from CM072168.1 coordinate 22,606,383, forward strand.
TGATCCAGTAATGTGTCTCAGCTGCTGTCAGAGCTCATTATTAAAGACACATACGTCCAACACAGACAGGCTTCAAAAACTCTTTAAATGAACTCTGTTCAACCTGACAGCCATTTTCTCCCTTCAGCTCACAGACAGAAGACCCCAGAGTCAAATATTATGAGTTCACCTGCTCAAATCCAGTTATTTAAGTCTTTTTGAGGCTAATAGAGACTCACTGCACCGACAGAAAACTGATTAATCCTGAGACGTCTGCGTGTTCCTTCTGTCTCTTATTATTAATGAAAAGTCAAAAATGTCTCCGGCTCAATGGACCGCTTCTCTTCATCTAATGTCATTTTTATTCCTTCATATTTCCAAGTCTAGAGCCGCGTCTGTTCACGGCTCTTAACGCGGAGCTGATGTGCTTGTTAGCAAATAAAAACCTGTGTTGGCGAGCTGTCAGTTTGAGCCGCTCTCGTGTTTCTTCTGCTCTCGTCAAAGCGACGCCGCGGCAGCTTTTATCAAACCTAAAGCTTTAAAGAAGAGCAGCGTGAGGCCCGTCAAACCGATCTGTTTCCGTGAGTCGAATTCAGCAGAGTTTCTTCAGAGTGTGACCTGCGCAGAAACAGATGGTGCAGAGAAAAAAAGAAAAAGAAAAACGTCGAGGGAGGAATAAGTTACAAGGACGATGTTTGTGAAATTCAGCGCCGCAGGGAGAAATACGAGGCCAGAAGAAGCTTCCATCACGTCACGGAGAGAAGAGAAGAGTCTCGCAGCAGTCGACATCTGTTCACGAGTCGAGAGGCTCCCAACACAAATGTACCACACTTCCTTCACAAAACTCAATTACGTTTATTACCTTTCTGTTTGACAAGGGTCTATTTTTATCTCTCGACTGAAGAAAGGATCATGACTCAAAGAAATGACTCCGAGATTTCAAGAAGTTGTTTTTTTTTTTTAAAGGTGGCCGTAAAATATGACGCCTTTGAAAAGATAAAACACTCTGGATAATCCACGATATCAGTGATGCAGGAAGACAAAAACCTTCAAGACCTTTTATAAAACACACAGCGTTGTATTCAAAAAGAAACGTGTGTTCCCTCTGAACTGCAGGCCTCTCAGAAACAGATCAAACTCTCTGAATCTGAGACACGTTTGTATTATTCTTTCTTGCATACATTTTTCTGAATAAAAAAGCTTTATAAATGCTGTTGCTGTGATTCAGCAGAACCTGGACTAACAGAATATATATGTTTATAACACAGAAAATATGAATAAATGAGAGTTTTTGTTAGGTTTGAGTTAGGGTTTCATTTATTATGTCACACAGATATATAGATCTAGAATTAATCAGTATATAATCAGTCTTCTTTTTTCTTTCATTCAATTGTAACAGTCTATTTTACAGTTTATCGATTCAACTGAAGTTTAAATTATGCTTTTTTTGTCCTTCAGCCATGTCTTTTTGTCTTGTCTGTTTCGAGACAGGTCCTGACACCAATATTTGGGACGTGTTGACACAGTACACATGCATAACTTATTCATAATTCACTTATTGAAAAATCTGAACTCTAGCAGACGTTTGCACCGTGAGCCAATCACAAATGAAACCTTTAAATGTCACGAAACATGACAGACACCGCACGTCTTTGAGTAAAACCCACAAAAAGTATAAAAGGATAACAAACTATAAATGTATTAGAAATGAGTCAATCTGTAGAAAAAGTAAGATAATACAGATGATGTAAATAAAGGTAAATAAAGGTTATCCATGTTCAGTCCGTTGTGTTCAGTGAGAGTAGGAAACACAACAAGGAGCTCCAGACGCTCTGAGCTGGAGCTGGTCCAGAGTGTGTTTAGTTCGAGGAACCAGTCGGACTCGGGGAGGACTTCAGACAGCAACAAGACAAATGCAGCTCGTAACAGTTTGTGTCTGAGCTGCTCCTGGGACCGAGATCCTGAGAATGAACCTGAGAACAGACAGAGGCCTCGGGACGAGACACAAAACATCTACTTTCAAAACGACACCTGACTCAGTATCTCCAGACGCTCAGAGGAAAGAGCTGATTAAAGCTGAACTCTCAATTAATGTAGGTTTGTTGGACCTGGGTTTAAGGAGAAATCTACAGAAAACTGAACAAAATGATTAAGCTTCTATTTGAATTCAATCACAGAAATCATGTGGAGTCTCTTGTGTTCGGTTTAAAAGCTCAAAAAAAGGATCATAAACGAGTCTGGTTTAGATTGTTTTAAAATGGTTTGATTCATATAAAATGTCTTTCTAATTGGATGGTATTTTTTTCCACTTTTCCATAAAAACACACACAAATATTAAAAAGGTAAAATACGTTGATAAATAAAAATGCAGTTGACAGAAACTAAACCTAAAGCATAAAAATGACTAAAGGGAACATTTGACCAAGGTGTGTTTTTGAAGATGACTGACCTCTTTGCATCTCAGGTGTAATATTATAAAGAATATTCCTGTCATGGTCCACTGCCAAATGAACAGGCTTTTACTTCATACATGACCTAAGACCTGAGAACGTTAACACACACGTGAACAAAATCACGTGGTCCTTGCTTCCCATGAGCTCGAGATATACTGAACAGAAGCACATCAAACAGGCAACATTTAAAAATATTACTGCACTATTACGTTATTGTTTTGAAACTTCCGTTGTATCTGGCTGTAAAGTATATTTAGCCTGAGAAAATATAACACAGTAAAGATTAAAGATTTTCTTTTGCTTCTCTTTAATTAATAAATAAATCCAGACCAGTTTTTCCTCCAAAATACTAATCCATTTGACCAAACTGAAGTTTAGAGTTTAGCGTTAGCTTAGCTGTGACTTCAGCGTCAGGACGACAATTATCTCCTCCTCGTTAAACATTACGTGATTGAATTGACAGTATTTATCTGTGTTTTACGTTGCCTCCCTTTTCTCTGTTGATGCTTTTCTTTTTTCAGCTGTTTCTCTGTTAAAAGACATATTCAGCTGAAAATACACTTTATCTGCAGCTATTAAACTTCCTGGAACGTCATGTGACAAGTGTCGACCAATGGGAGCGCTCCTTTTTTGAGCATGTGATTGTCCAAGGTTTCTTTAGTGGAGTCGGGGTCAGAACTCTTCTTCTTTTCCAACTCTTTCAGGGACCTTCTGACCTCTTGTTGTTGACTTCGTGAAGCTGCTCAGGAAAGGACTTCAAAATGCCACTTGAGTAATTAATCGTGCCCTTGAACCTTTACTGTCACTAACATTAAACCAACATACTTATTTATTCCTGCAATAACAACTTTATAGGAGTCTCCTGAAGCGTCCTGACTTGTACAAATGTAGATGTTTTTTTGGCAGGAACTACAGCTCAGAGCAACAGGGAACATTTAGCATCCAGCGTCTAAATTGTTCTGAAGAAGTGTCGAGGCCCGGAGACTGTGACTCAGCGAAACCTGGAGCAGTCTGCTGACATTTAGCCTCTGAAAACGTCTACTGCGAGAACAAATATCTTTTATTATGGCCCCAAACCCTTTAAAAAGATAAATTTAAGGCGTCTGGGAGCGAGGTGACACATGCTCGCAGCGCTGTAAAATACAGACGCAGCTGCAGACGGCCACAGGTCAGGCTCCCACTCTTTCTCTTTAAACCTCTTGGCCTTTCGACGGCGGCTCTATCTCTTAGCTCCGCGGTGCAGCCGAGTCGGAGCTTATTACATCGGAGCGGCACACGGCGCTCCACTCTTCAGAAATAAAGGATTAAATTGCTGTGGAGAAAAGCCTGGGCTGGTCCCGGTCGAAGCGGGCCGCTCACTCTCGGCTCCCTCTCGGCCGCGGATAATGTTCTTCTTATCAACATCTGATCCATATTGCGTCATGTTCTTTTAATGAGGAATGAGGCCGTTGCCGCTGTCGCTGTGATGCGCCGGGGGGATGCGTTTTTAGAGCGAACGGGGAACGGCTCGGCTCACATCTGCGCCGGCATATGCAGCGTTTGATGTACAGTATGTCGACACTCGCACAAAACAACAGCCGTATTGATTTTGCGTCGTGTGCTGCAGCTCTGGGCCGGGACACGTCTGTTGTCGACTCGTGTTTGAGGAAAGAGCGGGGCTTGTTCATAAACATCTGTTAAAATAATAATGGATGCTTTTTATTTTCAGTCTGACTGGCTCTGGTTTGTGTGGAGCTCATACTGGGTCACATTTATGAAGCGTTTTAAACTGAGGCTGGAGAGATACTTGCTTTTTTTAGATGCACCTCGTTTTTATTTATTCATTTATTTGATTGGGACAGTGAATAATAATAAACATACAATGCAAATTGTTGTAAATATTCCAGATTTAGGACCATAGTCTTCTATATTATCATCCAAAACACTGAACTGTCAGCTGCAGGATTCATCTCAAGATTTTATTGATTGTTGTTAAATGTCTAAATGGTCTGACCCCATAGACCTCTCAGAACCGTGAGGTCTTTAGTTTTGTTAGGTTTAGTTGTTCCAAGAACTCGGCTCAGATCCAGAGTCAGAGCCTTCTCTGGAGCTGCTCCGAGGACATGTTTTTAGTTTTACTTGTTTTTATATCTTTGATTTGTTTTTCACTACCTTCTTATTTTTAAGTGCACTTTACTGAGTCTGTTTAGCGCTTTGGGCAGCGATGGTTGTTTTAAATGTGCTTTAGAAATAAAACTGACAGTGACTTGCTGTTACTACATACAGCCTGAGAACACGCCTGTTACTCCTCCACTCCTCTAGGGGGCACTGTTTTCAACACAAAATTACAGGTTAGTGCTGTCATAAACACATCACCTTTGATCGTAGCAGCAGCTCACACTCATTTATTTATTTATTTATTTTCATTCCCTGCTGTGAAATCTCTTAATGTTCCCATGGCAACTTTAAAAAACAGTTTTTTGTGTCCGAGGGACCCATGAGCAATTTATTTACATTACTTTGGACAAAAAATTTAAATTGATCAGAATCAATGTTTTTTTACACTCCCAGACTCAGATAATACTCTCCAACAATTCAAATGTGATATATAGAAATATAGAACAGAGAAACAAAGACTTTAATAACTAAAACTGATGTCTTAGAGACTAAAAATTAAGAAAATTCACAAATATTTGTTATGAATGGTGACGGCTGAAGTTAATATAAACATATTCATGATAAACATGAGCTGGTTGTGTGATTCGACTGAAGAGAGAACAGACTCGTTTCATTCTCTGGCAGTGAACAAACGATCCAAAAGCACTCGGCTGAACGGATCAGTCCAGCAGCAGCCAGTCTTTTTCTTCTGCAGGATTCATGCCTCCAGCTTTTGGCAGGAGCTTCCAGCGGAGATAAACGTCTGCTGCAGAGAGTGGCATCAGTGAACACACACAGGAGAGGCTCTGGGCTCTGGGATGGTTCAGATAAATGTAGATGTGCACAGGTTTGTGAAGTGTGTTCTGCACCTGTTCCTCACCATCGAACAAACCTCAGAATAAACACGTTCACTGAGGTTATTAGGGATGTACTGTAGAACCTAATGGTACTATACTACTGTGGCTATGAGGTGCATCATCAAAATGGTTTTTTTAAAGTAGAAAAATAAAAGTAAAGGTAGGTTTTTAAAAATGTTGCCTAAAAAAAAAAAAAAAAAAAAAGAAACCCATCTCACCAAAATTCAAAAAGATTCCATGAAAAATTAAGGCCATGACTTGAAAACCTTGTCTGTAAAAACCATCATTCCTCAAAATAAAAAAAAATATTTGGTAAATGAAACAGAATGTGTTACTGCTTATAAAAAACAAAGGTTGCCTCAAAAAGAAAACCTGCCTCAATTTTAAAAGCCTTGAGCTAATGTGGCTAATGCTAAGGAAGTGACATCATCGCAGCAGCTCAAAGTACCAGGATGTGTCTGTTTTGTGTCAGGCTTTTACCTGCAGTCTTTCTGTGATCGTGAACAGGCTGAACACAGTCGAACACAGGACTGGTCACTTTAAGCCGCGTTGACGTTACTTCCTTAGCATTGTTGGCGTTGTTAGCATTGAACTTTATTTAAATTGCCAAATGTCTCTTTTTTATTGATATTTTAAGGGAGAATGAAAGTGAGCTGTCTCAATATTTAATTTTTTCTATTTTATTCAAGACTAGCTTTGTTTTATTTATTTATTTATTTATTTTCAAACACGCTTTTTATATTGAGACGTTTTTCATGGAATCTTAATGAATTTTAAGAAATTTCTTTCTTTTTTCTTATTTTTCTAAAGCAAAACCCATTTGATGATGCGCCTCAGGGCCACCGTACCTTCCCCTGCCGTGTGACCAGTTTCCCCATTGACTGAATATTAGCTCTCGATGTCTTAGTTACAGGTGGCATAAATCCAATTATTTCAATGTAAAGTATAAATACATCTTCTCCCAGACGCTCCAGTATTTTGCAGATATCATCACCTTTTTCTTCAAACAGACTCTGGTTCCATAAAGACTTTGATAAAAGGTGTTTATTTGAAGTGCGTTACTCTCACAAACATCAGTGAAGCTACAGGACGGTACTCTTCACCGCCAGACGCTGTTCATGCTTAGAGTCTAAATATAAAACTGTGTGGATAAACTTCTCTGAACGCAGCAGACGGCAGTGGTTTTATCTGCTGCTGGAGAGAGTAGCACCGGTTTGGAGAAGCAGACAGGAGCAACACTGCAGAGAATAAACCTCGTTCTGTTGATGAGGACAACGCTTTTCTTTTTTCAGCTGTTTCTCTGTTAAAAGACATATTCAGCTGAAAATACACTTTATCTGCAGCTATTAAACTTCCTGGAACGTCATGTGACAAGTGTCGACCAATGGGAGCGCTCCTTTTTGGAGCATGTGATTGTCCAAGGTTTTCTGTTCCTGAATAGAGGTTCTCATCTATTACAATCCCTTACAATAAACAGTAGATGGATCAGAAAGACTTAAATAAACTATTTGGGTTTAAACCATTTTCACAACGAGAAGAACAAATATCAGGTTCAGGTTGTTTATTCATTATTGGCTCAGACTCTGCTCCAGAAAACCTTAAACATCTTTTAAGAGCAAACCTGGTGTCATCAGTGTTCAAACTGATGTACAATCCAGTCCAGTCCAACCTGAAACTGCCCCAAGGCTCTTGTTTTGTTTTCTCTAAAGTCGTCCCCATTTGAACCAACTGCACTATCATCTTCAAAAACACCCTTTATCTGTTGAACCTGTTGTTTTTTCGTCTCATTTGGTCCATGATCGGTGCCTCGTCCTCTTCTCTCAGTGACGTCTCGGGGATCGTTGGACTCGTTCGGTCGCTCTGATTCTTAATTGGACTCGGGGGAGCTCCTCTGTCGCCGTCGCCTCCTCTTCTCTTTCCTAATGGTGTTGTTTTATGACGACTCTGTATCGACCGAGCCTGGACCGAGGACAGGGTCGAGACACGGTTTGATGGAAGTCTCTGAAGGAATCTGAGCTTTTGAGGCGAAAAGTACAGCTACATTAGATTCAGAAACACTTCTGTGACAAATACAGGAAAAGCCAGAAGCCAAAACCTGTCAGTAATAATGAACCTTCCACATGAAGAAATGTTTGGTTTACTTTAAACTTAATGAGGCGTCTGGATCTGTCAACGAGAGGAAGTTCTTTAACGTCAAGCTTGAGTCTGGACCTGTTCCTTAGTCATTGTAGTTATTAGAATTTAGGGGATAATTCCAGGGACGTATTAGAACAGGTTATTGATTTATGAGTAAAAAATAAACCTGGACGCCTGTTATTGTCTCTGGATGTTGTTCATTAGTGCAGCTCAATAAAAGGAAAATTTAAGGATGTTTAACAGAAAATAGACAACACTACAAAATCAGAGCCTCTTTATCGAGTCCTGTCGCTGAAAATCTGGGGGAAATCCTGTTTGGGTCGAGGACTTTTTGTTGCAATACCTCGAGTGGCCACTAATCAAAATGGTGGCAGGAGAGAGCCTATAATAAATCCATGAAGAATTCCAGCTGTTAGAGCACATTTCCCGTCTGTCTGACACCGACAAATAAAGACAAAACATTAATTCTGATTATTTTCGTCGGTAAATCAGGAGCAGAAGCATGACTTTTTTGTTCTGGTCAAACACTGGTCGAATGTGAATAAATCAAACAGCTTCAGGAAACTTCTGGAGTGACCTGGAGGTACTTCAGAGTTAACTGTGTCTGAAATGTCCTTAAACTCATTCAGGAACCTTCAAACCTGTTGAACTCATGATGTTAGACTCAAAGTTAAGGAGCAGTGTTTCAGAAAAGTACTTTGGAGCTATTTATGACCTGAGCTCTTGTCTTGCTTTGTGTTACATTCAAAGAACTCTCTCTGTATTTATGTCTCTTTAGAAAATGTGATTTAAAGCTCCATCCAAGAAAGGACTGAGCCCAGGACAAACTGCACTTCAGCCGCCGACTGCTTCCAAAAAAGGACCATAAAACAACACCAACTTCACATAACTTTCATTTGGCAGAGAACTCCAAGATTAAATCATTGTCATCATATACTCTCTCTTCCCATTGACTTCCATTCATTCCTCTGGATCTCTGGAGAATAAGGTCTAACAGAAACTCCCTAATATCTTCAGTAAAGTACAACACTGTGAATTAAAGGCTTATTCTAAAAGAACAGGAGACATTAAGATTCCCGTCACAGTCTGGCCCTCTCTCCATTTGCATTAACGTCACTTAAACAGAGGCAGTAAGTCTCAGAGGAGGACTCCACCGCACGATGGCTCTGACTTTACGTGTTCTTTTAACCGAGGCGTGAAGGGCAAACGGATCTGACAGCAGTAAAACAGAGAGAGGCCAATAAAGACCGGACAGAGTCAGAGAAAGAGAAAAGGACGACAAATGAACTGCAGTCGGAGAGTTGAGGCTACGACTGGTTTAAAAAAGTACTGACCTTCCTCTGTTTGACACTGACGCTTTGGGTCTGAAAAAAGTTTGTTTATAACAAGAAGAAGCTGCTCTTTAACGGCTCTTAAAAAAGTAGAGGACCTGATTTTTTTTAACTGTTTTTTTAGTTTTTCAGTGTAATCTCCTAAAGTTTATTGTAACAGGAATCATCTGAAAAAATGAGACCTTAAGACGTGATCTAGTCTTTATAATTAAGGATTTTAATAGATGAGAATGATCAGTCCACAGCAGGATTTTGTCCAATCACAGCTCACTTCAGGTAAAAAGGAGCGCTCCCATTGGTCGACACTGATGTCAACAACGAAGGAACAAGGAAATAAACCAAGGAAATGGGTTATTCTGTTGGAAATACATCTTATTTTACAGAGAAACAGCTCAAAAAAGATAAAAATAGAGACGGAGATAATTCCAGCATCACTACAGTCTACAACGGTAAACTCCAAAGAAGTTTCAGGTCAGCTCTAAACTTCTATTTTATGTAATATATTAGTATTTTGTGGAAGAAAATTGGTCCAGTTCTATCTTTTTTTTTTTTAATAAAAGAAGCTGTAAAGGTTACTGCTGTTGGAGGAGAGTGGAGTCTGAGACTGGGGCAAAAAAACGAAATCAGGGACTAAAGCTTTAAATTAAATGTCTCTTTTCTTTCTTTTCTAGAGGAGCATTAACAGAAGTATCAGTGATATTCTGGAAGTTTTGTCTGCTTCTCTGCCAGGATTCACTGCAGCTTGATGTTTTAATATAAACCTGTGTTAGACTCGCTGCAGGATTCATGCTCGTACTTTTACACCTGATCCATACAGGTCCAGCTCTTGTCAGAACAGACGTCCTGCCGTTTACACGAGTGCAGCTGCTGCCTCGTCCTCTTTGACTCGACCCTGTCTCCGTCTGAGTCCGTCACACTCCAGCTCCTCTGCTCCGTTAAACAGGTGTCTCCAGAGAACAGCCCAACTCTGAGTCTGAGCCCAGCGCAGCCTTTAATTAAGCACTTCATTAATTCATTTGTGTCGCTGAAGCTCCAGAGAGTGACCTCCTGTGGCGTCACCTCAAGGAGAATAAAGACGGAGTGTTCTTCAAACTTAGTCTTAAAGCTCCAGGACCTGAGTCTAAATATACTAAAAATACTAATCCATTTGACCAAACTGAAGTTTAGAGTTTAGCGTTAGCTTAGCTGTGACTTCAGCGTCAGGACGACAATTATCTCCTCCTCGTTAAACATTACGTGATTGAATTGACAGTATTTATCTGTGTTTTACGTTGATGCTTTTCTTTTTTCAGCTGTTTCTCTGTGTGTTTTTGCAATAAACTATTTGGGTTTAAACCATTTTAAATAGTGTTTTATCTCTGTATTTTTTCAGGAGGTAAACGAAGAGCATGTGATTTTTTTTATGCCTGTAAGAAAGAAACAAAACTGTTTAATCATTACATATAACAATAATTAAATACTGCAATACTAATCATCTGTGGAAAAATACATCTTAAGACATAATCTGGATTTTATGATGAAGGATTTTATTGAGACTTTTTCAGTCCTGAATGGGAGCTTTGTCCACTTCTGGAAAAAGGAGCGTTCTCATTGGTCGACACTGATGTCAATAAGGAAGTGAAGGCTGATGAATAAACAGAAAAAGTATTCAGCTCTGGATACGTCTTTTTACAGAGAAACAGGGAAAAGAAAAACATAAACAGAGAAAAGGGAGGAGATAATTACAGGATCACATCAGTCTGACACTGAACTCAGAGACAGAAGTTTAAAGTAAGGTCTACACTTCAGTTTCATTATTATTTTGCAATAAAAATAGCCCCAGCTTGACCTTTTCCCGTAAACAAAAGCAGGAAAAGTGTGAATTCTTACATAAAACCTTTTGTTCAGCCATTATTTTAGGCAGAATGTCATTGAGTCAGTTCCAAAGTTCAGAAGTACTTCTGATGAAGGTGAAGTGTCTTGAATTGTTGGATTTGTGTAGAAGCCAAACCCAGTGTTGTCCTGCCTCTGCTCAGATGAACAGCTGCATGAATCACTTACAGACCTCTTTATCAAAGGCAGGCTGCTGAAGGCCTGTAATCCTGCTAATCCTTAATCCAACAAGAAAAGTCTGGGGTTTGGAGATTTCAGACTAATTATGGCTCCAATCTGAGAATGTAGAGCAGCTCATTATAGTGGCTCCATGCTTCATACGTGTTCCGTGTTCATGTTTAAAATGTCCAGATAAGAGTCTGATGTGTGTTTGCTCTGGTCCTGGACACAGACAGAAGACTCTGAAGGAAGCAACAACCACAAAACAAAAATGACTGTGACCTGTCGATGTAAAACTAAACCAGCATCACAGCTGAGAGAGAGAGGGGTTACAGCAAAAATAAAGATTTAAATTAAGACCATCCTGTTTTATGTTCCTTTAACCATTTTTTTCATTCTCATCAGAAAGTTTCTGATAAACCTCTGTTGCTAACGTTAGCGTCACATCGACAGCTCACAGTCTCATATTTACACAACTTTTTAAACTTTTTATTCACTAATGCTTAACACTGCTGTTTTTGTCATAAATAAACAGTGCTTTCTGTTTTTGTGTTAGTTGTGTCTAATGTCTGTAGCAGAGACTGATACTGATCAGAGCAAGACTCAAAATACTCACAAAAAACTGTTCATACTCTGTTCATACTCTGTTCATACTCTGTTCATACTGTGTTCATACTCATAATCAGCCCATAATCATAGCCTGACCCCTGACCCCTGAGTGGGTGAGTGAATAAATGGGTGTCCAGTGCCTGAAGTGCCCAAGAAGGAAGAAAAAGCCCTACATAGATACCCTGCATTTACCAGATTGTAATGTTATTCTAATGGAATAGAGGATTTACACCAGGGTCTGACATATTGGGTCTGTTTGTTTATGTGATGAATATATTCATAAATACACACATGTTCAGTGTGTACATGTGTCTGTGGGTGTGAACATATGTAGGACTGAATATAATCAACAGTAAATGACAAATAGAAAAGGACATAGGCAGCGTTTACTTCTTCATATCCTTTGTTTTACTTCATACAGTCGTGAGTTCTGTTTATATTAGACGTCTCAAATAAAATGTAAAAGTACAGATGTAACAGAAAAGCAGCGTCTGATACTGAGGCTGGAGAAAAGGCTTGTGTCATCGCTGCAGGATTTCTACGATGGGTTCATCCAGAGCAGGGTCAGAAACAGACACGAGGTAAAAGTGCTTTGTGCAATGAATAGTTTAGTAGTAAGTGCTTCAGCTCCAGCCTTGAAATGAGAACGGCACTTCAGCCTCTCAAGACCTGGCCAGGAGTGAGAGACAATGCACTTTAAACACAGTTACAACACAATCAACAACAGGCTGCATCAGAAACACAGGGATTCTTCTCCAGAACCTGGTCTTGGAGGAAGATGGTCACCTACAGGAGCATCGTTCTCACACATCTCTTCAGTTCTGACTCCTGCTGCTGGACACAGTTAAAGCCATAACTCAGCTGTTTCTTCATCAGCTGCGTTTCCCCGTCCATTAATCCACGGTGCTCAGATCTCCTCCATCTTCACGGTTCCACGAGACGGACTCAAGACACGAGAACAACCGGAGACAACGGGTTTTATTCTCTCAAAGCAGAAGGAAGGACTGAGTTATCTGTCTCTGTTTCTAATCAGAGCTGGAACCCAGGACGCCGCCGAACTGATGAAGTCGGAGGTTTTCTCTTCAGTGTGAACGGCTCGACAGCTTTTATTTCAGCAGCGGTGTGTTCCTGGTGAAGTCTGAAGGCTTTGGAAAGGCTTTACTCAGATGTGGTTCTGTAGGAGCCACTGACCCAACACAGACTTAATGAGAAGAGGAAAAGTGATGTGTCGCTGGAAAAAGGTGAAGCTGAAAATGTTAAAGCTGCTCTGTGGAATCTATTTAATATATTATATCCTTCCAATTAAAAATGGGAAGTGAAGCTGGTAAAATCATGATGTGAAGGATGTAAAGTGATCAAAAAATAAAAATAAAAAACCCCACACAGTTCAGTTTCCAGTTTTAGTGAAGTTTAACACCAACATTTTAACTTCAGTCGTAAATTAGTTTCTGAAACGAACTGATGATGGTCTTTTATAAGTTTCTTACACATATTGTATTATGTTCAGCAGCTCTCCTTTCATTAAAATGATAGTAGCATAAAAACTGTATATATTCTAATGTAAGAGTATATTCAGCTCCAATTATGTTTTTGTTCTGCTGCTCAGTATTCAACCTTTTGATGCAATGTTCTTTTATTCCAAAATTAAATGAATGTGTTAAATACCCACCTCCAATTTTCCCAGAAGCCTTTTCCTTTTCTCGTTACCTGTTTTCTCGTAACCAGCCCGACTATTATCTCCAGAACCATTACCCGCTTCATCCTCCATCATCTCATCACTTTATTCTGATCATATTTCAGTTCAATAAACACGTCCAGAAAAAAACAGTTTATTTCCAGGAAATCAGTCATTTTTTTAACCTGAAAATACACTATTCACAGAAGATTAATGACGTACCTGGTTATTGGACTTTTTCTTGTGAATGGTCAGTGATCACATCGAACAAATCACAATAAAACTACATCCACTTCCTGATTTTTTTGACAGGTCTCATCTTTTTTTCTTGAATAGAAGCGTTTGAGCGACAGCTGAGTGCCCTCCACAGTCTCCACCCGCCACAATATTAAATAAAGCAGAGTGAGACCTCCATCTCCCAGAGACAGATAAGCTCCAGCTGAGCCTGTTTCATTTCCGTCGCGTGAAAAAAGGTGGATACAGTCATTCATTTTCATTTGAGGATAATTGGATTCTCAGGAAATGGATTTTCAGCTTAAACTCTGCTTAAAATTCATCAGTTTTGCTCAGATGGGATGTGTTTCTGAAAACGCTGTGACCAGATACTGATGCCTCTCAGTCGAGAAAAATGTATGAATCCAGTGAACGCACCTCAGATGAGTTTGATGAGACCGTTCTGCCGTCATTAACAGGATGAGTAAATGGTTAAAATGACATTCAACTGAAACTATGAGGAAAATAAAGTCTAGATGATGTCTTCAGATCTGATCTGTTCCTTACTTTTGTTTGTAAAGAATATGAGAACACAGCCTACGTCACTGATGTTTTACTAATGTTCTTTACTTTACTTCTTGACTTCAGCGTCAGGACGACAATTATCTCCTCCTCGTTAAACATTACGTGATTGAATTGACAGTATTTATCTGTGTTTTACGTTGTCTCCCTTTTCTCTGTTGATGCTTTTCTTTTTTCAGCTGTTTCTCTGTTAAAAGACATATTCAGCTGAAAATAGACTTTATCTGCAGCTATTAAACTTCCTGGAACGTCATGTGACAAGTGTCGACCAATGGGAGCGCTCCTTTTTGGAGCATGTGATTGTCCAAGGTTTTCTGTTCCTGAATAGAGGTTCTCATCTATTACAATCCCTTACAATAAACAGTAGATGGATCAGAAAGACTGTTTTTTCTCAAATTATTGGTTTTACATTAAACTATTTGCATGTTGTTTAATTCAAATACAGCTGTATCCAGGGGTTTGATGTTGGTCTGTGCTTTATATTCTCTGTGACGTTTCTCTGTCGGACTGACGTGGAGCTGAGTAAACACAGAGAAAGGTCACGGATCTATCGACAGAATCCTGCTTACGACAGTGACATTAGAGCCCTCGGCGTGTGTTTTATGAAGTGTTCGATATCTGCAGCTCTGACAAAGACCTGAGGAGAAATGTGGACGAGCCCACGACCCGAGGATTACTGCTCTCTTCAGTCTCCGAGCTCTAAACCCAACCTTTAAACCCGTTTAAACAAAGGCTGTGAGTTTATTAACAGTTCAGCTCCCATTGAACCTGAAGCTCTGTTTCTACAAAGCACACAATGGGTTAAAGGCCAAAGGTCACCTATTTCACTGCCTTAAAAAGGGTTAATAATGATAATAATCTGAATGTTTATATAATGATAAACCACAGAGAATAAAGAACAGAGTCAGATATAGATATAACTTTAAACAAACAGATTTTAGTCAAAACAAAACTGAATCTGAATATTGCAATAATGAAATAAGTACCAATATGATGCTCTTACATATTTATGAAAGTTTTTTCTGCCATTTTTTTGTCTGTTTTAATCCCTTCAATCAATTTAAAAAGGGTCTAAATTCTGGAAGATTTATGCTTTTACTTTTGGTGATTCTACCGTTTATATTTTTTGCAATATTTAGCTTTTTATGCCACTTATTTCCCAGTCACTTCTTGTGAAACTTCAGAAAAATTCAGCTTCTTCTGCCTTTTACAGCTTCTGCCCAGTTTAACCTTTTCACACTGTTCAAACTTTAAATCTCAGCTTAATACAAACTAAATAACTTATGTGAGTGTATGTATATTGAGTGTATACGTGTGTCCGTTGGGTTTTTGTCATTTAATACAGATGCAATGTATTAAAATCTGTGTTTCAGATGCTTCTTTCACATGAGTCTTTACCTGCGTTTCACCAGAAGAGTTTTATTAGTAAATCTGGTCATTTACCGGCTCCAGACTTAGTGATGTTTCAGGAATTTACTGAAGACTGAACGAATGCAGCAACTTTACAAACAATCTACATGAACAACAAAACCAGACCACAAAGAGACAATAGATAAAACTTCAGCGAGTGATTCATTTGTAGAACATCTCCAAACGTCTCCAACAAAATCAGAAAAAGTCGGTAAATCTGTCGTTAGTTGCATTGTTTGAAAAAAGAGTCTCTAAAGGAGTCAAAAAACAATAATAAAATAATAATAAAACAAAGTCGGATTCTTAAGTCCTTTACGTTACCTCCAGATCAGCTCTACCTTCTTCTTCAGGTTGACTTTAGACTCTTCTGATCTCATTACTGCCCCCAACAGGTTGTTTTAGGAACTGGAGTTCTCAGTGTTGTCGGGTCAAATGTGACACAGTAATGTTGTGTATCGAGGAGCATGAGTGAACACTTCTGATGATGTGTTCAGGAGAAAAGGATGGAGTGATGATGGGACGATGTGGACACTGACACTTCATATTTAGCCTCTTTTTATCTTGAAGTGAACAGACCTAATGATGTGTTTTCTCTAAATATTCAGGCAGATGTTGGTTAGAGTCAATATGAAACTCAATATAAATCTCTTTTATAAACCCTGAGTGCTTCTGTGGAGCTGTTACGTCTCTGACTTTTCTGAATCAATGCCCTCCTCCCGAGTCCTCTGCGTTATTAATAATGGACTTTTGTAATTCCAATGAGTGGCTCTGAAAACACAGGCGTGATTATCAGCGCGGCTCACAGAGGATATTACATTCTCTGTGTCTGCTTCAAGGCCACAGCAGTCGGCTCCGACTCGAGAACAATGAGTAAACTCCACACCAGCGGCGTCTGACGGATTTGTGCAAATGAAATGAAATGTTTGAACTCCGCGAGGAAATAACAGAGAGACGGGGCGTAATGGAAGAGGTTTCATAAACACTAGGAACAACGAGGATTTAAATAACATGTTTGAAAGTGTTGTTTTTATTGTATTAGTCCGACTAAAACCAGGCTTTTCAGACAATACACAGAAAGATCTGAGTCGAAGTGGAATTCCTCGACGTCAAACCTAAAAAGAAAAGGAGCTACAGCTGCATTTAAATGGTTTAGTGGGACTAGAGCTGGACCAGGCCTATGTGTAACAGATGAACACAGTGATGAGTTACGGCTGATGTTGGTGTTTTAATCCTGACCCACGGCTCAAGACCAAAGGTTAAAGCAGGAACAGAGATGGAGCTGACCACACTGATCCATCTGCTTCCATCTTAACTTCAATCTATTTCACTTTTCTTACTCTTCAAAGATATATGTTTATTGACTCCAGTGAAATAGTTTTATTTACAAAGTGGATCGGTTAAATGCGAGAGAGATTCAAGTTACTGCCATAGTTCAAATATAACCAGACTTTTGTGCACAGAAGTAAATAGTCACACACATTTTGAGTCCAAGAAGGACCATCATCAACCTGTGTTTGTTGTTCATCTTCAAGAACATGGAGTGATTTAAAGAAATGACCCGTGTCCTTTTGTGCATTTGAAGAGAATAAAGCCAGTGTCCCAATAATAAACCTGATTCTGTGTCTTTATGTTAAAATGCTGATTGTGTGAAAACACATTTAAACATTGGTCTAAACCCAGTGTTCAGTGCTGCTTTAGTCCCTCGGCGCCGTCCTGTTTTTCATGTTGTTTTTTTTAGTCTCTGAGCCTCAAACACAAAGCACAAAGCCTTTCAAAAGAAAACTCAGAGCAGAAAAAGGCTCGTGCAGCAGATGCTCCACTTTATTATTGTTACAGATGGTTATTCACGAGCTTCCTGCTGTTTATTCATTTTTATTTGCCATAACTCTTCACACTCTGCTCCTATAGAGACATATACACGGTAATATTCTGCAGCGAGAGGTGTTTTATCACAACACGTCATGATCTGAGGCTGTATTTCAGTTAATATTCTGCATATGTTTCATATAATCTACTGCAGCAGCGTCCAAACCTCTTACAAAAAGGGCCACAATTAATGAAAGGATAAATTTTCAAGGGTCGACAGTTTTATTATTATTATATAAATACAGGTTTAAGATGGATTTGAACAGGTTTTAGATGGATTTGAGTAGGTTTTAGATGAATTTGAACGGGTTTTAGTTAGATTTAAACTGGTTTTAGATGGATTTGAACAGGTTTTAGATGGATTTGAAATGGTTTTAGATGGATTTGAACTGGTTTTAGTTGGATTTGAACTGGTTTTAGATGGATTTGAACTGGTTTAGTTGGATTTGAACATGTTTTAGATGGATTTGAGTAGGTTTTAGATGGATTTGAACAGGTTTTAGATGGATTTGAACTGGTTTAGTTGGATTTGAACATGTTTTAGATGGATTTGAGTAGGTTTTAGATGGATTTGAACAGGTTTTAGTTAGATTTGAACTGGTTTTAGATGGATTTGAACTGGTTTTAGATGGATTTGAACTGGTTTTAGATGGATTTGAAATTGTTTTAGATGAATTTGAACTGGTTTTAGATGGATTTGAACTGGTTTTAGTTGGATTTGAACTGGTTTTAGATGGATTTGAACTGGTTTAGTTGGATTTGAACTGGTTTTAGATTAATTTGAACAGGTTTTAGATGGATTTGACCAGGTTCTAGTTAGATTTGAACTGGTTTTAGATGGATTTAAATCTGTTTGTATCCAGTAGTGTTGGTGACAGACCTAAACACAGGCTTTTCAAACAAACAACAGCTGAAACTCTTCATTTGCAGATATTTCACTTTTCCACCAGACTCTGTCTCGTCTAATGGTTTTAATGGCTCCTGAGTCAGAACTAAACAGTGTAAATTCTCCAGAAGAAGAAGAGACGTTTGTGATGCGTGGGTTTCCTTCTTCATTTGAAACATGAAAACTCTACAGATTCTTGTCGTGATGTGAGCCTCTCGGTGTCGACTGTGGAGCCTCGAGATAAAAGTCGATGAGAGAAAAGAGCCTGAGGCCGATCTGGGCCCGTCCCGAGGCCTAATGGGAGCCGGACAGTGACGGACAACACGTGTGGCTTACTTATTAATCTGAGACGGGCAACTGGAGCCCCTCCATCGACCCGAGCTAAATTAAATAAGGCTCGTCCTGAAACGGCTCTGGTTTCTGCTTCTGTGAGAGCTCTGAGAAAATACAAGGTTTAGAGGAAAGCACACGAGGAATATTCACCAAAAAACAACAGATAAGACCTAATTACACCTGAATCAAGGTTAAATTAAAGTGATTCAGATGGACCCGGGTTCGATTCCGGCTCAGGTCATATACTCAATGTCTGTCACTATTGTTGTTGTATTGACTTCATTTCATGGAATCAGCTCAGTTTTGTTCTGGTGTGAACAGCTCCTTTATATTTTGTTGCTCAGTAAAAACATACCATAACTCCTCGTTTACAAAGAGATCTATCACTAAACGTCGCGCTCTTGAACGAGTTTTAGACACAAGTTTTCTTAAAAGTCAGAGTCGTTCGTGTGGATCCCTCTGTTTTGTCGACTTTATCATAGTTTTGAACACATTTTTGAACATACAAAATGATCAACTAATTGTTCTTTAAAGCCTGCTGCAGACAGAGATAAACAGAGACGTATACAGATGGAGCTGCTGTGGGTAATTACTGAGCGTCTAAAGACCCCCAAGACCCCTCCTTCTTTAAATTGTTCTTGTAAATGTGTTTTAAATTCAATAAAACCCTCCTCAACAGTTGACTTCTCGTGGTCCAAGGTGCAACATTCACTGAGGTCGGCTTCATCTACAGCGTAAATACTCTGTTACCCTCAGAGCGCCACCGACTCGACAGACCCAGGTTCGATTCCAGCTCGGGTCGTATGCTCCGTACTACCCCCTGCTCTCTCACTATTCTCTCAAATAAAGGTAAAAGAGAAATAAAAACATCTTTAAAGACACTTTTTACTCATTGTTTTTATTTTCCTGAACTCAAACACACTTTTCTTTCACATTTATCTCTGTTTTTCGCTGCTGTGTGTGTTGTTGTTGTTATTTGTCTGTTTTGTGTCTGCTTAAACTAAAAGCCTCTGGAGGGTTGATAAAGTGAGGTGACAGTGTAATCCACTTTTAGAAACGCTTCTTGACTAAATGCAACCAGTTAAGACCCAACTCCCACTGTTTCTGTTCACTTTTCTACATTTCCATTAATCATGACTCCATTTTAGTTGATTATTCCTCTTCACAAAGCGTCACATATGATCCACACAAAAACATGTTTACAGCTAATCATCATTAAACCATCATTATCCTCGTGTCTCTGAGTCACATTAATGTTGTGTTTTTCCAAATGTTTCTGCTCAAGCTGTTTCTCTGAGAGGAGTTTTTTCAATCAAAATCTCATGAATATTCATCAGACAGATTGGGAAACAGTTGATATTAGCATAAGTCGGCAGCACTAACCCTGTTCAAAGCCTTTTAATGAAAGGAAGTCCCACCTTGACCCACTTTATTCTCTTCTTTAGAAATACAAATAGATTTTTAATGATCCTCTGTGAAACTGAGGCTTTTTTATTTTTCTCAGAGTCGGATCCGAGCTGACGATAGATGAATAAAGCCGTGGCTGCATTAAAGAATAAATGAGCTCTGTTTGAAAAGCTAATGCTAATCTCAGTCTGCTCCAAAAATAGACTCATCAGACGAATGTTTAGACCCAGCTTCAGCACCTTTTAAAGCCATCAAGACAAACTGTGGATTCCTCAGTTAGACTTCTGTAATTCTTCTTTATCGACCCAACGCTAAGCTCCGCCTTCGAACGACATGAGCCAATCACGTTCCTCGACGCTAACGAACACATTTAGAGCCAGTGACTTTAAAGAAACATATTTTAAAAAGTGGATTTTCTACAACAGATTCTACTTTTATCTGACGAGCGTAAAACCCACTGGGATTAAATGAAGACGTTTATTATGTTCTGTTGTTGTTGTTGTTGTTGTTGTTGTTGTTCTTCTTCTTCTTCTTCTTCTTCTTCTCTTGTTGTTGTTGTTGTTGTTGTTCTGTTGTTGTTGTTGTTGTTGTTGTTCTGTTGTTGTTGTTGTTGTTGTTGTTCTGTTGTTGTTGTTGTTGTTGTTGTTGTTCTGTTCTTCTTCTTCTTCTTCTTCTTCTTCTTCTTCTCTTGATGTTGTTGTTGTTGTTGTTCTCTTGTTGTTGTTCTGTTGTTGTTGTTGTTGTTGTTGTTGTTGTTCTTCTTCTTCTTCTTCTTCTTCTTCTTCTTCTCTTGTTGTCGTTGTCGTTGTTCTGTTGTTGTTGTTCTCTTGTTGTTGTTGTTGTTGTTGTTCTTCTTCTTCTTCTTCTCTTGTTGTTGTTGTTGTTGTTGTTGTTGTTGTTGTTCTTCTTCTTCTTCTCTTGTTGTCGTTGTCGTTGTTCTGTTGTTGTTGTTCTCTTGTTGTTGTTGTTGTTCTTCTTCTTCTTCTCTTGTTGTTGTTGTTGTTGTTGTTGTTGTTGTTGTTCTTCTTCTTCTTCTTCTTCTCTTGTTGTCGTTGTCGTTGTCGTTGTTGTTGTTGTTCTCTTGTTGTTGTTCTTTCTATCTTTCTAAACATTATTTCAAGAACCTGAACCACAGTAAACAACATTAACTCAACACAAAGATGATTTTATCAGAGCTAGCGTTAGCCGTCCCTGCAGCTGCTCTTCTCTCTGGAACTAATAATCAAAGTGAATAATTCAACTTTCAAGGTGTTTCTGTTCATTTTATTCATCTGTTCTTTGCATTATCTCTGATGCTTTGTTTAGTGATGACATTCTGCTAAACACTGATCTGTGTTTTTTCAGAACAAACAAGATCTAGGATTAAAACTCATTTGATGCAGTTTTTTACACTTTTTTTATTTTGCAGCAAACATCCACGACCAATGAAAGAGTTTATCAATGTTAAAGCTTTGACTGATCGTTGTATTGAATTAACTCAATGATTTCCTAGAAAGCCTCACACAATACATTTCCATTTATCCTGATTCATGTCTAAAAACAGAAAACAAGTGTTGAATTGAAGTGAAGTCATGCTTATTGTTCTTTATTGTCTGTCATCTCTTACCTTCAACATAACGTCACTAAAGGACTTCACTTCAGTCTGTGCTCTGTCTCAGTGGAATCAGACCACCTCAGTGAGGATCAGACCAGTGTCAGGTCAGAGGTCAGAGGTCAGAGTTCCTCACTCTCCACCGGCTCCAGACAGAAACAACCTGCAGACGTTTGTTCATAGGAACCACCGGAGCAGCGCTGACCAAACACT
>CM072168.1:22628190-22638962 GCA_036850595.1 Rhyacichthys aspro
GAGCCTTTAGCTGCTTTAAATCCACTGATGTTCTCTACCCACTCACTGACAGCACACTCCTGTTGTTTAGGCACATTTTTATATTTTGATCCTTAATAACTTCTCATCAATTAAATTAACTGTATCTCTGCTTAAGTTGTGTTGATAATATTACAACAAGTCCATTATACCCTTAATGTTCCACAGAGTTATGTGATAAAAGTTCATCAGAGTAAAGTATATGACTCAGGACACACAGTGTAAAATAAATTAATAAAATAAAATGTGCTTTTATAAGAAAAATAATGTTTTTATGAGTAAAAAATATTGATATTTTAATAGCAAAAGTTATGTAAAAATATCCTTTTTTTTTTTTTTTATAGAAAAAAACATTACAATGAGCTGCTTTTAAAAGATGCTGCAAAGATAATGTGCAGTGTTCAACCAGGATCTCGCTTTAGTATCACATTAATAAAGACAAAATAAAACAAAATAATAAACTCATAAAAACAGAGCTTTTCTTCTTCATAAAATCTGAGATCATTTTTTCCTCAAGTCAAAGCAACAGGATCATGTTCAGTTTTAAATGTACCACTCGTTTGTAAATGTTCAAATCACCAGCAGCAGAAGAAGCAGCAGAAGAAGAAGCAGCAGAAGAAGAAGCAGAAGCAGCAGCAGCAGAAGAAGAAGCAGCAGAAGAAGAAGCAGCAGAAGAAGAAGAAGCAGCAGAAGAAGAAGCAGCAGCAGCAGAAGAAGAAGCAGAAGCAGCAGCAGAAGAAGAAGCAGCAGCAGAAGAAGAAGAAGCAGCAGAAGAAGAAGAAGCAGAAGCAGCAGAAGAAGCAGCAGCAGAAGCAGGAGTGAGGTGTGATCAGAGCTAAACGCTGCAGAGAAACAGAGACGAGGTCAAAGTGTGAGCAGTGTTTGTCATTTATAAAACAGTCACACACTGAGCTCAGACTGAGGTCGATACTGAATAAAGCTGAAGAGAACAATCTGAGGACAACACCTGCACATTCACACTTTATAATATAGATCAACAACATAATCATTAAAACAGGTCTGTAACTCTCTCTGAGGCAGCTGCTGTGGTATTATTGGGTTTTACAAAAAGAAACGGATGAAATTTACAGAAAAACACAAAAAGGCATGTATTAAACACACAAAAAATAACAAAAAGAAATAAAATAAAACAATATTAAACAGCAATACTCATGCTTAATGCAGTAATAACAAAAAGTTATTTCATCTGAAACTTATGGAATATATAACACAGTGTATTTACACTATATATACACACAACAGTCACAGAAACCCTGCTGTTTCTGCTCCAGACTCTGACTCACTCAAATACATCTACGCACTGTTTACTGTGGGTCTGTTCTACTGTTTATAGCTCTATAATCCTCCAGAGAATAACTGGATCCATAAAATCCTGAGTGAAAAGAGGCTTGCAGTACTTGCCGAGTATTAAAACAGTAAATATTATTATTCGAGAGGAGACAAAAGGAAATATTTTGCAGATGTTGTATTAAGTGCCGGTGGTTTCCTCTTCATTGACTCTGGATCAGGGCTTTGATCAATCACTGTTCCATTCTGTGATAACGTGAGGTATCGGAGAGAAAAGAGTCAGAGCAGTGAGTATCAGGCTGTGGAATAAACATAGTGCTGCAGCTCCTCTCAGGGGCCTCCCGGGGGTCCCACGGGGGCCTCCCGGGGGTCCCACAGGGCCTCCCGGGGCCCCCCGAGGCCCTGTGAGTGTGAGACAGAGACACTGGGAGGCAGCTGACAGGGCACAGCACAAACAGAGGCTCACAGGCAAAATATCAAAATATACTGGAGATTTTAATTTCTACAGAAGGATTTCATGAAGTACTTTTTCTGTTTTAATGCTCTGCTCCGTGTCTGACTCCTGACTTCAGCAGTTTTAGTGAGTTTTCAGCTAAAATATAACCGTATGTGTTTAAATACAGTTTATTCTTTCAGCTAAACTCCAAACCAGAGGCTGTTATAATAAATATAAGAACATTAATATAGTGTCTGCAGAGAGACTGTTTATTAAAGTAAACTCACAGAAACTACAACAACCACAGCTGCTTGTTTCTGCTGCAGTGAAGTCACTAAAACAGTGAGACATGTTAACATTTATTGAAGGAGGTCTGTTTTTTTTTATTTTTTGCACTAGTTTTAGCGTCAGTTGCACAAAAATGATCTACAGTCTCAGGAGACATGACACTAGCTTCATTAGCTTCATGGTTAGCCTCTGTATTCTGTGTTTTGATTTATGCTAATTAGCCTTGTGTCATTTGCTTCTTTTTTATTCATTTTTCTTTGCTTTTATTCTTTTTTCTTTATCATAGTTTTTTTCTGTTTTTGAGAGTAAAGCAGGTGAGTTCAGAGTCAGTAAAATGGAAAAGGAGTCCATCACACGGCGTTGGTGAATAACTCATGAAGTCGGTAAACGCTCTGCGTCTCTGAGTCCGATGCAGTCACAACGGCATCGAACTTTATAAATAATCCAGAAGAACACGTGTGAACTGCTGCAGAGTCTGACTGAGGAGAGTTTTATCACAGAAAACAACATCTGCAAGTGTCTTTGTAGCAGCACAGTTCTGATCTACTCTAACAAATAAAAACACAATAAACAGACAAATGTAAGAATTAGAACAAGTACGATGGATTGGATCTGATGTTTCTGCATTTAACTAAACTCTAGTTTGTTTTCTCATAAAGTCTGGTTTGTTTATGGAGCTCTGGTTCTGTTTTACCACAGTACAGTTATAGGTTTATATTCCACAGTGGTCTAAAACAGAACGAAGAGTCTAAAATAAGAGCATCCTGTCGTTCCGTTGTGTTTTTTCTTTGCTGCTCCAGGATCAGACTGACACCGTGTGGAGCAGGACGAGGGTAAGGGCAGCGTGTAGTTGTTGAAGCAGAAAAGCAAAAGGGAATTTTCTAAAAACAGCTTCTACATTTGTGAACTGAACCGTGAACCTGACGCAGACACAAAGAACAACCTGCTCTGGCTTTAAAAACACTACAGCTCGACCAGGAGAGGGTTTAGTGGGAAGAGTCTGGTCTGGTTTGGTTTATAAAGACAAAAACAGCTCGTGAGCACCCCCGCTGGAGGCAGAGGGGATCGTTCTGTAAAGAATGAGAGAACTATTGAATAAAGATGAAATGACAAGTTTGGCTAATGAAAAAACTACAACAAATTCAGAAGAACATGACTGATACTGAAGATACAGTTTGACCTGTCCAAGATGGCCGCCTGTCTTTAAAGGTTTTGTTATAAAAGGATTTGTTATTTATAAATATTGTGTCAAGATATTGTTTCATTTTTTTAAATGAACGCCTTAACTTCAGTCCTTACAGTACATAAATACACAACAAATATTTATACATTTATTTATTTTAGAATGATTTTAGAAAACACACAAAACACAAACAGTTTTTTTTTCTCCATCCCATATTTTCAAATTAGATTTTTTGGGGGATTATTATCTGAAAGATCACATTGATTCTGATCTATTTTTATTTTATGTGCATTTTTAATGGAAACATTAAGGGACTTCAACACCAAGGACTGAATAAAAAGATTAAAAACAGAAATGAAATGTCAAAGGCAGTGCATTTTGAACGAGAGTCACAAACAAATGCTGAAGAGACACAAGTGGAACTGTTTAGTTTAAAAGACATATGAAAAAAAATAAAATTCACCCCAAAAATGCACAACCTGGACATATTTTATTGCATTTGCTTCAATACAGACAAAGATAAGCAAAAATAAAATAATCAAAACAAAAGTCCAGGTGCAGGAGGGTTAATGGAGGGTTAATGGAGGGTCAATGGAGCTGTAGAGGTTTCTGTGAGAGACTGAGCAGGCCCTAGTCTTCAATAAACACTTTTAAAACAGAACAAAGAGGAAGTGGAAGAGCGTCTGTGGAGCTGCCTCCGTCTTAGGTGGATTCAAACCCAGCAGTGTTTTGTTTGTGTGTCTTTTGTTTGGCTCTGCTTTTATCAGACAAACTGCAGAGCGGCGCTGGGACCGGAGTAAAAACGACACTGGAGTGATTCTGTGGTTTTGACCTGGTCTCGCTCTGAGACCAGAGCCTGAGGCTCGAATAAAACTGTAGACTTTACATCTCTCAGTCTCATCTGTTTTTGTCGTTGGATTAAAAATGTGTGTATGTCTCTTTATTTTCAGTATGTTCTAGTTTTGTGACGCTGGGGCTTTGGTCTGGGTCCTTACCTTGGTCTTGACTGGTCTTGAGCTGGATGCACCATGGTTTTGGTCTTGATACAGTCTTGTTTTGGTCTTGGTCCTAACACTCTCTGGTCTTGGTTTTGATTTAGTCTGGTCTTGATCGGTCTCAGTCTGGTCTTGATCGGTCTCAGTCTGGTCTTGATCGGTCTCAGTCTGGTCTTGATCGGTCTCAGTCTGGTCTCAGTCTGGTCTTGGTCACACTCTGGTCTTTGTCTAGTCTTTGGTTAGTAGTTGATAGTCTTTAATCTTGGTTTTTCTTTGGTCTTAGTTCACTCTGGTCCTGGGCTGGTCTTGGTCTTGGTCTCGAGACACTTTGGTCCTGGTTTTGTCTTAGTCTGGACTCTCTCTCGTTTTGGTCTTGGTTCAGTCTGGTCTATATCTGGAATTCTATGGTTCTGTCCACTCCATTATAAGATCAGGATAAACACATTATTTATTTATTTATTTATTTTTAGACTTTTATTATTAGTCTTAGTATTTTTATCTTTTTTTTGGTCTGGTCTTGGTCTGGTCTTGGTCTGGTCTTGGTCTGGTCTTGACTGTAAAACTTCAAATCAGAGACAAACCTGCCTCAGATCCAGGTGAAACCGACCCGTTTCTTAGTTTGAGTGGATTAGTTTGACTGTGGTGGGATTTAAAATGCAATAAACGCTGCACACATCAGAAATAGTCTTGAATTTGTAATTATTTTCCATCATTATTCCAAGTGTTGACTAAAAGACCCGCCGCAGCTTTACGTCTTCATGAATATTTAACGCCGCCTTTGTCTTAAGTAAAACGGAGCAGCTCTCGGATTTGATTAGCGTCTCTTCATGAATATTTATCAGAGCCGCCGTTAAAGTCGGAGCAGGAAACTTGATGAGCTGCTCAACCCCAGAGGCTCCTGAAAGTATTTAGTGCAGTAAAAAAATAAAACAATACATACGCAGTCGAGAGGAATCGAATCAACAAAATACAGCTCAAAGAGGCAATTACACAGGAATAAACAGGAATCAGAGGCAAGGACGCAGAGATATTCAAGGACAAACACAGCTGGAAGATAAAAAACAGGAAACATAGTGCATTTGTGCATCAGACTTTGTACAAAAGGGTTTTTTATCTGGGTTTTATGGCCTGAGCAGCAAAAAGAGCCCCTTCCAAACACCCTCACTGGTCCTTTTCAAATTAAAACGTAAAAAAAAGTGAGTCTGAAACCAACCCTTCGTCTTTAAAACGGAAAATAGTGAACTCAATAAATGTTCACCTCCAGGAGACGGTGGTGTAAATTCAGACGGAGGCAGTGACTCTACTGAAGAAGAGGAAGAAGAGGAAGAAGAGGGTGAAGTCTGAATATGTCCATGTTTATGAGGATTACAGCTG
Organism: Rhyacichthys aspro; assembly: GCA_036850595.1. NCBI lineage: Eukaryota > Metazoa > Chordata > Actinopteri > Gobiiformes > Rhyacichthyidae > Rhyacichthys > Rhyacichthys aspro. The sequence continues at coordinate 22,633,793 of CM072168.1, forward strand.
TTTCCATTGAGTTCCTGAAGAAGTGCTCCACAAAAAGTGAAAAATATAAGAATTTGACTGAAAAGCATCTGAATAAAAAGTTGTCAAAACCTTTACTTGAAACTAAGTCTTGAGGAGAAACACAACCACATCATTAATGAGAGACAAACAGAGATGAACAAAGATAAACAGAGATAAACAGAGATAAACAAAGATAAACAGAGATAAACAGAGATAAACAGAGACAAACAAAGATAAACAGAGACAAACAGAGATAAACAGAGATAAACAGAGATAAACAGAGACAAACAAAGATAAACAGAGATAAACAAAGATAAACAGAGATAAACAGAGATAAACAAAGATAAACAGAGATAAACAAAGATAAACAGAGATAAACAGAGATAAACAAAGATAAACAGAGATAAACAGAGATAAACAGAGATAAACAGAGATAAACAGAGATAAACAGAGACAAACAGAGATAAACAGAGACAAACAAAGATAAACAGAGATAAACAAAGATAAACAGAGACAAACAAAGATAAACAGAGATAAACAGAGATAAACAGAGACAAACAGAGACAAACAGAGATAAACAGAGATAAACAAAGATAAACAGAGATAAACAGAGATAAACAGAGATAAACAAAGATAAACAGAGATAAACAAAGATAAACAGAGATAAACAGAGATAAACAGAGATAAACAAAGATAAACAGAGATAAACAGAGATAAACAAAGATAAACAGAGATAAACAGAGATAAACAAAGATAAACAGAGATAAACAGAGATAAACAGAGACAAACAAAGATAAACAGAGATAAACAGAGATAAACAGAGATAAACAGAGATAAACAGAGATAAACAGAGATAAACAAAGATAAACAGAGATAAACAAAGATAAACAGAGATAAACAGAGATAAACAAAGATAAACAGAGATAAACAGAGATAAACAGAGATAAACAAAGATAAACAGAGATAAACAAAGATAAACAGAGATAAACAGAGATAAACAAAGATAAACAGAGATAAACAGAGATAAACAAAGATAAACAGAGATAAACAGAGATAAACAAAGATAAACAGAGATAAACAGAGATAAACAAAGATAAACAGAGATAAACAGAGATAAACAGAGACAAACAGAGATAAACAGAGACAAACAAAGATAAACAGAGATAAACAGAGATAAACAGAGACAAACAGAGACAAACAGAGACAAACAGAGACAAACAAAGATAAACAGAGATAAACAGAGATAAACAAAGATAAACAGAGATAAACAGAGATAAACAAAGATAAACAGAGATAAACAGAGATAAACAAAGATAAACAGAGACAAACAGAGACAAACAAAGATAAACAGAGATAAACAGAGATAAACAGAGATAAACAAAGATAAACAAAGATAAACAGAGACAAACAAAGATAAACAGAGATAAACAGAGATAAACAGAGATAAACAAAGATAAACAAAGATAAACAGAGATAAACAAAGATAAACAGAGACAAACAGAGACAAACAAAGATAAACAGAGATAAACAGAGATAAACAAAGATAAACAGAGATAAACAGAGATAAACAAAGATAAACAAAGATAAACAGAGACAAACAAAGATAAACAGAGATAAACAGAGATAAACAGAGATAAACAAAGATAAACAGAGATAAACAAAGATAAACAGAGATAAACAGAGATAAACAGAGATAAACAGAGATAAACAGAGATAAACAAAGATAAACAGAGACAAACAAAGACAAACAGAGACAAACAAAGATAAACAGAGACAAACAGAGATAAACAGAGACAAACAAAGATAAACAGAGATAAACAGAGATAAACAAAGATAAACAAAGATAAACAGAGATAAACAGAGACAAACAGAGATGAACAGGGCCCTCTTACCTCGGAGCCAAACACAAAAATGTTTTAAATGTAATGAAAATATTTTGTCTTCTTCTGAGGTTTGTTTATAATGTCTTTGTCTGTTTGCACCATTTGTTCTGACGACGCAGAGTTTAGAAACCTTTACTTTACGTTGACTGAGTCTGTTCGAGCTGACGCAGATGAAAGCAGAAGTAGTTACGCAGTTTCAGTCACAAAACACAATAAAATCAAACCCCTTCGGACAATTTTAAACATAAGGAATGAAAATGCAAAACTAAAGGCACTTTCACACCAGACTTTTGAACCTTTCTGAGCAGAATCACATCAGAAAAACAAACTTTAGAGGCTGTTCCTATTGTTTTTCTCTGAATATATGATGGTCCAGGGTCAGAAAATCAGACCAAGGCATTTTACATTTGAATGGAAGAAAGTTCAAGTTAAAAACTGAGTAAACTGTAGTAAATATAGAGAAAAATCCATTAAACATTAAGGAGCTCATTACGTCTGGTGTGATCAGGTTCAAACACCTTCTCTGTGCGACAGGCCTCAGAGAAAACCTATTCATTTGCAGAAGATAAATAATTTATACTTAATTATCTTTTAAAATATTGGATTTGACAGGCGCCTAATGGAAGAGGGCTTTAATATTTCAATTTCACACACAGCTCCTCGTAAACGGACTGAATCAGACCTTATTCAGAGACGTCTCCAACACTCTCCGTAAATACAGACCCACAGAGACAGAATCTAAACAACAATATGAAGATTACAGTGAGAGAATATGTATCTATCACTAACTGTACTGTATTAAACTAGGACCAAGCTCAGGGTTAAACCAGGACTAAGACCCGAGCTTTTCTAAAACAATTTATCACAAAACAAACGAACTCTAACAGTTAAACTTTAGCTCTGAGCATTTTTATCTTTTTTGAGCGGTTTCTCTGTAAAATAAGACATATTTCCAACAGAATAACCCATTTCCTTGGTTTATTTCCTTGTTCCTTTGTTGTTGACATCAGTGTCGACCAATGGGAGCGCTCCTTTTTACCTGAAGTGAGCTGTGATTGGACAAAATCCTGCTGTGGACTGATCATTCTCATCTATTAAAATCCTTCATTATAAAGACTAGATCACGTCTTAAGGTCTCATTTTTTCAGATGATTCCTGTTACAATAAACTTTAGGAGATTACACTGAAAAACTAAATGAAACTGAAAAAAAACACAGATAATTAATGTTTAATACAAGTCTATTCTCATTGCACATCCTCTTCATAGATATAGACATACTTATTAAACACAAAATCAGGTAAAAATAACAGAAACGGCTGAGGACTGTTCATAAATATGTCAAGGCTTAATGTTTTAAATTATCAAAACTAATAAAATAATAATAGGTCCGTGTGTGTGCCCTTGATGTTAATGTAATGCTTTATTACTTTTACAGTTGAGTGGAGTCCTGTCTCAGTGTCGTCACTAAACTCACTGTTTTAGGAAGAACTGCAGGAATATGAGCTCTGTTTTATACAGTTGTGTTCAGAATGACAGCTCCAAGTCCTTATTATAGCTTTTACTCTCATTCATTCATTTCAACTGCACACACAACTACATCAAAAGATACTGGAGTTTTACTCACGTTTACATCTTATCTGTTTTTATAAAGTGGTGGTCTTCTGAACACTAATCACATTATGAAACTGACATATTACATATTTTAAAACTCGGATTATCTTCTGACTGCTGTCTGAGTGTTAACCCTGTGATAAAATAGTGTCATGTCCAAAGCTCATTTTATGGAGAAAACATCACGGTGGTGAAGTGTCGGGGGTAAAGCAGATGAATATTCCACTCTGGAGACTGTGTGGTGTGTTTCTTTCAGAGAGGCCTGTTTTTCTGCAGCTCCGGTCCCTCTCTGTCACTTCTGATGAGTCGAGGCCCGTCGCTGCATCGATTTCCAGCCGACAGCAGAGTGACGGCGGAAAGAGACGAGCCGTCAGAGCGACTCGAGGGAGAGCATCCACAGAGGTGTCAGCGATGGAGGCTGGAGCTGGAGCTGGATCTGGAGCTGGACCTGGAGCTGGATCTGGAGCTGGATCTGGATCTGGAGCTGGACCTGGAGCTGGAGCCGGAGCTGGAGCCGGAGCTGGATCTGGATCTGGATCTGGAGCCAGAGCTGGAGACTGGAGCCGGAGCTGGGGCTGGAACTGGACCTGGACCTGGAGCCGGAGCTGGAACTGGAACTGGACCTGGACCTGGAGCCGGAGCTGGAACTGGAACTGGAACTGGACCTGGACCTGGAGCCGGAGCCGGAGCTGGAACTGGAACTGGAACTGGAGCTAGAACTGGAGCCGGAGCCGGAGCTGGAACTGGAACTGGAGCTGGATCTGGAGCTGGAGCCGGACCTAGAGCCGGAGCTGGACCTGGAGCCGGAGCTGGAGCTGGAGCCGGAGCCGGAGCTGGAGCCGGAGCCGGAGCTGGAGCTGGACCTGGAGCTGGACCTGGAGCCGGAGCTGGACCTGGAGCCGGAGCTGGAACTGGAACTGGAACTGGAGCTGGATCTGGAGCCGGACCTGGAGCCGGATCTGGATCTGGATCTGGATCTGGATCTGGAGCTGGAGCTGGATCTGGATCTGGAGCCGGAGCTGGACCTGGAGCCAGAGCTTGGCAGGTAGAGCCTCACCTGGACTGAACCAGCCTCAGCTCAGTCAGCATCAATAACAAAAGCAGCTGACAGCACCTTCCAAAGAGAGTGAATGCAGCCTTATTTAAAGTATTTGTGTGTGTTTCCAGCTCGTGTCCACTCCGTCGTCCCTTCACCTGAGAGTCCAAGGTCGTGTCTTCAATAAAAACGTCGTAAAAGCGCAGTCATTACTCGGTGAAATGGAGCAGAAGATTTGGCCGGAGCAGGACTTCCTCCCGACGCAAGAATTCATTACAACAAACGGGGGCGGCTCTTTCCACTAATTACACCTAATCAGAGAAAGACACGCATTATAGAAGGACTGAGAGCTCAAACCCGACCAAAACCTGCTCAAACCCGACCAAAACCTGCTCAAACCTGACCAAAACCTGCTCAAACCCGACCAAAACCTGCTCAAACCCGACCAAAACCTGCTCAAACCTGACCAAAACCTGCTCAAACCTGACCAAAACCTGCTCAAACCTGACCAAAACCTGCTCAAACCCGACCAAAACCTGCTCAAACCCGACCAAAACCTGTTCAAACCTGACCAAAACCTGCTCGAACCTGACCAAAACCTGCTCAAACCTGACCAAAACCTGCTCAAAACTGACCAAA
>CM072168.1:22639062-22675283 GCA_036850595.1 Rhyacichthys aspro
GAACTTAATAAAGTCACTCTGGGATCATTGAGATGGTTTTTTTTGTCAAACGTGAGACGAGCCTTGATGTTCTTTTGCTCAATAGCGGTTCAAGCCTGTCATGAACTCTGACCTTCAGTTCTGTAGATGTTCTTTTGTGTCTCTTGGATGAGTGTCGGGGTCACTCCTGGAAGGTTCCATATTGTCTCGTTTTGTGGATAATGTCTCTCTGTGGTTTGATGGAGTCTCAAAGCTTTAGAAATGGCTCTGAACTCTTTCCAGACTCAGTTCTCATCTGTTTCTGAATGTCTTTGTGACCGTTGCAAAAACAGAAGAAATCAGGAATCAAATACTTTTTCACAGAGCTGTAATAGGCTTTGAATTAGAATGATATTGATTGTTTATGTACAGTATGTCTATAAAAAACACTATTAAACACTAGAGCAATGGAAGATGAAACAGTGCAGGGTTAAGAGTGTATTCTTTATGTAATCGCTGCAGTGATGTATCACGTACAAATGAAAGCACGACAAAAACATAAAATACTACTTCTCTCTCGACTTCCATTTGTTTCCAACTTGGTTCTGTTCTCTTCTTTGAGCCTTTCTGTTCTTCATATGCATTTTCTCTTTCATCCAATCAACATAAACTGCAAAACTAACACGATTTACAGAGAAAGAAATCTGCTCCGACGCTCTTCATCATCATGACTTCACCTGTAAACAGCGCTGTGTTCGACCGCTCTCAGATAAACAAGTGCTCGTTTATTTGCCTCTGTACAATAAATGTAAAAACCTGGCGCCGACAGCCGTTCGGTCGCAGCGCGGCCCGTTCCTTACGCTTCATTCAGGTGAGATTAGCCTGGAGAGCCTTCAAAGCACACGCATTAGCGTCTGTCGCAGAGAGACTCGCAGCTGGCCGCCTTTCATCAGCCTCTGGGCTTATGTGAATATCTCTTTGGGCTCGGCGCCGGTAAACAACCTTATCGCCGTCCCCACCAGGTTTCCGCTCGCCGCACTTCTCTCCAAGAGCTGTTCGACAAGTGCTGGAGCGAGGCTTCAGCCCACACAGGCCAAAAGGGAAATTATGCAGAAAGAGGAGATGTTGAATATGCACCGGGGGAAACAGAGCCGGGATACTGACTCCAACCTGCTCCGAGAAACAACATGGAGCAGATATACATGCAACAAACAAGCAGGACCTCACAGAAACACGTCTGCAACAGGCTTTTTCTGCTGTTGATCTGTGTCTTAGAATGTCAGCCTTAGAATAAACATCCAACAGTAAAAACATGATTTAATCAGAAACGACAGCGTGTCCAGTTACAGCTAGCTGCTAAAGCTAATGTTATTTCACCACAAACATGTCTTCAGAAAACAAATGTTAGTATTAATTCACCATTAAATAAAATTATTTTAAAATAAGTTTAAAGCGACGATAGAAATCCTAATTAATCAGTGTTGTTCTGAGTTGGCTCATGTTAAAGGCTCAAAAAACAATCTTTTAGAAAAAAAGAGATGACAAATGGAGATAGTTTGTCATTTTCTTTACATAAATAAATAAATGTACAAGTATTTCCTAAATCAACCTGTTTCTGAAGAGAGTCTGAGATTAAAGAAGTGTGTCAAAATAAACATACATTCATTAAACAGTGGTTCATTGCTGGTGGATGGTGACTCTTGACCTGTGTTGACCCTAAAGCCAACAGTGTGACTAAGGTCAGGTTTATTTATAACACGTGACATCCTCAGAGCTACACTTTGATTATTGATTACCTGTCGGTCTGATGGCTGCTGCTGCCCTCAGTGTCTCTCAGTGATTTAACTCACGTCTGCAGATCAGTGTTTGCCCATTACTCAGCTCGTCTCATTACTCGTGTCCGTCACGCGGCGTCCACGTCAAAAACCCGGATAAAAAAGAGACGGGAGACGTTAAACCTGACTCTCGGCTCCATTAACGCAGTAACGACAGCTCCCAGAGGAACATACGAGGAACCATCAGGGTTTCACAGTATTTACTCTGACTCTCGGCTGAAGACGGAGGAGAGGGTTGTAGTAGAAGTTATAGTAGAACGTGAACAGTGTCGGGAACATGAACAATGATCTTAAATAACAATCACTGCATTTGTAAACTGTAAATGTACAGCTCCCATAACACCTGCTGGTTTTTAATGTAATAAATCCTTCTAGATCCATTTTCGTGCAGCGATCGTAAAGTACTGCACATGTGTCAAACTCAAGGCCCAAGGGCCAAATGCAGCCCTTTGCAATGTTTTATGTGGCCCCTCTGTTCATTCCCCTCTGTTTTAACTGAATTTGAACAGGGTTATACGTTCATCACATCTTAAGTCAGTTTTTGCGATAAAGATATATAAAATCTGCCCAAATCCAACTAAAACCTGTCCAAATCCAACTAAAACCTGTTCAAATCCAACTAAAACCTGTTCAAATCCAACTAAAACCTGTTTAAATCCATCTTAAACCTGTTGAAAACCAACTAAAACCTGTCCAAATCCAACTAAAACCTGTTCAAATCCAACTAAAACCTGTTCAAATCCAACTAAAACCTGTTCAAATCCCACTAAAACCTGTCCAAATCCAACTAAAACCTGTTCAAATCCAACTAAAACCTGTTCAAATCCAACTAAAACCTGTTTAAATCCATCTTAAACCTGTTGAAAACCAACTAAAACCTGTCCAAATCCAACTAAAACCTGTTCAAATCCAACTAAAACCTGTTCAAATCCAACTAAAACCTGTTTAAATCCATCTTAAACCTGTTCAAATCCAACTAAAACCTGTTCAAATCCAACTAAAACCTGTTCAAATCCAACTAAAACCTGTTTAAATCCATCTTAAACCTGTTCAAATCCAACTAAAATCTGCCCAAATCCAACTAAAACCTGTCCAAATCCAACTAAAACCTGTTCAAATCCAACTAAAACCTGTTTAAATCCATCTTAAACCTGTTCAAATCCAACTAAAACCTGTCCAAATCCAACTAAAACCTGTTCAAATCCAACTAAAACCTGTTCAAATCCAACTAAAACCTGTTCAAATCCAACTAAAACCTGTTTAAATCCATCTTAAACCTGTTCAAATCCAACTAAAACCTGTCCAAATCCAACTAAAACCTGTCCAAATCCAACTAAAACCTGTTCAAATCCAACTAAAACCTGTTCAAATCCAACTAAAACCTGTTTAAATCCATCTTAAACCTGTTCAAATCCAACTAAAACCTGTCCAAATCCAACTAAAACCTGTTCAAATCCAACTAAAACCTGTTTAAATCCATCTTAAACCTGTTCAAATCCAACTAAAACCTGTTTAAATCCATCTTAAACCTGTTCAAATCCAACTAAAACCTGTCCAAATCCAACTAAAACCTGTTCAAATCCAACTAAAACCTGTTCAAATACATGTAAAACCTGTTCAAATCCAACTAAAACCTGTTTAAATCCATCTTAAACCTGTTCAAATCCAACTAAAACCTGTCCAAATCCAACTAAAACCTGTTCAAATCCAACTAAAACCTGTTTAAATCCATCTTAAACCTGTTCAAATCCAACTAAAACCTGTTTAAATCCATCTTAAACCTGTTCAAATCCAACTAAAACCTGTCCAAATCCAACTAAAACCTGTTCAAATACTCAAATAAAGATAAAGACTCAAATAAAGATGAAACCTTACTTTAAAAATTGAATAAAAGCTGTGTCACAGTCGTCGGCCCCTCACCACTTTGAGTTTGACTCCACTGTCGTCTTGTTTTAGCTCGTTCTAGTGGCTCAAACTACATTTCCCAGAATGCTTTACACAAGCTATTCCTGAGCAGTTGACCAATCACAAACAACATATTTTTCTTTAGATGTGAATAGACGATAGTAACAGTGAATGTCATCAACATATTTCAACTTTTCAACACTTTGTGAATCAGTTTTATTCAGACTTGTTCTTGTTCCGTCTCATGTTTTCTTCTGTCTCTGAAAACGTCCAGGTTCTGTTCAATATTGACGACTCATTTGTTCCAGATGATAAGCTTCAAGAGTTCATCTGCTGAGTTCTCTTTAAATAAAGACACACCGAGCAGAAATGCCAGCGCTAATGCTCCATCGTAACAAGACTCTCTCATTTCACAATTATTCTGAAGAGTGACTCAGAACAAACATGAATAAGTCACGAGAATCCAGCTTCTACACGAAACACGAAGCTCCCATAAACACTCTCACGGCTGCTTTAGCTTTTTAATGTTCTGTTTTAGAGTTAGCCTTACATTTATTAAACATGTGATGCTAAAAATACACATAAAATATATATAACTCTATTTTCTAATCACAAAGCATCAACGTGAAATGTGGCTTGTGTTTTCGTCGTCGCAGAATCATCGTAAACACTCCAGTCTGTGGTTTTGTGGTCGACAGTGAGAGGAAGTCCAGGAGTTATTTTCTGGACAGTTGTGGCTGCTGCAGCTTCACAAACCAATTAAATCTGGCAGAACCTGTCATTTTTGTAAAAAAGAAGAAGCACAAATAGAGAGAGATGTATTTTCTGGGCGTGTCGGTCCGTGGAGTGAGAGGTCGGATATTCTAACTCTCAAATCATCACGGTTCTGAGATGAAATGTGATGCTTTTTGAGGAGAATAAGTGTAAATGCAGGTGTGTTTGGAGCTGACAGTGAAAAAGAGCTGCTAAACACTAACTAAAAAAAATAAACAAGAGCATTTGGCAAAACATCCCAAATATCTCAGAACCAGTCCAGACTCTGAAGTGTATTTGTTGTGTTTGTTTGGACAATGTGTCACAGCTTCACCAGTGTCTCTGTGGCTCAGCAGCATCAGAGCAGTGGAAAATCAACATAAATGAGTGTCTGTAATAACACTAGAACCGTCCATCGAGTGTCTTATGTGAGCACTCATCGAAGAGACACAAGTCCTGTCTGTGTTTGAGAAATAAAACATATTTGAAGCAGACTTTTCTAAACTTGGATCATTGTTAATGTTGAATCTAAATCAGAGTAAATCCTGGACCTGGTCTGGACCAGGTCTGGACCTGGTCTAGACCTGGTCTGGACCTGGTCTAAGCAGGTAGAGGCTGGAGGTACAGCTGCTGCAGGAAACATTCATCTGTTTCTGTTTATTCCCATCTTTCTCAACATTAAATTCATATCTGCAGCAGTTTCCTCTCATTTAGACTCAATATTTGAGTTTGTACAGGTTCTGTTTGTGTTTAATGCAGTGGAGACGATAAATACAATGTTTATTCATGAAGACGACGTTTAAAACCACAAACACTAGCTTTGTGACGGAAAAAGTACAACATTTATCATGTTTCTGTTTGAATCTGACGTTTATCACAGAAACAAGGTGTAACCTGTTTAAAAACATATTTCTGTTTAATGTTTTTACTTTTCCTTCTCGTTTTTGTTCGAGTGAGGATCGTCCAATCAGTGACTGCAGAGTTTAACGACGCTCCTCCCAAAGAGGTCCACAAACCCAGACCTGAAGGGTCCTTAAACGCACCAGAACCTCACTGAACCACTCCGTCCCAGTGGAAACACTCTCAGTTCTCTGTTCCTTCTCGAAGGTTTTTCTGCCACTTCCCGATCGACAGAGGATCCAGAGCTCTGTCTTTGGTTTAAATCCCCAACAATAAGAAGGTCTTGAAACACCTTCCACATCCTCCATTTAAGTCTTTAACCTGAACATCACCAAATCAGTCGTAACCCTTCGATGTTTACTTCTCTTTGGTCGTTTCCAGAGCATCTGTTAATACTGCTAAAATCCACAGAAAACAGAAAAAAGTTGAATAACCAGGTAGAACTCGAGTTAATACAGAAGGAAAATCCATTAGTCTGCCTCATTTGGCCCAGTTTTTGTAACAACCAAACACGACACCGTCTTGTTTGAATGATTTCAGCTCAGATTTCTGTCAGTCTTTCTGTTTGAGAGCTGTATTAATCAGATGTGTTCATTAACACTTAGATTCTTCATCAGAATAAAGAGGTGTCGTTGGAGGAAGGAGCCGTGAGGATCTTCAAAGCTCAGTCCCGGCTTTGAAGGCATCGTGTGAGCTTCAAACAGCCTCCGTCGGGGCTCGTATTAAAAATGATACGACAGGTCCCACCTTTATCTGAACCTCTCTGAGAGTGGAACTTCTGACGAGCCGGATCCTCGAGCTGTGATTTTATCGTAAAGTGAGGAGCGGGTGATAAGGTGAGGATTGACACGAGCCGCTCTTTAATTCGATGTAAGAGACGCAGATGACTTCAAACGAACAGCAGCAGCACAAACAGAGTCATAAAAGTGGAAGTGGCTGCTTTTACTCCAACATCTCAGTTATCAGTGGTTTTAAGAACAATCTTGAATGAAATAAGCCTTGTTTTCTCTGGAGCAGAACAGATCAGGACAGTTTCCTCCAAAAAGGATCTGAAATGTCCACAAAAACCATACTGTTCCACTTTTGGAGATGATTTGTGTCCTCTTTCCAAAAGAATTGAACTAAACAGTGCCGTCTGCTGATTGGACGAGAGATAATCCTCGAGAAAAAGAGAAAGGGCATTAGGGTCTATTCCCAGAGCCTTTATTTTCTGTCCACATTGCTTTAAACAGAAGGAGAACTTTTGGCATTAATGATGTATTTGGAGAATAGAGCATCACTATTGTGTTCATAAAGGACAGGAATATAACAGACAGCACTGACAGGTTCTGGAGCTTTAAAAACCTGCTGCACAGAAAACAGACTGATGTTCATCTCCATCAAGAAACAGAGACAGAGCATGTTCGAGCTGTGCCTTCTGTGTTTGTCACATTGATTTAACAAAAGCTTTACGTTTTATCCTAAAATAAAGAGGATGAAAGCCGGCTGTCCTTCTGTTTAACGCCGCTCTGTGTTTGTGGCAGAGACTGAAGACGTGTTGAGAGCTGTCACTTCAGTCGACCTCCCTCTGACTCGTTCCCTCGGTTTCTCCCTGATTCCTCTGAGTCTCTGCTGTCACTCGGCTGAGGCCTACCTGCGACAGACGCCGGCGGTTATTCCCTCGGGAGCAGCTCGGAGACGGAGCAGTGCTGTGTGTGAGCCTCATTTATTCTGCTGCTGCTGCTGTGGCCGTCGCTCCACATCCCTCTGACTCCTGTTCCTCGTTAAAGGAGAAGCAAAGAGTAAACCTGGTAAATATCCCTCTGCTTTACAACAAACACCATTCATTTTCTTCCATGAAATGCATTTGTGATGAATCAAAGAAGTAAAAAGAATCCATTTACCTCAAACAAGTGCAGCTACAAAAATAAGACAAAGCTCTGCTCCTGAGACAATAAACATCCAAACATCTCCTAAAGATCTGGAACACACACTGACCAACAGTGAACCGTAAACAGACTGGACCTGATATATCTTCTTGTTGTGAAAATGGTTTAAACCCAAACAGTTTATTGTAAAATCAAGAACAGAAAACCTTGGACAATCACATGCTCCAAAAAGGAGCGCTCCCATTGGTCGACACTTGTCACATGACGTTCCAGGAAGTTTAATAGCTGCAGATAAAGTGTATTTTCAGCTGAATATGTCTTTTAACAGAGAAACAGGTCAAAAAAGAAGCTACAGGGACAAAAACAGAACATCAGGGACTGGAGCTTTAATAGAAATACTGAATATTCTCCGTTTGAACCAGTTCTGCTCCTCAATGACTACAGATGGACAGGCCCAGACACTTATTTACAGCACACAACTGTAAGTTTTGACACATTACTGTATTTTTGCATCAGTTTATTACAGTGCACCACTTATATGAGGCTTATTTTCACAGAGATCTGGACTTCTTCTTCTTAAACTGTGAATATAAAACACCTCTCAGTCTGAAGTCTGAATCAAATGTCAGTAAACAAGGATCATTTTGTGGAAACAGGCTGAAATCAATTAGGATGTAGTTTCTCCAGTATATACCACAGAGTAATACCACAGAGTAATACCACGGAGTAATACTACGGAGTAATACCACAGAGTAATACCACAGAGTAATACCACGGAGTAATACCACAGAGTAATACCACGGAGTAATACCACAGAGTACTACCACAGAGTAATACCACGGAGTAATACCACAGAGTAATACCACGGACTAATACCACAGAGTAATACCACGGAGTAATACCACGGAGTAATACTACGGAGTAATACCACGGACTAATACCACAGAGTAATACCACAGAGTAATACCACGGAGTAATACTACGGAGTAATACCACAGAGTAATACCACGGACTAATACCACAGAGTAATACCACAGAGTAATACCACAGAGTAATACCACGGAGTAATACCACGGAGTAATACCACAGAGTAATACCACAGAGTAATACCACAGAGTAATACCACGGACTAATACCACAGAGTAATACCACGGAGTAATACCACGGAGTAATACTACGGAGTAATACCACGGACTAATACCACAGAGTAATACCACAGAGTAATACCACGGAGTAATACTACGGAGTAATACCACAGAGTAATACCACAGACTAATACCACAGAGTAATACCACAGAGTAATACCACGGAGTAATACCACAGAGTAATACCACAGAGTAATACCACAGACTAATACCACAGAGTAATACCACGGAGTAATACTACGGAGTAATACCACAGAGTAATACCACAGACTAATACCACAGAGTAATACTACGGAGTAATACCACAGACTAATACCACAGAGTAATACCACAGACTAATACCACAGAGTAATACCACAGAGTAATACCACAGACTAATACCACAGAGTAATACCACGGAGTAATACCACAGAGTAATACCACGGAGTAATACCACAGAGTAATACCACGGACTAATACCACAGAGTAATACCACGGAGTAATACTACGGAGTAATACCACAGACTAATACCACAGAGTAATACCACAGACTAATACCACAGAGTAATACTACGGAGTAATACCACAGACTAATACCACAGAGTAATACCACGGAGTAATACCACAGAGTAATACCACGGAGTAATACCACGGAGTAATACCACAGAGTAATACCACAGAGTAATACCACGGAGTAATACCACAGAGTAATACCACAGAGTAATACCACAGACTAATACCACAGAGTAATACCACGGAGTAATACTACGGAGTAATACCACAGAGTAATACCACAGACTAATACCACAGAGTAATACTACGGAGTAATACCACAGACTAATACCACAGAGTAATACCACAGACTAATACCACAGAGTAATACCACAGAGTAATACCACAGACTAATACCACAGAGTAATACCACAGACTAATACCACAGAGTAATACCACGGAGTAATACCACAGAGTAATACCACGGAGTAATACCACAGAGTAATACCACGGACTAATACCACAGAGTAATACCACGGAGTAATACTACGGAGTAATACCACAGACTAATACCACAGAGTAATACCACGGAGTAATACTACGGAGTAATACCACAGACTAATACCACAGAGTAATACCACAGACTAATACCACAGAGTAATACCACAGAGTAATACCACGGAGTAATACCACAGAGTAATACCACAGAGTAATACCACAGACTAATACCACAGAGTAATACCACGGAGTAATACTACGGAGTAATACCACAGAGTAATACCACAGACTAATACCACAGAGTAATACTACGGAGTAATACCACAGACTAATACCACAGAGTAATACCACAGACTAATACCACAGAGTAATACCACAGAGTAATACCACAGACTAATACCACAGAGTAATACCACAGACTAATACCACAGAGTAATACCACGGAGTAATACCACAGAGTAATACCACGGAGTAATACCACAGAGTAATACCACGGACTAATACCACAGAGTAATACCACGGAGTAATACTACGGAGTAATACCACAGACTAATACCACAGAGTAATACCACGGAGTAATACTACGGAGTAATACCACAGACTAATACCACAGAGTAATACCACAGAGTAATACCACAGAGTAATACCACAGAGTAATACCACGGACTAATACCACAGAGTAATACCACGGAGTAATACCACAGAGTAATACCACAGACTAATACCACAGAGTAATACCACAGAGTAATACCACAGAGTAATACCACGGACTAATACCACAGAGTAATACCACGGAGTAATACTACGGAGTAATACCACAGACTAATACCACAGACTAATACCACAGAGTAATACCACGGAGTAATACCACGGAGTACTACCACGGAGTAATACCACAGACTAATACCACAGAGTAATACCACAGAGAAAACACATCAACTACAAATATCTGTGGATTTGACTGGACTCTAAGTTAAAAAGTGACTCGTGGGATGATTATTAGCACCAAGGCCCCGGAGCAAATGTGTTTTTTAAAGCAGCTGTCGTTTGTTGGTTTGAAAAACACTGACCACAGTCTGGAAACGGTTCAGAAACAGAGTAGATTTACTCTGACGGAGTTAAAAACAGAAGATAAATCTGCAGACGTGAGGTCAGCTGGTCTGGATCAGGTTGTTTTTACGTTTCTTATTCACCAAACAATAAACTGGCAGTGTCTTTATCCCTTCTTTTAATTCATAAATACACCATTCTTTCCTGAAATCTCTCATAAATCCGTGCAGCTCTCTCTCG
Organism: Rhyacichthys aspro; assembly: GCA_036850595.1. NCBI lineage: Eukaryota > Metazoa > Chordata > Actinopteri > Gobiiformes > Rhyacichthyidae > Rhyacichthys > Rhyacichthys aspro. The sequence continues at coordinate 22,649,686 of CM072168.1, forward strand.
GTTCATTTGTGATTCCCGCCTCGTCCCGTTGACTCATCACGACCCTCTCTGCAGTAATCACAGTTTTTTTTCCCGCTGCTGAATCACTAATGCAGAATCAGGTGGAGATTTACAGCCCCCGACCGCCTCCGCCCGCCGCCCGGGCCTAATGTTATGCCGCTCGGCCTCCTGGGATTGTATTAAGTGTGGAGAATGTCAAATGGCTGTGCAAATGCCGGAGCGGAGGCTAATTAGTGAAGCCATTTATCGTTATCAGGTCTGGAGCCGGAGGACGACAACAGGCAGAGAATATGAAGTTTTCTCATTTAGAACTTTTGTATTTTATTTGAAACTCTTATTGTTGCATCATTTATAAACTGTATAATGGACATTTTATCCAAATCTCACTCTTTTTCTCAGTCTTCCCAATTAAACCAATGTCATGTGGAGAGGCTCTATTATTACTGCAGGGTTTTGGGGGTTTATTTTTTTGAGGAAGGATCACAATTTGATCTCTATTACCAGATAATTCATTTATATTTCACCCAAAACTCAGGCTGCTGGAAATAAACCGCTCTGCTCAGCGGGTCTGCACTTTTGCTCATCACGTTGCTTTTATCCTAATTTGATGCAGTTTGGTTTAATTGCTTTAAGCACTTCCTGGTTTTCTTTTCTTGTCCCTGTCTCAGACTCTCCTCCAAAATCAGCCTAGGGACCTCTCCTGCTTCTCTTTTATTAAAAAATAAAACCACAAAATACTAATCCATTTGACCAAACTGAAGTTTAGAGTTTAGCGTTAGCTTAGCTGTGACTTCAGCGTCAGGACGACAATTATCTCCTCCTCGTTAAACATTACGTGATTGAATTGACAGTATTTATCTGTGTTTTACGTTGTCTCCCTTTTCTCTGTTGATGCTTTTCTTTTTTCAGCTGTTTCTCTGTTAAAAGACATATTCAGCTGAAAATACACTTTATCTGCAGCTATTAAACTTCCTGGAACGTCATGTAAAAACCCAATAAATCCACTTAGAACCAGTTTAAAGCTGCTCAAAACCATTAAAAACCCTTCAAACTTGTCCAAACCCAGTACCAGTCCCAGCAGATGTCGAGCGGTGAAACCCACTGAATGTCGAATAATTTGAGATTCTAAATCTAAATTGCAGTAAAAGCATGTTCCTCTTTTGCCAACAGTGAGTTTGTGTTGAGTCTATGTTAATTGTGTGTTGAGTTATGAGCCCAGCGAGAGGTGAGCCTCAGACGGACACAGTGCTCCATCAACATCACTTTTTAAATTGGAAAAACGTTTGTGTGTCGCAGGGGGCCGGACCGGTGCCGCTGATGAATGGGACGTCCCGGTGATGGATCACGGGCCGGCAGTGGTCCAGCTACTGTCGATATGTGCCTTCAATGAACACAGAGCTTTTAAGGTTAGCGTCAGTGTGTTTTTGGAGAATGTAGAGCACAAACACAGACTGTAAACTGGACAGGATTTATTTTGTCTAGACTTTTGGACTAATTGTTCTGAGTCCAAAGAAAAAGAGGTGCTCTGGGTCTGGACCTCGGTTTGGTTTTTATGGTTTTAATGCCACGACAAAAGTCTCCAGAATAAAACTAACCCTGAACCTGGACAGAGTCAAGGAAATAAAAGTGGACGTGAGGAAGGAGGATTGACACGTTTCTGCCAAAACACAAAGATTCTGTCCCAGTCGGTGTCGGTCACGTAAACAGCAAAGAACAAACCAAAAACTCACTCTGTGTTTGTGAAAGAAGAGCATCATAAATTAACAAAACAATACTGTCCATCAACAAAAGAAATGAGCCGAGAGCAGACGCTGTTTTAAATGTTGCTGGAGTTTTGGAGCAGACCAAACATTATTCATCCTTTTCTGTTTTGGTGAAAATATAAATGAAATAGTGTTGTTCAGGACAAAGGCTTACTCCGTGTTCTGCTACGAGGAACAGTTCTACGAGGAACAGTTCTACAAGGAACAGTTCTACGAGGAACAGTTCTACGAGGAACAGTTCAACGAGGAACAGTTCAACGAGGAACAGTTCTACGAGGAACAGTTCTAGGAGGAACAGCTCTATGAGGAACAGTTCAACGAGGAACAGCTCTACGAGGAACAGTTCTACGAGGAACAGTTCAACGAGGAACAGTTCTACGAGGAACAGTTCAACGAGGAACAGTTCAACGAGGAACAGTTCTACGAGGAACAGTTCTACGAGGAACAGTTCTAGGAGGAACAGCTCTATGAGGAACAGTTCAACGAGGAACAGCTCTACGAGGAACAGTTCTACGAGGAACAGTTCAACGAGGAACAGTTCTACGAGGAACAGTTCAACGAGGAACAGTTCAACGAGGAACAGTTCTACGAGGAACAGTTCAACGAGGAACAGTTCTACGAGGAACAGTTCTAGGAGGAACAGCTCTATGAGGAACAGTTCAACGAGGAACAGCTCTACGAGGAACAGTTCTACGAGGAACAGTTCAACGAGGAACAGTTCAACGAGGAACAGTTCTACGAGGAACAGTTCTACGAGGAACAGTTCTACGAGGAACAGTTCAACGAGGAACAGTTCTACGAGGAACAGTTCAACGAGGAACAGTTCAACGAGGAACAGTTCAACGAGGAACAGTTCTACGAGGAACAGTTCTAGGAGGAACAGCTCTATGAGGAACAGTTCAACGAGGAACAGCTCTAGGAGGAACAGTTGTAGGAGGAACAGTTCTAGGAGGAACAGCTCTATGAGGAACAGCTCTACGAGGAACAGTTGTAGGAGGAACAGTTCTAGGAGGAACAAATGACCTCAGGGAGAAGTTAAAGGCATAATCAAAGCCACTCTCAGGTTTGTTTATCGATGATTCCCTAAATTAAAGTTGCTGTGTTCTCCAACATTTGTGACTAAAGTGAAGAGTCAGGACGGACTGGATTAAACCTAAAGCTCAGACTCAGTTTGGTTTGAACAGAAGAATTACTCAGGATCAGGTTCAAAGTCTGTCTGTTTCTCGGCTCATTTTAACCTGGATTTGACTCTTGGCTTTGATGCGATCGACTAAATCTCGTTGGATCCTGGAGCGACGGGCGCTGAGCCCTTTGTTTTTTATTCTGATGGAGTTTGACGAGGCTCGGGCGGAAGTTTCAGGAGCTGCTCTCAACTCAAAACGACAAGAAGAGGTTTGTGTTTACGACCAAGGATCACTGTCATCGTTTTATTAAATATGAGCTGAATGCATTAGTCTCACAGAGAAGTTCTATTGTGATGACGATGTTAAAGCTTTAGACCTGGTTTAGACCTGGTTTAGACCTGGTTTAGTCCTGGTTTAGACCTGGTTTAGTCCTGGTTTAGACCTGGTTTAGACCTGGTTTAACATGGTTTAGTCCTGGTTTAGTCCTGGTTTAGACCTGGTTTAGTCCTGGTTTAGTCCTGGTTTAGACCTGGTTTAGACCTGGTTTAACATGGTTTAGTCCTGGTTTAGTCCGTGTTTAGTCCTGGTTCAGACTTGATTTAGACCTGATTTAATCCTGTTTAAACCTGCTTTAGTCCTGGTTCAGCCTCAGGTTTGGTCCTAGTGTCGTCTGGATTTGTCTGGTTTACCTCTGGTTGGAGCCTGCTGTAGACCTGATTTAGTCCAGGTTTGTCTTGGTCTAACCCTGGTTTAACCCTGATTTGGTTTAGTCCAGGTTTAGACTGTGTTTTTGGGATTTTTCTCATTTAGCCACACATTTAAAACACAATAAAACTCCATAAATATAATTATTGCAGAGTGGACCGTTAAAAATGTAAAGTTAAAAATGTAAAGTTAAAAATGTAAAGTTAAAAATGTAAAGTTATAAAAGTGTCTCTTTGGTTTGAAGCGGTCCATCTGAGGACAAACTCATATTTCTCTGACGCCTGAGATTTACTGCACACGGAGCATTTCCAACTTGACTGATCACTTTTTATGGATTTGAAAAAGTCCAAAAGTTGAGATAATGCATATTTTACATTTGGAAAAGACGTTTGGTTCAGATCCAAAAGCACTGATCGTTCAGTTGGAACCGAGCCTCTGAACCACAGCGTTTCAAAGAGCTGCTATAAATAACCTGGAACAGAGTTAGCATCGAGCTAACGGCAGCGAGAGTGAGTCTGGACCAGGAAGTGGCTCCTAATGGGCCCTAATGCTGTTACCGGAGGGCCCCATCACACGGAGATACAGAGGGCCCCATCACACGGAGTTACAGAGGGCCCCATCACACGGAGATACACAGGGCCCCATCACATGGAGCTACAGAGGGCCCCATCACACGGAGTTACAGAGGGCCCCTTCACACGGAGTTACACAGGGCCCCATCACACGGAGTTACAGAGGGCCCCATCACACGGCGATACACAGGGTCCCATCACACGGAGATACAGAGGGCCCCTTCACACGGAGATACACAGGGTCCCATCACACAGAGATACACAGGGCCCCTTCACACGGAGATACAGAGGGCCCCTTCACACGGAGCTACACAGGGCCCCATCACACGGAGATACACAGGGCCCCATCACACGGAGATAGAGAGGGCCCCATCACACGGAGTTACACAGGGCCCCATCACACGGAGATACAGAGGGCCCCATCACACGGAGCTACACAGGGCCCCATCACACGGAGATACAGAGGGCCCCATCACAAGGGGATACACAGGGCCCCATCACACAGAGATACACAGGGCCCCATCACACGGAGATACACAGGGCCCCATCACACGGAGATACACAGGGCCCCATCACACAGAGATACACAGGGCCCCATCACACGGAGCTACACAGGGCCCCATCACACGGAGATACAGAGGGCCCCATCACAAGGGGATACACAGGGCCCCATCACAAGGGGATACACAGGGCCCCATCACACGGAGATACAGAGGGCCCCATCACACGGAGATACACAGGGCCCCTTCACACGGAGATACAGAGGGCCCCTTCACACGGAGCTACACAGGGCCCCATCACACGGAGATACACAGGGCCCCATCACACGGAGTTACAGAGGGCCCCTTCACACGGAGTTACACAGGGCCCCATCACACGGAGATACAGAGGGCCCCATCACACAGAGATACACAGGGCCCCATCACACGGAGTTACAGAGGGCCCCTTCACACAGAGTTACACAGGGCCCCTTCACACGGAGTTACACAGGGCCCCATCACACGGAGTTACAGAGGGCCCCATCACACGGAGCTACACAGGGCCCCATCACACGGAGATACAGAGGGCCCCATCACACGGAGATACAGAGGGCCCCATGGTCTCAATGTCCAAGTAAAAGTGAGTCCAACCAAGACCATGGACTTGGTCTGGTCTGGGACTGGTCTGGGACTGGTGTCCAGACCAGTCCAGTCTCTTCTGTTTCTAATCCAGACACTTTCTCCGTTAAAAAACAAATAAATAATGCACTGTTTTGTTCCTTAATGTTTGTCCTCATTGTTCCTTTTGTGTTTCATAATTAAAAACTCTCTGTTATGAGCCATTTTCCGCCTTGAGCCTGATCAAACATTCATAGCTGTTCTGCTCCGGAGCTAAGTGTGAGTTTCCTTTTCTCTGAGACGTAATGCTTCTCAAATTGATCACATTACGACATGAAAAATGTATGCTCCCCCTCCTCCTCCTCCTCCTCCTCCTCCTCCTCCTCCTGCTGCTTCTTCTTCTTCTGTTTTAAAGCGGCGCTGGACGGCTGCCAGTCGGTCGTTAATGCGCTGGAGCCGGGGCCGAGCCGGTGCAGGCCGGAGATGCGGCGTTAAGAAGCCTATTATGCTAATGCGCGGCGCTGGTGGGGTTTTTCCGCTCGGGTCCGTCATTAGCGGCGGCTCAACCGGGATCGAGGCTCTTTAGTGAAACCTGAGCTCGCGCTGCTGAAGCTGGAAAGAGCTGAGGGTTCATTTCTGCTGCAGCTCAGAGAAAAGAGGATGATGAAATAACAGGGTCAGTCTGGTGTTTGAAACAAGACGTCACACCAACAGCAGTTTAGACAAGAGTCCGGGCTTCCACATCCACAATGAGATTCAACAATGAGAAAACATATTGTTATTGAGCTGGGATGGATTTTAATTCAAAAGTGCTTCATTGATTTGGTTTGATTCACAAAAGTCCTCAAGATAAGGTCTGTATGTTTAGTGAATATAATAATAATATTTATTTGTACACAACATTTACAGTAACTACAGATTTAAAGGAGCAGTGCACTCTTTTAGCACAAAATATATTTGGTCTTAATTCTTATAAAATGCACCCTCAGTTCCTCCACTAGCCTCCTCTCCTCAGTCCTCGGTTCCTCCACTAGCCTCCTCTCCTCTGTCCTCGGTTCCTCCACTAGCCTCCTCTCCTCAGTCCTCAGTCCTCTTTCTCTTTATTTATACAAATAAAAGGGTGAGGTTGTTTCCTCCTCGGAGCAGCTGTAGGACGGAGCGTGGACTCCTGGAGCGAGAGACGAGTGGAGGACATGTTCCTAATGTTCTCTCTGATGTTGCTGTTGTTAGTCCTGAGATCAGTAGAATCAGGTCTGTCTCACTGACACAGCGCCCCCTGCTGGACACAAACCTCCTGTAACTGTCCTGTCTCTGGTCTTTACTCCGTCCTAAACCGTCATGAAACAGTTTATCTTCCCTTTGCTGGGACAGTTATTCAGGACGCTCTGAGACAGCGAGCCGTCCTTCAGCACGAGGCTGGTCCTCAGTCCAGTCTTTACTGATTATTGCAGACGTCTGTTGAATAACTCAGCTCCGAGTCTAAGCACGTCCCTCTGAAATGACATTATGTGGACGTCCCTGTTGTCAAAGGTCTGGGGCATGAGAGGAACACTTAACATAAAGGATGGACCACAGCAGGAGGCAAAGAAGAGTGTTTTTAACAGAAATGAACCAAAAAACAGAGCCTCCAGAGGTTATTGAGACTTGATCATGAAGCCATCATGAAACAGGAAGAATAACATTTCAACAGAAGAGTGTGTAACATGACAAAGCTTTACATTAACTCACACTAAATGGAACCACAGCACCACTCACACTGTCATGAAGGTTTTAGATGGATTTTGTCATGTTTCTCTGTGGATCATGTTGTCTAACTCTTCCAGGTCTGAGGGCATTTTGGGGGTATTTCTCTCGCCTGGTTTTTAGTGCATTATTGTTTATTAAAGACAGAGGCTGCAGCAGTGACTGGTCTCCGTCCTGAGCTCCGTGAGTAATGAGGACGAGGTGAGGGCTCACTCTAATTATTTTCATTTGGAAACAGTGGAGCTGCCTCACATTTGTCTCTGTAACGAGCTGCAGACTCATTATCATCGGGAGCTTTAAAAATACTGCTGCCTCCGTTTCCTTTCACCGTCCACACGTCAGCGGCCGTTCTCCAAACACCGACGACGGAGAAGACGGGTCGAAGGAGAGGGTCTCTTTAATAATGTATGTGACAAGCTCAGTGCAGCTCAGTGGGAAACAGCACACGGTGGTCCTGTGTTCACGCCACAAACACGGAGCACAAAAACAACCCAGAGCCATGTCACTGTCACATCTCCTCAGCGCCGGATCATTTCATGCTTTTCACATTTTCCAGAAGCAGACCTTAAACTTCTGTCTATCCTGTAATTATCTCATTATTAAACATCTCGGGACTGAATTGCTAATATTTATCGGTGATTGTCTTTTTGAGCTGTTTTCTGTAAAAAGACGTGAAGATACACTTTCTGTTTTCAGCCGTATTGATGTCAGTGTCTCTCTCTTTGTCTCTCGTTAACGCTCAAAACCAGGAGTAAAGGGTAAAGGGTATTAATGGGATTGGTCCTGTATCTGTTCCAGCTCTGAACACCTCTGTTTACTCAGAGAAACAGAAGAGAAACAGGGACTAAACAAAATGGAAATTATACAATGAAAGAAACACCGAGCTACTGCAGTGATTCTGAACTTGTCTCATGTTTAGACTCACTTTTTTAAACAGAAAATACCTGTAAATACTTCCCTAATGTCCTCTGACATATATTTTAAAACCTACATTACTATTGTGTCTAAGTATGAAGTCTGAACACTGAGCAGAGATTTTCAGTGACTTGGTAAAATGTTAGATGTTATTTCTTCTATTTACACAGATCCGTTTATCCAGGTTTCCTGAAATATCTTTCCCCTCGGCTCAGATGAATATTTAAACTAGAGTTTGTGGGAATGAAACTGAAGCCCTCGGCATCAATAAAACATCATCTGATCTGAACTGCATCCATCTGCAGCAAACACTGTGAGTTCAGGAGCATCTCGTTTAAAAAATCAGATTCATTTCAGTTTAGTGACAAAGAGAAGGGCGTGAAACGACGGGGCCGGAGTAAAAATAGAGCCGTTTATTAAAGAAGACACCGAACAAAAAGAGTCAAAGCCTGAAGACGAAGTGAGTGGACGTTCACTGACGCTGGCCTCACAAAGACTTTTAGCTTTTTCATTTATTTCTGCAGGTTTTAAAATGGAAATCACTGAGAGTCGCTGTCACCGCACGATGAGCTCAAGAGGCGTCTCTCTGACAACGATCGACCTCGTGTCAAAGTCTGAAATTAGAATCAAACTCAAACAGAGTCAGAAGGGCTCAGGTGGGAAACGTTTGTCAGAAATATTTGACAGTAAAGCCACAAAGAAAATGAGATCTTATGGCTGTGAAATATGAGTGTTTTAGTTTGTTTTGCTGCAGATTCAGTGATGACACTGTATTGTACTTCTACTAGACTCTAAATCAAATATAAACTTTACAAACAGCTTTTATTCTGTTGTTATTTGGGAAATGCAGTTTTTCCTCCAAAATACTAATCCATTTGACCAAACTGAAGTTTAGAGTTTAGCGTTAGCTTAGCTGTGACTTCAGCGCCAGGACGACAATTATCTCCTCCTCGTTAAACATTACGTGATTGAATTGACAGTATTTATCTGTGTTTTACGTTGTCTCCCTTTTCTCTGTTGATGCTTTTCTTTTTTCAGCTGTTTCTCTGTTAAAAGACATATTCAGCTGAAAATACACTTTATCTGCAGCTATTAAACTTCCTGGAACGTCATGTGACAAGTGTCGACCAATGGGAGCGCTCCTTTTTGGAGCATGTGATTGTCCAAGGTTTTCTGTTCCTGAATAGAGGTTCTCATCTGTTACAATCACTTACAATAAACAGGAGATGAATAATAAAGACTGTTTTTACACAAATGAATGATTTACAATAAACTATTTGGGTTTAAACCTTTTTCACAACGAGATCTGGTCAAATCTTTTTCATTCTAATCACAGCAAAGTAAGAGAATTTGTCAGAAGGAAGGACATTTTTGGCTCTTTCTGCAGATGATGATAAGAGGCAAAAGTATAAACTAAGGTTTGTGTAAAGACAGTTACTGTTGCCTTTGCTTTGTGTGTTTTCTGTTTGAACTGCTTTGACTTTGTGCTGCAGTAATAAACGTGTTTTATTTTACTTATGAGTCCCACACTGTGACCTTGTGATAAGAGCGTCCCTCAGCTCCAACACGACCCCAATGTGATCCTCTCAAATCTGCTCAAAGCCCAGGATAACGGCCCAGAAACACTCCGTCCTGAAGCGAGCGGCGCTGTCCTCGAATAAACCTGCTGTTTAAACTCAAATATCACCGCTCAGTGTCAATAAACGAGCCACAGAGAGGTTTTTAAGGTCTCGTCGTGTCTTCACACAGAACAACGGGATGTTTGGACTTTGTGAATGAGTCTGAGTTTAAGAGAAGAGCTCAGGTCTTAATGAGGAGCCAGAGTTTATTCCAGAGCAAACAGAAGTGTTAACCTAAAAACACACTGTCCCTTAATCACTCTTCTACTTTAATCATACACTAGACTGGTTTTAAGTGCTTTTAATAAATTATAGATGGATTTGGATTGGTTTTAATTGGTTTAACTTGGACTGTAACTGGCTTTGAGTGGGTTTTATCTGGTTTTACATGGATTTAGATGGTTTTTATGTGGTTTAACTTGGTCCTTAACTGGTTTTAAGTGGCTTTTAATAAATTATAGATGGATTTGGATTAGTTTTAATTGGTTTAACTTGGACAGTAACTGGTTTTGAGTGGATTTTACCTGGTTTTACATGGATTTGGATGGGCTTTAAGGGGTTTCATTTGGTTCTTAACTGGTTTTAAGTGCTTTTAAACAGGTTTTAGATGGATTTGGTTTGATCATACACTTCTTCTTTAACCCAAACCCAGTTAATAAGATCATTTAGTTGTTTTTTTGAGGATACTTTTACTGCTGCCTTTGACTTCAGTTTCTTGAAGTAAGCTGTATTTTTGGATCAAAAAGTCTTTGAGTGGAGCCGAGCGGATCTAAAACTGAAGTCTCACATTAAATAAACATATGAAGCTCTTTCAAATCAATAATCAATGTGTGTTTAATAAGACATGAACGCAGTTAAAGGCCAATTTCTCAGCCATAATAAATGTTCTCTTGGTCTTTTCTCTGTGATAAAAGAGTGTGGTCCTGAGGGAGTTTAAACCTGCTGCTCTTTGGACAGGTTTGACGTTAGCTGCAGCGACAGAGCGAGACGTTCGGGTCTAATGCGCTCTGACCTTTGTCACTTCAGCAGGTTTAATGGAGGATAAAAACCCACGAGGACGGTCCCTGAAAGACGCTCAATATTTAATAAAGTTCACACGGCTTCGTCTCAGCTTTTATTTTTAGAATATTTCAGTTCAGCATCAAACATTAGTAAAATGTGATCAAACGGGGCTTAATGTGTTTGTGTTTGTCCTTAACTGGTTTTAACCTGGTTTTAAATGGATTTGGATGGACTTTAGGTGGTTTAACTTGAACTTTAAATGGTTTTGAGTGGCTTTAAACTGGTTTTAGATGGATGTAGACTGACTTTAACCTGTTATAAATGACCAGATTTAATAATAAATAACATAACCAGATTTAAATGGGTTTTAAATGATTTAACATAGACTTAAAATACAGGTTTAAATCAGTTTAACTTGGACCTTGAGTGTTTTTTGGACGGTTTAAACCCTGATTTAAAGGGTTTTTAACCAAGACCTTCTCCAGTTAAAGATAGTAGTAAATACAGATACCTGAACTTCTCTGAATGCTGGAATAAATGAAAATAAAACTGAATGTGCTTCAATACAGCTTTAATAAAACATCCCATTGCTGCAGCTTTTTCTTTCGCCTCAGGCCTCGTTAGTTTCACATTTCCTTTATGAGAACGCCTCTGGCCAAAAGCACACACTGGAGAATAAACTGATATATTTTACTGATCTGATAATTGCACCTTGTTAATACGAGGTCTATTCCTCGTTTACACTTCAAGGATTTAGTCCCATTTCCATCAAGAATCCAGATCAGAGAAGAACAGGCAGAAAAACTCAAACCAAGTCAAAACAGTAGTTCTATTTATATTAATACATCCAGGCTTTAAACCGAGTCCAGACTAAGTCCTGTCTTTACTCCAGGTCAATACTGTCCTGAACTTTTCTAAAACAACAGTCTGTGCCGTTATTAATGATCCGGCCACTGTCTGAGAGGTTTTTGGGCTGGAAGCTGAAAAATGACCAGTGAGTTTATGACACTGTGGCGTCTCCATTAATCACCACAGAGTCCACACACAGACTGTAAACGAGAAAAGGTGGGTCTGAGCCTCGGACTAAAGCCCTGAACCTTTAATAACACAAAAGAAAATGAAATGAAACCAGAGAGAGCCACAGTTCAGACCAACTACCCCGATCTGGGCACGTTCACAGGAGCAGGGCATTTCAGAGTCTGGGGGCAACTGCCTGAAAGGACAGGTCCCCCCAGGTTTTAAAGAGGGTTTTGGGGACCATCAGGAGGTTTAGACCTGAGCGAGAGGAGGGGTCAGGGGTCAACAGGTCTGTGATGAACTGGGGCCAGTTCATGATCTAAAAACTAAACTATTTCACTGAAGTTTACTGTAAACCAGCGTAGTGCCTTTAACACTGTCCAACCTTCAGACTCTGAACCCAGTAAATAAGACAAATATATCACATATAAATGTTAACTTTGCACAATTATGCTGTAAAATATCCTGGTTGTGATGTAAATCTGAGTTAATTTGATGGATTTCTGGAATAATATGCATTTTCTTGAGCTGGAGCGCGCCCTGAAACTCACTGATTCACTCTGGAGTATATTTTAAACCAGGGTCAGTTTCTGATTTAAATGTGTTATCCTCCTTTACCTGCACAGAGTTGATTTGAGACAATAATTCTAACTTAGTTTTAGTGTCATAAATGTGTGTGTTTGGTCCAGAGGACGCCTCAGAATCAAACAGAACCTTGTCAGTGTCCGACCTTGTTTCTTCTGATGGAACTAAACTGTGGCGTCTGCAGCTGCTGTTAACGTGACTCTCTCTTCTCTGCGTTAGTCTCTTCACCCAAACCCTTCAGACACATGTTTGCTCTGCTCTAATGCTGTTATCTCCCAGAATCCCCGGTCTGATCAGGACACCGCCGCCGCTCCGCTCCTGACACCGCCTCAGCTCAAATTCAATTGTTCGAGCCCATCTTTTTTCATTTATAAGCCGTGTCTTTGACCCGACGCACAAACTCCAGCCTGACCCTTTAGACAGAAGCCTCAGATAAAGCAATTAGTGTGAGACTGTGAGCCTCGAGGAGACGGGAAGAAACGGCGCTAAAAGGTGACGAGGTGAACTCTGAGTCGGAGCCGTCAGAGCCGTCTCTGAGCGTTGCAGATGAAAGTGTCCCGGAGCCAGACAGGCCTTTCAAAGCTCTTTCACCCTGTGCTTTTAAGTCCTGTCCATCTGAACGCAGTCGAGCTCGAGATGTGATTTCATTTTGATGTGACAGATGAAATAGTCATATATTTGAGGTGCACAGTTATTGCAGTCAGTTTAAAGACGTACAGACTGTTCTAAATACTGTTTTGTTGATGCCGCCATCTTGTTTAAAGCTGGTAGCATTATTCTTTTTACAAACAGTTTAGAGAAATCAAAGAACAAATAGAGGAACAATGACTCGTATTGGTCTGACTTCAGCGTCAGGACGACAATTATCTCCTCCTCGTTAAACATTACGTGATTGAATTGACAGTATTTATCTGTGTTTTACGTTGCCTCCCTTTTCTCTGTTGATGCTTTTCTTTTTTCAGCTGTTTCTCTGTTAAAAGTCATATTCAGCTGAAAATACATGACGTTTATCACAAGGACAAGCCATAGTTTAATGAAAAAAACAGTAAAAGTGGACCACACACTTGGGACCAGGGCCAGAAATAGATCGGTACATTATTTTATTAACAGTATTTTATTGTATCTGAACATATCCCATGAAACTTTATGTCTGTCCAATCCTCGACTAAATAATGTCAGGGCCAGAGTCAGTGAGGGGTCTTTGAAACGGGACGGCCCACCTGCCACAGCAGACCGGGATGAGCCGGAGCAGTGACCGTGCTCTGGGAGAATCAGAGCAGGTCTAATTCACAGGAAGCACACGGCAGCGTCTGAACAGAGCCGTGTCCAAGTGAACACGCATTATCCAGCTTCATGACCTTGGCACATGTTGAGAATGAGAGAATAATGGCTCCCAGCAGCGCCGTCTCTGCAGGACAGCGCTCCGAAATGGGTTTTACAGACTGGAAAACATTCTGACAATATTCAGAGAGAATATTCAGAGTGAAAGAGCTGGAAATGCATGAGTCTCTTTATGTGAGATGAGGGCAAACAGACCTGACATTTATTACTGGGAGGGACATGAGGTGACTCTGGGAGCTGGTAATGAGTGTCCTTGGCCTTTAACAACTCTTATGGATCTTTAATAAGGCTGAACAAAATAGAGAAATAAGACCTGGACCTGAATTTAAACCTCTTCAAACTCCATGACCTCTTTTTTTCCCTGTTGCATTTAGTTTTTCAGTGTAATCTCCTAAAGTTTATTGTAACAGGAATCATCTGAAAAAATGAGACCTTAAGACGTGATCTAGTCTTTATAATGAAGGATTTTAATAGATGAGAATGATCAGTCCACAGCAGGATTTTGTCCAATCACAGCTCACTTCAGGTAAAAAGGAGCGCTCCCATTGGTCGACACTGATGTCAACAAGTCTATAAAGCCCCCAGAGGACACTGCTGTTGAGATATTGTTAAACTGGACTGAACTGGAATTAGTCCAGGATTCTGCTCAGAACCAGCAGGAGGTTCTCTGACGTCCAGACACTTTCACAGGTTTCCCCTGAAGCTCTAGCCCTCCTCAGTCGACTGTGTAATTACAATCTGCCCTCACACAGACTCAACACATTTATTCTCCTTTAACTTGGTTTTAACTGTGCTCTTATCTTATTTTTGATTGCACTATTAAAGATTACTTATTAATAAAATCACTCAATGTGTTTTTAGGCTCTTTCTCTTCCAAAGCTGAACCTTGTGGATTATTATAGAAACAATAACCAGCAGCACTAGTCGCTGGAAAAGAGCAGAGCTACTTTAACGCTGTCTACGTCCGATACTTAGAGCAGCATCTGAGAGTTTAGCTGAAAAGGTGAAGCCCGGGGTCAAAGGTCAGTCTGATTCTTGGCAGCAGCAGCACACTTCGTCAGAAACAGGCTCCGAGGCAAAGAGACGTGGAGCTGGCACGGTTCGTGGAGTTTTAGAGAAACATGGAGCTGGGGTCAGAGGTCACACTGAGAGATGCTCAGTCAAACAGGAATCAGAGTCCACAGTCAAAGAGACAACCTGCAAAGACTTACTGCACAAAGACTGGAGCAAAGAAGATGGACGTTTAGAGTTTTTAGAGTTTAGGATGAACTCTAGAGGTTTATTGTTGTTTGAGAAGATTGTCCTGAATCTCAACAATTATCTCCTCCTCGTTAAACATTACGTGATTGAATTGACAGTATTTATCTGTGTTTTACGTTGTCTCCCTTTTCTCTGTTGATGCTTTTCTTTTTTCAGCTGTTTCTCTGTTAAAAGACATATTCAGCTGAAAATACACTTTATCTGCAGCTATTAAACTTCCTGGAATGTCATGTGACAAGTGTCGACCAATGGGAGCGCTCCTTTTTGGAGCATGTGATTGTCCAAGGTCTCAATAAATCTACATCCATTTGAGTTTTTTGGAACTGTGACATTAACAGAGCATTCAAGCAGAAACAACATTTAACTCTGAAGGAAACGAAGGAGAAACTGCAGCAGAATCACAGTCTTTAGCTCAGTTTGACGCAGCAGAAGGAGAAAAGTGGGAAGAATTGAACTGTGAGGCACTTAGAATCTCAGAATATGTTATAATTCCTGCAGAAACAATTACCTGCTCTGAACCAGGATCAAGATTCCTTCATAAGTTTCCTGGTGATTTGAGTCTGAACAGAAATCACTAAAAACGAGCTTCTGTTCAATATTAAAACACACTTGAGTTAATAAAACCCTCCAGTAAAATCCATTGAGCAAACCTTGTATAAACCCAATTCAAACTGTTAATGAAAGTCAAACACTGAGTTCTAAAATCAACTCTTGATTAAAACAGTGAAGATGAGGCTCGTGGGATCAGTGTGTGATCCTCAGTGAGTCTCTGGGGACACTTCTGCAGAAACCAAACTAAACCACAGCTCATCCTTCACACTCACCACTTATTTTTACTCACAACTCTTCATCTTTAGAGCGTTTTCTGTCAAATTTGCACAAACAGGCCTCAGGATATCATCATATTTAGGTTTGGGTTTGACAGAAGTGTGTTTGAATCAGTTTGAGACAACAGACATTAAACAGACTGTACCTGATATTTTGTCCCTTTAAGTTGTTCATTTGTGTTTAACATGATGAATATAAAGGTATAAGTTTATTATAAATACATTCATGTAATTATCTGATTGATTTGTGTTGTAATACAAGCTAAAAACAATAAAATGTTAAAACATCAAAACGGTAGCATGAGCTAACGCTAATACATGGGTTTTCCAATGCAAGTTAGCATTAAGCTAGCAGGAATGCTACTTGTTTGAATTGGTTTAATGCAGTTTGTTAGCAGCTAATTACAGTATCATTTATGCAAAAAACAGTTGAAACTGCACATCTTTTAATTTTTAATAGAAATGTTCATCTGAATGGATTATTTTGCTGCTGTGTTTAGCTCAAAAAGACATGTTTCATGTAATGAGATGTATTTGATTGTACTTTCTGTGTGTTCCACAGCTTTAAAGAAAGAAAGAGCTGGGAATTGAGACATGAGAAAAGAAGAATTGAGAAAAAGAAGCAAAAACTGTTCATGTGACCAAAATAAATACACTTTTACATAAAGATATGTGTTCATTATTGAGTTTTGGTTGGACTTGAACAGGTTTTAAGTTGTTTTGGTTGGACAACACAAGGTAGTGGCTTAAATGAGAGTTTAGAGTTACAATAGTCAGACATAGTTTCTCTCAGTTTTATTGATTGTGTTTTATTGTCTTTATTGAGCCATATTACTGCCCAGAGAGGGGGCAGTAATATGGCTCCATAAAACTCATTTAAACACACATTTAAATAATACTGGAGCGTTGTTTGTGTCGTCTTCATAAAAGACAGCGTTTATGTGTCTCTACTTCGAGGATGCATTGCTTCTTCTTGTTCTTATTTATTTCTCATTATTAATTCTGCCATTGCTCCCGTCTGCGTCTCCAAACTGGGACTGAGCTCATCAACACTTTTACTAAATACTGATGAACTTATAAATATAAATCCATCTGAACGAAGTGCAGTTTCTCTCAGTGACAAACTCTTTGTTAAAACAGTTGCAGAGGCGCTGCAGAGGGGGGTCTGTCACGCCGGGAGCAGGTGAAGCCCATTAAACCCAGCACAGGTCCACACCTGTCTAAGAGCTGAGGACGCCTGGAGACATGGGATCGGACAGTTTGGACAGCTCCTCGCGCTCCGGATGGATTCCACCTCATTACGGCGGCTGCTGCAGGAATAATTGGAGATCCCGACTCTGCCGTCCCTCTGACAGCACTCACAGCCTTGTTTTTGTGTCTCCGGCTCTGCTCCGAGTCGAGGAGTAAACAGCAGCGAGGTCACAGCGAGACGACTGCAGCCTGAGTGATCCTCGTAATGACCGCGAATTTACAGAGCGATTATAAAATAATGACAAGGTTTAAAGAGTAAATGTTGCTTTTGTCCTTTCAACCATCTGCTGCTGATTAAAACTCACTTTAGCCCATAATATTCTGCAGATATGGAGCTGAGCTTCATTTGTTCTATGTGTTTAAAAAAAAAAAAACTAATGAAAACTCCTGGTGCACAGGACTCATATATTCACATTTAAATAAAGACACAGGGTTTGATACAGAAAAGTAACATGACCAAAGCTCATCACATCTAATTATCATCTTCCAAAAAGACAATGTTTTCTCAAATGAAGCTTGTCATAAACAGCTTATGTATGGATACAACTTATAATGTTATTTCAAAAATATAAACAAAAACAAGGCTCTGTTCTCACTAAAAGTCATTAAAACAGGAGTTAAAGTCTGTATTAAAAACTGAACTAGGACTAAATCAGGACTTTTTATTTAGACACGTCCAGTGTGAACATTACATTATTGTGATTCATTCATTCTTTGCTATAAACTGCAATAACAATGAATTAATGATATATTGTGCATTTATCCTTCTTCAGGAGAAACTGAACCGAGCTGTAAACCAGTTTCATTCAGGATTATCATAACACTCCAGATAAAGACGGCTGTAATTCAGTATCTGTGTGTTTATGGAATACAACATCATTATTGCACTATTATTATTATTATTTATAGTTCATTTAGTTCACACTAAAACTGAAACTGATCCATTTAGTTTGGTTCTTCAGTAAAAAGCCCTGGTCCAGAGGTTCACAGCTGCATTTTAAACACAACAGAGAGAAACACACTGATGCTGCTGTTAGCCCAGATGCTAACAAAGCATTTTACTGTTTTACCTTCTCAGTGCTTTACGTTTGTTCTCTGAGAAAACTAAACATTACATGATGTTTTTGTCGCCAGTTTCTGACGTTCTTCCTGTTTTGGACTCGTCTGTGGTTCACTTCAGGTTCACACTTTAATAACACTGTACCAGAGTTCAGTTGGAAGCGCTCCCAGACCTTTGTTCTCCAGCTCTTTTCCACTTGAACCTGAACCTGAACCTAAACCTTCTTGTCTCTGCCTTCTCTCCTGGATTTATTCGTCTTTTTACCTCTGCTTCTTGACCTTGGAAAGATTTCTGATTTTGAGCCCTTACTTTTGAATTTACAAATATCTGACCCTTGACCTGGCTCCTTTCCATTAATCCATCATAACTCTTCATCAGCTTGTCTCCAGATCCTCGTCCTTTTGATTCCAACCTGTTTCCAACAACAGCATCATAATAAAACCAAACACTCGTCTGAATAAACAGGACAGAGGTCACCTGAAGGAGCCGGGTGATTGTTGTAATGATGGTGATTTCAGTGAGTGATTAAAAAATAATGACAGGGTTTAAAGAGTAAATGTTGCTTTTGTCCTTTGTACCATCTGCTCTGTGTTAAACTAAAGCAAGGGTAAAGACACCTCCCTGTGTCCTTCACGTTTACATTCACCAGACTTTTCATAAAACAGTCTGTTAGTGTGGACAGTGTAACCCTGTTGATCCACATGAACATAACTAGTATTAAACTCATCAACAGCTTAATCCAAATGTCTTCAATCTGATGCTTAATGAGATCGGCCCAAAACAAAGGCTGTTTCCATTACCCACAACGCACTGCAAGAGTTTAAAAAAAACAGTGATAGAAGAGAAAGGCTTAAAGCAGAGAATTTTCAGTTTAAATAAAAGTGTCCATTTGCTGTGTTCAAAGAAACTGTTTTATTTTGATAATGTTTGTCTATAATAATAATAAACTGAACATTTTATCATTGTTCACATCACTTCAGTAAATAATAAAACGAGCTGCTGCAGCTTCACTCAGAAAATAACAGGTTCAGCAGCTTTTCTTTCACAAAAAATCCACATGATTTAAATAAAGTAAATATCCACTGATGTAACTATTGAGCTCCACAGATGTTGTTGTCCTTTTCTTGATCCATGGATCAGTTTCAGACACTCATTATTGATTTGTTTAATGTTGTATTTTATTTCAGTAAATCACACAACTCCCTTTAACAGAACTTTAATCATTTCATATTTTATTGAGAGATTTCAGAAAAGAGAAACCAGCAGGAAAACTGTTGTCTTCTGAAGCTCGACCTGAAGCTGTTCCAGTGTGTTCTCCTCGAGGCTCAGGAACATGCTTCATTAGTGTCTCGTTGGTCTTTGCACATCAGGAAACAGCACCACCTAGAGACCAAAGACAGACACACGAGTGGACACCATTTAACTCCAAATCTGCCTTTATTTACTGTTTGTATTGGTTCCACTGGCTCCTAAAGCCCGAGCTGGAGGTCAGAGGCTCTTCTCCGTTACATCACTGCTCCGTCGGGACCGGGTCTCTTTATGTTCACATCCATAATTCACTACAACAAGAACGAGCCTTGGCTCAGCTCTGAATAATGAGAGGTGTTTCTTCAGAGGAACTTTGAGTGGAGCTGAACTCTGCGTGGCTTCTGTGAACGTCAGCCTCTGTCATGTCTCTGGAACCTCTCACTTCAGGCCTTTGTTGGTGTTTCTTGAAGCTGGGCCAAAGCCAAGGCTCCTTCATCTACGCCTCACACATTCATCCATAACCAGCACATATTCAATCTGTTCAAGACACACGAGGCAAATGTACAGATAACGGTTAGAATGATCCTTTACTCAAGTAAAACTACAATAATTAAACATATATATAAGATGATAGATATATATAAACCTTGTATTGTTGGTTAGTAATAAAGTTAATGATGGTTTGAAAGTGATGGCAGTAATTATTCATATGACAATGGTAACAGTATTAATATTGAATGTAAAGAGATAATAAAGATGGTATTAAAACTGATAATAACAGTAACGGTAATAATAATAAAAATAATATTGTTGTTGCTATTATAATTGTTTAAACTGGGAATGAAGGTTACAATAATAATAATGATAAAAATAATGTTTACAATAATTAATGACACAATAGTAATAATATCTGTTTTATTTTGTTTTATCATAAACTGTTTTTCTTTTTTGTTTGTTGCTTTTCTTTCTGTCTTGTTGTGGGCACAATACATTTTTCATCTACGCCTCAGATTTAGAGAAAGTGTTGTACTGTTGCTATTTTACTTTTAACGACCAAAAAATAAATCAACTGAACTAAACAACAAAAGTAAAAAAGTAGATTCTCTGAAATGTACTTTTGTAATGTAATGTTTCTAATGTAAAATTAATGTCAATGATACTCAATACATTTGTGAAAACTCTACAGTAACTCTTTCCTGAACAATCAAGACTGAACCAGGACTGTGCGCTTCTCTTATTTTGGCGGGGCTTGACTTCCTCTCTCTCGTTAGTTACGTCTTTTACGTCGTGTCGTCTGCGAAGGTTGTAAAAGTAATGAGGCTGTGAAAAAGTAAGGAGTAGAAAGTACAGATATAATGACTTTGTCTAAAGCTGTGGGTTTAATTAGAGACTCTCTTTTCACCATAAACTGTCCAAACCTCAGAGTGATGCACAAGAAGCGGCCCTAAAGCTGGTAAATAAAGGCCAAATTAGACCAAATAAAGGTCTGAGGGAGAGAGCTGTCATTAACCTTCAGGTTTAATGCTGCTGTAATAAAGTCTCCTCATTTCACTGAAAGAACACAATCAGTGAAAGGAACAAACACGAGCAGCGTCTGAATGTGTTCTGTTTCTGTTCAAAATGTTGGAGGTGAACACACTGGAGCTGATATGTTCTTCTAGATGTGAAAATGTTTAATAATTTATTGTAAAATCAATCATTTGTGTAAAAACAGTCTTTCTGATCCATCTACTGTTTATTCTAAGGGATTGTAATAGATGAGAACCTCTATTCAGGAACAGAAAACCTTGGACAATCACATGCTCCAAAAAGGAGCGCTCCCATTGGTCGACACTTGTCACATGACGTTCCAGGAAGTTTAATAGCTGCAGATAAAGTGTATTTTCAGCTGAATATGTCTTTTAACAGAGAAACAGCTGAAAAAAGAAAAGCATCAACAGAGAAAAGGGAGACAACGTAAAACACAGATAAATACTGTCAATTCAATCACGTAATGTTTAACGAGGAGGAGATAATTGTCGTCCTGACGCTGAAGTCACAGCTAAGCTAACGCTAAACTCTAAACTTCAGTTTGGTCAAATGGATTAGTATTTTGTGGTTTTATTTTTTAATAAAAGAGAAGCAGGAGAGGTCTCTAGACTGATTTTGGAGGAGAGTCTGAGACAGGGACAGAAAAAGAAGCTCAGTGGAGCTTGTTTCTGTGACTGTAGAACCGTATTGTCCCGACTCCCAGAATTCTGTTTAAAGGTAATTATGGGAACTCAGCGGTGGGTCTGGCTTTAATGTTTCCCAGTGTCTCACCTTCAACAGGTCGCATTAGGACACATCAGGGCTTTTTATTCAAAGTGAACTCAGTTGTTTTCTCAGATCAATGACACTCAGTGGATTCTTCATTAACCACAAACTGAGCAGGACTCAGGGGTTTTCCTCTGTTTCTTCGACTCTTCACCTTCATCTCTCTCTGTTCAGGTGAGTTCAGGTGAGCTCAGGTGAGTTCAGGTGAGTTCAGGTGAGCTCAGGTGAGTTCAGGAGAGTTCAGGAGAGTTCAGGTGAGTTCAGGTGAGCTCAGGTGAGTTCAGGTGAGCTCAGGTGAGTTCAGGAGAGTTCAGGTGAGTTCAGGTAGTTCAGTAGCTCAGTGAGTTCAGGAGAGTTCAGGTGAGTTCAGGTGAGTTCAGGAGAGTTCAGGTGAGCTCAGGAGAGTTCAGGTGAGTTCAGGTGAGTTCAGGTGAGCTCAGGTGAGTTCAGGTGAGTTCAGGTGAGCTCAGGTGAGCTCAGGAGAGTTCAGGTGAGCTCAGGTGAGTTCAGGTGAGTTCAGGTGAGCTCAGGTGAGTTCAGGTGAGCTCAGGTGAGTTCAGGAGAGTTCAGGTGAGTTCAGGTGAGTTCAGGTGAGCTCAGGTGAGTTCAGGAGAGTTCAGGTGAGTTCAGGTGAGTTCAGGAGAGTTCAGGTGAGCTCAGGAGAGTTCAGGTGAGTTCAGGTGAGTTCAGGTGAGCTCAGGTGAGTTCAGGTGAGTTCAGGTGAGCTCAGGTGAGCTCAGGAGAGTTCAGGTGAGCTCAGGTGAGTTCAGGTGAGTTCAGGGCATCATCAGCAGCAGCAGCACTGACTTTATTTTAGTTTTGTGACGTTTTCCACAGTGAACGGTTGAAGATGAGAGCTGTCAGTGGCTGGGTTCAGTTCAGTGAATGATTGGCAGCTCATTTTGGACGACAGTCAGACTCTCTTTTTGTAAATGAGTGAAGTCTGTCTCGTTCAGACTCAGAGTTGTGCAGATGAATCTCTTTGATTCATGAACTGCTTCCAAAGTTCTCCCAAGTTTCTTTCTCTCCAGGTTTGTTTGTTTGCTCCTGAACCGAACCTCAACAACCTCACATTTCACTGTTGTTTCCATCTTTTTTCTGTGTCTGGAGTCGGGCCTTTGCTAAAGTCAGGTTTTTATTCTGCACATAATTCCCAGTTTTGTCTGTGACCTTCGTGTTATTTTCCTCAGAGACTGAACGGTACTGACCCGTGTTTTTATTTGCATCCTGCTTTATTCGCCCTCGAAAGGACGCAGCTCGGTAAAGGTCAGCTGTGGACTTTGTTGGGACTAAACACTGATATAATGGATCCTTTGGCGCTCTGTTGTACAGAAAACAAACAGAATACATTTTATAGAATCATGTCCCTTTAAAACTGTTCTGAAGTGTCAAAAACATTCTCTGTCTACACTGCTTTGAACAAGAGCAGAACGGTGAATGTGTTTGATTAAATAAATACTAAACATTAGAGGCTTATATTGTTATTAAAGCTGCAGTTTCTGATTTGTTCCAGTCTCAGACTCTCCTCCAACAACAACAGGAACCTTTACTGCTTCTTTTATTTAAAAAAAAAAGGTCAAAACAGACCAATTTTTCACCACAAAATACTATTACATTACTTTAAATTGGAGTTTAGAGTCAAAGCATTGACAACTTTTATCCATGTTTCATTTGCTGCTGTTTCTCTATTTTTATCTTTTTTGAGCTGTTTCTCTGTAAAATAAGACGTATTTCCAACAGAATAACCCATTTCCTTGGTTTATTTCCTTGTTCCTTCGTTGTTGACATCAGTGTCGACCAATGGGAGCGCTCCTTTTTACCTGAAGTGAGCTGTGATTGGACAAAATCCTGCTGTGGACTGATCATTCTCATCTATTAAAATCCTTCATTATAAAGACTAGATCACGTCTTAAGGTCTCATTTTTTCAGATGATTCCTGTTACAATAAACTTTAGGAGATTACACTGAAAAACTAAATGTAACAGGAAACAACTTAGACATTCTTCATTTAATTCATCATTATTAGACCTACATTTAAGTGTGAGCAAGAGTTAGTCCAGTCTTAGACCAGGTCCAGACTCAGGAGACAGAGTTAGTCCGGTCTTAGACCAGGTCCAGACTCAGGAGACAGAATTAGTCCAGTCTTAGACCAGGTCCAGACTCAGGAGACACAGTTAGTCCAGTCTTAGACCAGGTCCAGACTCAGGACAGAGTTAGTCCAGTCTTAGACCAGGTCCAGACTCATGGAGACAGAGTTAGTCCAGTCTTAGACCAGGTCCAGACTCATGGAGACAGAGTTAGTCCAGTCTTAGACCAGGTCCAGACTCATGGAGACAGAGTTAGTCCAGTCTTAGACCAGGTCCAGACTCATGGAGACAGAGTTAGTCCAGTCTTAGACCAGGTCCAGACTCAGGAGACAGAGTTAGTCCAGTTCTAGACCAGGTCCAGACTCAGGAGACAGAGTTAGTCCAGTCTTAGACCAGGTCCAGACTCATGGAGACAGAGTTAGTCCGGTCTTAGACCAGGTCCAGACTCAGGACAGAGTTAGTCCAGTCTTAGACCAGGTCCAGACTCAGGACAGAGTTAGTCCAGTCTTAGACCAGGTCCAGACTCAGGACAGAGTTAGTCCAGTCTTAGACCAGGTCCAGACTCAGGACAGAGTTAGTCCAGTCTTAGACCAGGTCCAGACTCAGGACAGAGTTAGTCCAGTCTTAGACCAGGTCCAGACTCACGGAGACAGAGTTAGTCCAGTCTTAGACCAGGTCCAGACTCAGGACAGAGTTAGTCCAGTCTTAGACCAGGTCCAGACTCAGGACAGAGTTAGTCCAGTTTTAGACCAGGTCCAGACTCATGGAGACAGAGTTAGTCCAGTCTTAGACCAGGTCCAGACTCAGGAGACAGAGTTAGTCCAGTCTTAGACCAGGTCCAGACTCATGGAGACAGAGTTAGAGCAAGATTTTTAATTGAATGTAAAATGATCGAGGTTTTTACTCAGTCCAAAGAAGAGATGAATTTGAGGTCTTGGTTGGTTTTTATGTCCTTATACAAGACCGAGTAAAAATAGATAAATAAACTAAAATCCTAATAATCATGTCAGTTTTGTGACCACATGACTTCTTCGACTTCGAAGACTCAAAACTGACTTTGACTCAAACGTGACTTTAACCCAGAGTTCAGCTGGAGCCTCTCACGTCTCACATCGACTCACTTCTCATTCATAACGCCGTGTTCAGTGGAAGCACGCCTTTAGTTAAATCAGCTCTTTTTATTGACCTACTCTGAACAGCCTGAGGTTATTTTTGCCGCGCTCTTGAGAGGAACACTTCCAAGGTTAACCCCAGCTCCCGACGTCTTCATTTTCTCTCTAATTTGTGGCTCTCTCCACGTCGCACTCGTCTGGTTCTGCTCCTGTTTGTTATTCCGCTGGAGCTCGTCCGGGCCTGAAGTCTGACCCCGACCCTGGTCCGATCTGTCCCTCTGCATCATACAAGGTCTCATTTAGAGCCAAGGTGAAAGTCTTAATGAAGCCGTGGGCATTTAGACCAGCCCTTTGTGCATATATTACCCTCACTCCCGGGGTGGGGGGTACTCTGGGCTCAACCACCTGAGCCTCAAAAGAACGAGGGATGTAGTGATCTTTTAAAGTTTCAGTTCATTCACTTCATTCATGGTTTTGTTTAGAATGTTTAAAGCAGCCCAGTGGAGACGTTAAAGACGGTGAGTTTGGAAGAGAACCTGTCTCTGGAACAGTGGGTTATTTTAGTGTAATTAGTTCAAATATAACTCTGTAGGCTCCAGTTTATTGGTCTATCTTCTTTATTCTCTGGAGATAAGTCCTGGTCCCGGGACAGTTCCAGGAGGGTTCTGTCCAGCAGAGGGCGCTGTGTCAGTGAGACAGACCTGACACCGCAGGAAGTCGTCTGTTTTTAGAGCTTTGTTCCATCATTACGTCTGAAAACTGGAGATGACTGTGGACGGAGGAAGAGGAGGAAGAGGAGGAGGAGGAGGAGGAGGAGGAGGAGGAGGAAGAGGAGGAGGAAGAGGAGGAGGAAGAGGAGGAAGAGGAGGAGGAGGAGGAAGAGGAGGAGGAGGAGGAGGACGAGGAGGAGGAGGAGGAAGAGGAGGAGGGAGGAGGAGGAGGAGGAGGAGGAGGAGGAAGAGGAAGAAGAGGAAG
>CM072168.1:22675380-22699720 GCA_036850595.1 Rhyacichthys aspro
ATAAAAATAGCCAAAGCCACTGACAAACTGTAAAAACCTGACACAAAACCAACTCTGTGAACTTTTAAAACTGTAAACCTTTCTGCAGTTAATGCTCTGAACTCTGCTTCAGAATCCCATAAACCTGAGAGTGTCTGATGGAAACCCTTCTCTTGAGTCTGTTATTTTCTCAGTAATAGGTTTGAATGTGTGACCTCAGAGCAGTAGGATTCATGAGCCCAACGATGATCGTCTTTCATCTGCAGCGAACCTTCCAGAGTTTGTGAAGAATCTAATGAAAATCAATGCATTTTGCAGATTTAGGTTGTTTTCTCTGTTTCTGCTGCAGCTCTGAGTTACAGAAGCTCTCAGAGCTCAGAGTCCTCAGAACACTCCATGTTTCTACAAAAAAAACACTCGAATGAATGTCACGAATGCCATTATTAACTTAAAGTCTCTCTGAGGCAGGTGGGACTGTTTAGTTTAAAAGACATAATGGATAAATGCAAAAATAAAATTCACCCCAAAACACAGCCTGGACACACTGGGTTGAAGGATTTGAAAAACACTGATCTTGAAAAGAGAGTCCATAAATAATTAGAATTAAGTGAAGCTATTTGTTCGTTTTATAAAAACTATTGATCATAGACGTTCATATTCATTTGTCCCGTCTCTTTTCTGATCAGTATCAGCTCCTGCTCCACAGTCTTTATTTTATTGAATGAGAGTTTTGTCGTCCAGTCGTGAATTCATTTCTTTCTAAAGCCTTTCAAATCACAATATGTACACTCCCGGAGTCAAAGCCAGTTAAAAATACCCCTCATTTCCTGAGTATAATGCTAATAATAATTCAAACCCTGTGGGACGCGCTGTGGTTTAAAATAGAGCCTCTTTAGCAGATCACACACATCTCCAGCTCTGACTCTACAATAATAATGAATTAGTGATGTATCATTTATCAGACATTTACATTAGAGCACATGAATATTTAAGGCTCAGTGATTATCGAAGCAGGTCCAAGAGGAGCATGTAAAACCAGTTAAAGACCATGTATTTTTAATTAACGGACTAAAATTATCATCTGGAACATGACGTTATCATCGAGTGAATCTACAAAGGTCAAAGTCAAACTGATTCATGTGAAAAGGCAAAGAGGCAAACATAATGAACATAAACATTTGGGTTCATTTTCCATCAGGCCACACAGAAAAACAAACATTTATTAGTATTTTAATTTGAATAGCACAATATTCTGGATGTTTTAGTTTGAAAACTTCCTCCAGAGGCTCTTTTCCACTTGATTTTCCATGATCCACAAACTGAACCGAGCTAAAACAATCAGCTCCAGTTGCTTTTTTGTCCCTGTCTCAGACTCTCCTCCAAAATCAGCCTAGAGACCTCTCCTGCTTCTCTTTTATTAAAAAATAAAACCAGACCAGTTTTTCCTCCAAAATACTAATCCATTTGACCAAACTGAAGTTTAGAGTTTAGCGTTAGCTTAGCTGTGACTTCAGCGTCAGGACGACAATTATCTCCTCCTCGTTAAACATTACGTGATTGAATTGACAGTATTTATCTGTGTTTTACGTTGTCTCCCTTTTCTCTCTTGATGCTTTTCTTTTTTCAGCTGTTTCTCTGTTAAAAGACATATTCAGCTGAAAATACACTTTATCTGCAGCTATTAAACTTCCTGGAACGTCATGTGACAAGTGTCGACCAATGGGAGCGCTCCTTTTACTCGTTTATGTTTGTTGTGTTTTTTAATCATTGTTTGTCCTGTCTTCAGTGTTTTCATGTTTTGTTTCTGGACTTCCTACATTATAACAACTAAAACCTTCGGTCTAACACTGCCCTTCATTATTTAATCCTGGTACCAGCTCTGTTCCCGGAGCCACGGAGCTGCTCGGCGCCTCCAGCTCTTCCACAAACAGCTCGATCCCGTGAGGCGCTGCTGGTTTAATGAAGCTGGATGTAGAGGAGCCACAGATGTTGTTTGGAGCGGCGCTGCCAGCGGTTGGCTCCGAGGCCGGCTGCTGCAGCGTGTCTCTGTGAGGTTTGAATGTGTCGCAGCAGGTGTTTGTGCATGTGTTCAGCAGAGAGTAGGTGGAAGAAAGGCCTCACAATCACTCTGTTTGCTCCACAGAACCCTGCAACAGCCACAACTGGATCTGGAAATGACTCAAATACTTTGCATCCTTACAATTGTCTCTTTGGCAAAATAAATCATCTGTGACCCTCTCATATTTTGCTGCTGAATCTTTTTCTAAAGAGCCTTGAGACACAAAAGCTATTCTTCTTCCTTTAACATCGGTGCCCTTCAGCTTTTATTTCTCTTTACCTTTTACTTCTGTCACATACTCTTCTTATTTTACTCTGTTATACTTCACTGCTGTGTCCTTTAAATATGCACTTTGCTGTTTTTCCTGAATGTCGTCCATCCTTCTGCCACAGCTCTGTTAAACTCTGTTAAAGCAGGAGGCACAGTCCATTTAAATGTTAAACAGAGAAATGCCTCTGTCCAGACTCCACTCTTCAGAGTCTACAGCTGTTTATGAGGCTCACTTTGGGCCCATTACGAACGTCTAAACCTGGACATTACGGTGAAGTCAGGCGTTCGGACAATAGGAAAAACACGCCTCTGAGGGTTTGACACCTTTTAATGGGTTTTGTATTGACTCTGTTGTTGTTGTGCTGTAGATTTAAGTCTCTTTCACACTCACTTCTCACTTCTCGAATCACAGACGGAGAACTGTGCGGCACATACAGTCTTCAGGTCCACACTGCCTCCAGATAAACGCTGCTGCTCTTGCTTTTTACCCTGAGTTTAAATGCTCTTGAGTTTCCTGGTTTAGATCAGGTTTTTTAAGTTTTCTGTTTGTGTCTTCGTGTTGTAAAAACCCTGATTCTGGAGCTGTTGATGAACTGAGCATGTGCAGAACTCAGGCAAAGAGTAAAACACTAAAAGTTAAATCAATAAAGCAATACAGTCCCAAATGTAAGTCATAAAAATGGAGCGATGGTGATGGATGTGAAATAAAATATGGGAAATAATCTGTTCAAATCCAACTAAAACCTGCTCAAATCCAACTAAAACCTGTTCAAATCCAACTAAAACCTGCTCAAATCCAACTAAAACCTGTTCAAATCCAACTAAAACCTGTTCAAATCCAACTAAAACCTGCTCAAATCCAACTAAAACATGTTTAAATCCAACTAAAATCTGTTTAAATCCAACTAAAACCTGCTCAAATCCACCTAAAACCAATTTAAATCCATCTAAAACTAGTTTAAATCCACCTAAAACCAATTTAAATCCATCTAAAACCAATTTAAATCCATCTAAAACCAGTTGAAATCCACCTAAAACCCATTTAAATCCATCTAAAACTAGTTTAAATCCACCTAAAACCAATTTAAATCCATCTAAAACCAGTTGAAATCCACCTAAAACCCATTTAAATCCATCTAAAACTAGTTTAAATCCACCTAAAACCAATTTAAATCCATCTAAAACCAGTTGAAATCCACCTAAAACCAGTTTAAATCCATCTAAAACCAGTTTAAATTCACCTAAAAACAATTTAAATCCATCTAAAACCAGTTGAAATCCACCTAAAACCCATTTAAATCCATCTAAAACTAGTTTAAATCCACCTAAAACCAATTTAAATCCATCTAAAACTAGTTTAAATCCACCTAAAACCAATTTAAATCCATCTAAAAACCAGTTGAAATCCACGTGAAACCCATTTAAATCCATCTAAAAACCAGTTGAAATCCACCTAAAACCCATTTAAATCCATCTAAAACCAGTTGAAATCCACCTAAACCCTGTAGACCCTGAAGAAGACCCATAATGATCATTTTTCTCTTTTTAAATTCACTTCCTCGAGCTTTTTCACAAGTCAGAGTAGTTCTTTTCCTTTTTCCCCAAAGCACCTTTAAACAGACCTCACTTAAAGCGACCAGCAACTGTTTAATGTTAATGATGTCACATTTAACTTTTCAACTTAAAAATAAACTCCAAACCACAGACAAAATCAGCTCAGTCTCATTAAAACCTCTGAGTCAAGAGCAGCTGTGAAGAAGCTAAATCTGGGAGTGAGTCTGAGTTAGTTTTTGGAGTTTTTGGATGAATGTTGCGCCTGAGTTTTAGCGAGGCAGCGTCGCAGAGATGTGTCGACAGAAAACGCAGCTCAGACAGGGATAATTAGAGCCATCTGCGCTCACTTTGAAACATACAGCCGCGGTTTAATTGGATGTTGTCAGTCATTTGTGGCTGAAATGCTCTGTTTGGCTTCGGCCCAGGTTCAGATTTACACCTGTGTTTTCAGATTATCACCAACAGCCCAGTCTTTTTACTAAAATAGTGCATGTATGACTTAAATTTCTGTCTCAAATCAATCCTGAAATAACCTTGAGCCTGTGTAAAGACTCTGTGTTCTCTCTCATTAAAGCAGGTTAAAGACCAGCTGCTGCAGTCTGTCTGGTTTATGAAGGTAAATATGAAAATAGAAAGAGTATTCCAGGACAGTCGCTCAGAGCCAGCTCGAGTTAGCACCAACTCAGGAGAAAGAAAGAAAGAAAGAAAGATGTAACAAAAAAGTGTTATGAATTCACATTTTGTCAGAAACAGTGATGAAAATGGATTAAAACACAAAAGATGTTAAAAGCAGATGATGAAGGACGTCAAAGCTGACAGAAGTACCGGACTTATCTGTTCATTTTAACGAGTTAGCAAAAAAATTATAAATAAAATGGTTCTAGGCAAAAAACTGGTTATTTTCCATAAAAATGGTGAGAAAGCAGTAAAATGCAAAAGAACAAAAACCAAAGGAAATAGAAATGTATTATTTAGGATGATAGCTACAACATAAGCTAATTCATTAGCTGGAACAGTTAGCAGCTAATAGCCTCGGGTTTTCAGTTTGAATCTGGTCAAGTTTATGAATCTGATCAAACTTTACAGGAACAGATGGATAAAAGAGTCTGATTCATCAAATGTTTGGGCTAAACCTGACCTTAAACTGGACTAGGTCTGGACCAGGACCGGGTCTGGACCAGGACCAGGACCAGGTCTGGACCAGGACCAGGTCTGGACCAGGTCTGGACCAGGACTAGGTCTGGACCAGGACCAGGTCTGGACCAGGACTAGGTCTGGACCAGGACTGACTCATGATGAAGCTCATCTTCAGAAATCACAACAAAATGAGTGATATTTCTCAAAATAAGCTTGATGGAAAACCTCCAGCATCTTTCATAAACACAAAATTAAAACTGAATAAATAAATATAAATAAAGGCATAAACTGGTTGAAGAGGAGTCCAGACAGATCTGAATAATCCTGAGAAGAAACTCTTCTGTTATAAACTCATAAAGACCAAGAAGACAATCAGAACATGACTGAAGCAGGTCTTGATCCTGTTAAAACCAGACTCAGGTCCACACTGTTTTACTGTAAATAAAATAAATACTGTCACTTTCAGAACAAGTCACTGATTAAACATCTGACAAATTGCTTGATTCATTTTGATGAATTTTGACTGAAAGAAAGACTTCTGGGCGTGTGTTTTTCCTGAAGCCTCCTGGTTCAGAGATCGTGCGGTTGTTTGAGTGTTGACCTTCTGCAGACGCCGTGTGCAGCTCGTTCACTGAAGCGTGTTGAATATTTAACGGAGCAGCAGCTGTAAACCTCTCAGAGTCGGCTCCAGCTCAGACAGCGGACATTAAACGCACCATTGACCAAAACCTCTCAGTTTAACGAAGGCCCAGGCTCTGACTCTGTTTCTGTAAAAACACATTTGGACAGAACATGCTTTCAATTAAATCTGTTGAAAGGATTTTCACAAATATGGATATTTAAAGTGTCTTTAACAAATAAACCTGTTTAAATCCAAGTGAAACCTGTTGAAATCCAGCTAAAACATGTTTAAATCCATCTAAAACCTGTTCAAATCCAACTAAAACCTGATCAAATCCAGCTAAAACCTGATCAAATCCAACTAAAACATGTTCAAATCCAGCTAAAACCTGATCAAATCCAGCTAAAACCTGTTCAAATCCATCTAAAACATGTTTAAATCCATCTAAAACCTGATCAAATCCAGCTAAAACCTGTTCAAATCCAACTAAAACATGTTTAAATCCAAATAAAAGATGTTCAAATCCAACTAAAACCTGATTAAATCCAAATAAAACCAACTAAAACCTGTTCAAATCCATCTCAAACCTGTTTAAATCCAAATAAATCCAACTAAAACCTGTTCAAATCCAACTAAAACCTGTTCACATCCAACTAAAACCTGTTCAAATCCAACTAAAACCTGTTCAAATCCAACTAAAACCTGTTCAAATCCAACTCTAACCCATTAATCTACAGACCTTTGTAAATGTAAGACTAAACAAATAAAACAATAATAATCGTCTCTTTAATAAAAACCTCAAACATTCGTCTCGATGAGTATCATCCATTGATTGATATAAATCAGTTTGTGTAATTATCCTCGTCTCGCTGCACGAACGGCTCATTAACACATGAACTCTGCTAATGCGCTCATCAATACCATTTATACACACAAACACCACACACACATCACACACACATCACACACATCACACACACACCACACACACATCACACACATATCACCAGATGAACCGATGCTCTAAGGCGTTGGACGAGCACAGACGAGGTGGCCATATTGTTTTATTGTGGGTTTAATGGGGACCTGCTGTTGTTCAGAGCCCGACCCGGACCTCCATAAACCCACAGACTCAAACAGATCCACTGTTCTCTGTTCTCTGACGTTAACGTGAGCGGCTCAGGCCCAGCTCTTGAGAAACAGAGATATTTATAATCACTTCATTTAACTCAGAAGTGTCCAAACACTGGTTTCACCTTTAATACACTGGTTTTAGTGAAGTACTCAGTATTGAGACCTGATCCTGATCCTGATCTGAGTCTTGGTCTTGAACTCAGTCAGTTTTTGTTTGTTTTGTTTTTTGCGATCAATAAACAATAATAAAACTTGTCAATCTCACAGATCGTTCCAGTCAAAGTGTAGCTTGAATGGGTCAGATCACATAAAGTTTTCAGATATTTTATTTTTTTATGCTGAAATCAATATAAATGCATCATAAACTATGTGTAACGTGGCCTTGGTCCAGCTCCAGTCCCACTACGCCATACACCTGCAGCAGTAGATACTTTCAACCACGAGGTCTCTACTTTTTAATCAGGGTTTGAACAGACGTAGAATTCTTCTCTTTCTCCTGTTTTTCTCCTGTTTTTTTGCTGTTTTTTCCTGTTTTTTCCTGTTTTTTCTCCTGTTTTTTTCCTGTTTTTCTCCTGTTTTTTCCTCCTGTTTTTTTCCTGTTTTTTCTCCTGTTTTTTCTCCTGTTTTTTCTTCTGTTTTTTCCCGTTTTTTCTCCTGTTTTTCTCCTGTTTTTTTCCTGTTTTTCCTCCTGTTTTTTCCTGTTTTTTCTCCTGTTTTTTCTCCTGTTTTTCTCTTGTTTTTTTCTCCAGTTTTTTTCCTGTTTTTTCTCCTGTTTTTTCTCTTTTTTCCAGCTGCTGTTTCATGAAGCCATTCCTTTTCAAACTCCTGAGTGTTTCATGTTCAAAAGTGAGCGCTCCACGTTTATTCCAGAGTCGACTGTGAGTAAAAACCTGCACAAAGACCTGCCGAGACCCGTCTTTAACCGAGAGAGGCCCGGTTTTACTGCGGATCTGAGACGTTAAGGATTAGACTGAGCCACACTGCTCGGTTAATCTGCCGCTCCAGAATCACTCCTCTCTCTCGGCGCTCGGGCTCCAACTTTAATTAGTTTTAGCAGGATTCGAGGGAAAAGTTTCCTTCAGGAGATAAAACAGACACTGAGCTCAGTCACAGAGAGAAACATGAAACAGATGGGATTAAAAGAAGCTGGATTGTTGTAAAGGTATTAAAGGTGAAGTGTGACGATCATTTCTATCATAAAATAATCCAACATTCTCAAAAACAACTGGAAACTGTCTGTGTTTGGTTTTAAACCCTCTGCGTTCGCCCTCGACCTGTCTTTACGTTAAACCTGGTCCAGTCCGGACCGAGGTGCGACTGATCGAAGTGAGTAATGGTTTTGTGAGAAAACTGCCATCTGGACTCAGCTCCTGTTCATTAATTATGCTCTGACGAACTAATCAGGAATAATGGCCTTCTTAATTACAGCCCGAACAACAACAGGTGAGCGTCAGCTGCACCTGGACGCTCCGTCGACCGAAGACGGAGACGGACTTAATCAGGTCCAGACTCTGTCAGTCTTCAGTGAAACTCACAGCTGTCGAAGAGACAGACTCTGGAGGAACTGAAGTTAGGCTGTGTTTCCAGACACATCTGCACCATCTCCTTAAACAAACCTGATGTGTTTCTGCTTGTTGTGAAGAGGGTTTAAACACAAATAGTTTATTCTAAAATTAATAATTTGTGTCTTTCTGATCCATCTAGTGTTTATTGTAAGGGATTGTAATAGATGAGAACCTCTATTCAGGAACAGAAAACCTTGGACAATCACATGCTCCAAAAAGGAGCGCTCCCATTGGTCGACACTTGTCACATGACGTTCCAGGAAGTTTAATAGCTGCAGATAAAGTGTATTTTCAGCTGAATATGTCTTTTAACAGAGAAACAGCTGAAAAAAGAAAAGCATCAACAGAGAAAAGGGAGACAACGTAAAACACAGATAAATACTGTCAATTCAATCACGTAATGTTTAACGAGGAGGAGATAATTGTCGTCCTGACGCTGAAGTCACAGCTAAGCTAACGCTAAACTCTAAACTTCAGTTTGGTCAAATGGATTAGTATTTTGGAGGAAACATTGCTCCAGTTTAATTTCTTAAAACAGAAGCAGGAGAGGTCCCTGGTCTGAGTCTGAGCAGAGAGCAGTGGTTTAATCCAGAATGAAGTGGTCCCTGTTTGTTGAACAGTGGCCCCCAGCTCCATCCTGAAATAGACCTGGACTGACCCACATTCACAGCTACAGACACTGCTCCAGCACATGATGGAGATGATGTAAGCACAAAGACAGCAGTGTGTAGGCTCAGAGCTACAGTTATAGACGTCACAATTACTCAAGTCCAATAAACAGCTTCAATGGAGCCGAGGACGGTAAAAATATCTGTATCTATGAGCATTTATATTACTATAGAGTAAACTCAGATAATAACACTAGGATACAGATGTGTTTGTGTGATATTCACGTCACTCGTCTGCTATGGACCATATTTATCAAATTAAAACCTACTAAAATCATTCTGTACTGAACCAAACTGTACCGTACCGCTCAAATAAACCCTGAGGGTCTCTCAGGAGCAGAGCTAATAGCGTCACAGTTAGCATTAAGTGTCTTTGAAGGGACCAGCAATCACACTCTTATATTCATCAGTGACTGGAGCCCAGGAGGTTTTAGATGGATTTGAGCAGGTTTTAGTTGGATTTGAGCAGGTTTTAGTTGGATTTGAGTAGGTTTTAAATGGATTTGAGCAGGTTTTAGTTAGATTTGAGCAGGTTTTGGTCAGATTTGAGCAGGTTTTGGTCAGGTTTGAGCAGGTTTTGGTCAATTTGAGCAGGTTTTGGTCAGGTTTGAGCAGGTTTTGGTCAGGTTTGAGCAGGTTTTGGTCAGTTTTGAGCAGGTTTTGGTCAGGTTTGAGCAGGTTTTGGTCAGGTTCGAGCAGGTTTTGATCAGGTTTGAGCAGGTTTTGGTCGGGTTTGAGCTCTCAGTCCTTCTATAATGCGTGTCTTTCTCTGATTAGGTGTAATTAGTGGAAAGAGCCGCCCCCGT
This sequence comes from Rhyacichthys aspro, assembly GCA_036850595.1. NCBI lineage: Eukaryota > Metazoa > Chordata > Actinopteri > Gobiiformes > Rhyacichthyidae > Rhyacichthys > Rhyacichthys aspro. The sequence continues at coordinate 22,685,175 of CM072168.1, forward strand.
TTGTTGTAATGAATTCTTGCGTCGGGAGGAAGTCCTGCTCCGGCCAAATCTTCTGCTCCATTTCACAGAGTAATGACTGCGCTTTTACGACGTTTTTATTGAAGACACGACCTTGGACTCTCAGGTGAAGGGACGACGGAGTGGACACGAGCTGGAAACACACGCACATGCAAATACTTTAAATAAGGCTGCATTCATTCTCTTTGGAAGGTGCTGTCAGCTGCTTTTGTTATTGATGCTGACTGAGCTGAGGCTGGTTCAGTCCAGGTGAGGATCTACCTGCCAAGCTCTGGCTCCAGGTCCAGCTCCGGCTCCAGGTCCAGCTCCGGCTCCAGGTCCAGCTCCGGCTCCAGGTCCAGGTCCGGCTCCAGGTCCAGGTCCGGCTCCAGTTCCAGTTCCAGATCCAGGTCCGGCTCCAGGTCCAGGTCCAGTTCCAGCCCCAGCTCCGGCTCCAGGTCCAGCTCCGGCTCCAGATCCAGGTCCAGCTCCAGTTCCAGCTCCAGCCTCCAGCTCCGGCTCCAGATCCAGATCCAGATCCAGCTCCAGTTCCAGCTCCAGCTCCAGATCCGGCTCCAGGTCCAGGTCCAGCTCCAGATCCAGTTCCAGGTCCAGATCCAGCTCCAGCTCCAGCCTCCATCGCTGACACCTCTGTGGATGCTCTCCCTCGAGTCGCTCTGACGGCTCGTCTCTTTCCGCCGTCACTCTGCTGTCGGCTGGAAATCGATGCAGTGACGGGCCTCGACTCATCATAAGTGACAGAGAGGGACCGGAGCTGCAGAAAAACAGGCCTCTCTGAAACAAACACACCACACAGTCTCCAGAGTGGAATATTCATCTGCTTTACCCCCGACACTTCACCTGACCGTGACATGTTTTTATCACATGTTTTCTCCATAAAATGAGCTTTGGACATGACACTATTTTATCACAGGGTTAACACTCCACTCACTCTCTGTGTTTGACTCAACAACTGTAAAAGTAATAAAGCATTACATTAACATCAAGGGCACACACACGGACCTATTATTATTTTATTAGTTTTGATCATTAAAAACATTAAGCCTTGACATATTTATGAACAGTCCTCAGCCGTTTCTGTTATTTTTACCTGATTTTGTGTTTAATAAGTATGTCTATATCTATGAAGAGGATGTGCAATGAGAATAGACTTGTATTAAACATTAATTATCTGTGTTATTTTCCTGTTTCATGTAGTTTTTCAGTGTAATCTCCTAAAGTTTATTGTAACAGGAATCATCTGAAAAAATGAGACCTTAAGACGTGATCTAGTCTTTATAATGAAGGATTTTAATAGATGAGAATGATCAGTCCACAGCAGGATTTTGTCCAATCACAGCTCACTTCAGGTAAAAAGGAGCGCTCCCATTGGTCGACACTGATGTCAACAACGAAGGAACAAGGAAATAAACCAAGGAAATGGGTTATTCTGTTGGAAATACGTCTTATTTTACAGAGAAACTCTCAGTACTACACAATACTCAATAAAATGCTCAGAGCTAAAGTTTAACTGTTAGAGTTCGTTTGTTTTGTGATAAATTGTTTTAGAAAAGCTCGGGTCTTAGTCCTGGTTTAACCCTGAGCTTGGTCCTAGTTTAATACAGTACAGTTGGTGATAGATACATATTCTCTCACTGTAATCTTCATATTGTTGTTTAGATTCTGTCTCTGTGGGTCTGTATTTACGGAGAGTGTTGGAGACGTCTCTGAATAAGGTCTGATTCAGTCCGTTTACGAGGAGCTGTGTGTGAAATTGAAATATTAAAGCCCTCTTCCATTAGGCGCCTGTCAAATCCAATATTTTAAAAGATAATTAAGTATAAATTATTTATCTTCTGCAAATGAATAGGTTTTCTCTGAGGCCTGTCGCACAGAGAAGGTGTTTGAACCTGATCACACCAGACGTAATGAGCTCCTTAATGTTTAATGGATTTTTCTCTATATTTACTACAGTTTACTCAGTTTTTAACTTGAACTTTCTTCCATTCAAATGTAAAATGCCTTGGTCTGATTTTCTGACCCTGGACCATCGTATGTTCAGAGAAAAACAATAGGAACAGCCTCTAAAGTTTGTTTTTCTGATGTGATTCTGCTCAGAAAGGTTCAAAAGTCTGGTGTGAAAGAGCCTGTAGTTTTGCATTTTTATTCCTTATGTTTAAAATTGTCCGAAGGGGTTTGATTTTATTGTGTTTTGTGACTGAATCTGCGTAACTACTTCTGCTTTCATCTGCATCAGCTCGAACAGACTTTATCTCTGTTTATCTTTGTTTATCTCTGTTTATCTCTGTTTATCTCTGTTTATCTCTGTTTATGTCTCATTAATGATGTGGTTGTGTTTCTCCTCAAGACTAGTTTCAAGTAAAGGCTTTGACAATTTTTTATTCAGATGCTTTTCAGGCAAATTCTTATATTTTTCACTTTTTGTGGAGCACTTCAGGAACTCAATGGAAACAGCTGTAATCCTCATAAACATGGACATATTCAGACTTTACCCTCTTCTTCTTCTTTACCCTCTTCTTCTTCTTCTTCTTCTTCTTCTTCAGTAGAATCACTGCCTCCGTCTGAATTTACACCACCGTCTCCTGGAGGTGAACATTTATTGAGTTCACTATTTTCCGTTTTAAAGACGAAGGGTTGGTTTCAGTCTCACTTTTTTTACGTTTTAATTTGAAAAGGACCAGTGAGGGTGTTTGGAAGGGGCTCTTTTTGCTGCTCAGGCCATAAAACCCAGATAAAAAACCCTTTTGTACAAAGTCTGATGCACAAATGCACTATGTTTCCTGTGTCTTCCAGCTGTGTTTGTCCTTGAATATCTCTGTGTCCTTGCCTCTGATTCCTGTTTATTTCTGTGTAATTGCCTCTTTGAGCTGTATTTTGTTGATTCGATTCCTCTCGACTGCGTATGTATTGTTTTATTTTTTTACTGCACTAAATACTTTCAGGAGCCTCTGGGGTTGAGCAGCTCATCAAGTTTCCTGCTCCGACTTTAACGGCGGCTCTGATAAATATTCATGAAGAGACGCTAATCAAATCCGAGAGCTGCTCCGTTTTACTTAAGACAAAGGCGGCGTTAAATATTCATGAAGACGTAAAGCTGCGGCGGGTCTTTTAGTCAACACTTGGAATAATGATGGAAAATAATTACAAATTCAAGACTATTTCTGATGTGTGCAGCGTTTATCGCATTTTAAATCCCACCACAGTCAAACTAATCCACTCAAACTAAGAAACGGGTCGGTTTCACCTGGATCTGAGGCAGGTTTGTCTCTGATTTGAAGTTTTACAGTCAAGACCAGACCAAGACCAGACCAAGACCAGACCAAGACCAGACCAAGACCAGACCAAAAAAAAGATAAAAATACTAAGACTAATAATAAAAGTCTAAAAATAAATAAATAAATAAATAATATATTTATCCTGATCTTGTAATGGAGTGGACAGAACCATAGAATTCCAGATATAGACCAGACTGAACCAAGACCAAAACGAGAGACCACACAGAGTCCAGACTAAGACAAAACCAGGACCAAAGTGTCTCGAGACCGAGACCAAGACCAGCCCAGGACCAGAGTGAACTAAGACCAAAGAAAAACCAAGATTAAAGACTATCAACTACTAACCAAAGACTAGACAAAGACCAGAGTGTGACCAAGACCAGACTAAATCAAAACCAAGACCAGAGAGTGTTAGGACCAAGACCAAAACGCGACTGTATCAAGACCAAAACCATGGTGCATCCAGCTCAAGACCAGTCAAGACCAAGGTAAGGACCCAGACCAAAGCCCCAGCGTCACAAAACTAGAACATACTGAAAATAAAGAGAGTAACACACATTTTTAATCCAACGACAAAAACAGATGAGACTGAGAGATGTAAAGTCTCCAGTTTTATTCGAGCCTCAGGCTCTGGTCTCAGAGCGAGACCAGGTCAAAACCACAGAATCACTCCAGTGTCGTTTTTACTCCGGTCCCAGCGCCGCTCTGCAGTTTGTCTGATAAAAGCAGAGCCAAACAAAAGACACACAAACAAAACACTGCTGGGTTTGAATCCACCTGAGACGGAGGCAGCTCCACAGACGCTCTTCTACTTCCTCTTTGTTCTGTTTTAAAAGTGTTTATTGAAGACTAGGGCCTGCTCAGTCTCTCACAGAAACCTCTACAGCTCCATTGACCCTCCATTAACCCTCCTGCTCCTGGACTTTTGTTCTTATTATTTTATTTTTGCTTATCTTTGTCTGTATTGAAGCAAATGCAATAAAATATGTCCAGGTTGTGCATTTTTGGGGTGAATTTTTTTTTATTTTTTTCTTCAAGTCTTTCTCATGTCTTTTAAACTAAACAGTTCCACTTGTGTCTCTTCAGCATTTGTTTGTGACTCTCGTTCAAAATGCACTGCCTTTGACATTTCATTTCTGTTTTTAATCTTTTTATTCAGTCCTTGGTGTTGAAATCCCTTAATGTTTCCATTAAAAATGCACATAAAATAAAAATAGATCAGAATCAATGTGATCTTTCAGATAATAATCCCCAAAAAAATCTAATTTGAAAATATGGGATGGAGAAAAAAACTGTGTTTTGTGTGTTTTCTAAAATCATTCTAAAATAAATAAATGTATAAATATTTGTTGTGTATTTATGTTATGTAAGGACTGAAGTTAAGGCATTCATTTGAAAAAAATTAAACAATATCTTGACACAATATTTCTAAATAACAAATCCTTTTATAACAAAACCTTTAAAACAGGCGGCCATCTTGGACAGGTCAAACTGTATCTTCAGTATCAGTCATGTTCTTCTGAATTTGTTGTAGTTTTTTCATAAGCCAAACTTGTCATTTCATCTTTATTCAATAGTTCTCTCATTCTTTACAGAACGATCCCCTCTGCCTCCAGCGGGGGCGCTCACGAGCTGTTTTTGTCTTTATAAACCAAACCAGACCAGACTCTTCCCACTAAACCCTCTCCTGGTCGAGCTGTAGTGTTTTTAAAGCCAGAGCAGGTTGTTCTTTGTGTCTGTGTCAGGTTCACGGTTCAGTTCACAAATGTAGAAGCTGTTTTTAGAAAATTCCCTTTTGCTTTTCTGCTTCAACAACTACACGCTGCCCTTACCCTCGTCCTGCTCCACACGGTGTCAGTCTGATCCTGGAGCAGCAAAGAAAAAACACAACGGAACGACAGGATGCTCTTATTTTAGACTCTTCGTTCCGTTTTAGACCACTGTGGAATATAAACCTATAACTGTACTGTGGTAAAACAGAACCAGAGCTCCATAAACAAACCAGACTTTATGAGAAAACAAACTAGAGTTTAGTTAAATGCAAAAACATCAGATCCAATCCATCGTACTTGTTCTAATTCTTACATTTGTCTGTTTATTGTGTTTTTATTTATTAGAGTAGATCAGAACTGTGCTGCTACAAAGACACTTGCAGACGTTGTTTTCTGTGATAAAACTCTCCTCAGTCAGACTCTGCAGCAGTTCACACGTGTTCTTCTGGATTATTTATAAAGTTCGATGCCGTTGTGACTGCATCGGACTCAGAGACTCAGAGCGTTTACCGACTTCATGAGTTATTCACCAACGCCGTGTGATGGACTCCTTTTCCATTTTACTGACTCTGAACTCACCTGCTTTACTCTCAAAAACAGAAAAAAACTATGATAAAGAAAAAAGAATAAAAGCAAAGAAAAATGAATAAAAAAAGAAGCAAATGACACAAGGCTAATTAGCATAAATCAAAACACAGAATACAGAGGCTAACCATGAAGCTAATGAAGCTAGTGTCATGTCTCCTGAGACTGGAGATCATTTTTGTGCAACTGACGCTAAAACTAGTGCAAAAAATTAAAAAAAACAGACCTCCTTCAATAAATGTTAACATGTCTCACTGTTTTAGTGACTTCACTGCAGCAGAAACAAGCAGCTGTGGTTGTTGTAGTTTCTGTGAGTTTACTTTAATAAACAGTCTCTCTGCAGACACTATATTAATGTTCTTATATTTATTATAACAGCCTCTGGTTTGGAGTTTAGCTGAAAGAATAAACTGTATTTAAACACATAAGGTTATATTTTAGCTGAAAACTCACTAAAACTGCTGAAGTCAGGAGTCAGACACGGAGCAGAGCATTAAAACAGAAGAAGTACTTCATGAAATCCTTCTGTAGAAATTAAAATCTCAGTATATTTTGCCTGTGAGCCTCTGTTTGTGCTGTGCCCTGTCAGCTGCCTCCCAGTGTCTCTGTCTCACACTCACAGGGCCTCGGGGGGCCCCGGGATGCCCCTGTGGGACCCCCGGGAGGCCCCCGTGGGACCCCCGGGAGGCCCCTGAGAGGAGCTGCAGCACTGTGTTTATTCCACAGCCTTATACTCTGATTTTTTCTCTCCGATACCTCACGTTATCACAGAATGGAACAGTGATTGATCAAAGCCCTGATCCAGAGTCAATGAAGAGGAAACCACCGGCACTTATTACAACATCTGCTAAATATTTCCTTTTGTCTCCTCTCGAATAATAATATTTACTGTTTTAATACTCGGCAAGTACTGCAAGACTCTTTTAGAGGATTTTATGGATCCAGTTATTCTCTGGAGGATTATAGAGCTATAAACAGTAGAATAGACCCACAGTAAACAGTGAGTAGATGTATTTGAGTGAGTCAGAGTCTGGAGCAGAAACAGCAGGGTTTCTGTGACTGTTGTGTGTATATATAGTGTAAATACACTGTATTATATATTCCATAAGTTTCAGATGAAATAACTTTTTGTTATTACTGCATTAAGCATGAGTATTGCTGTTTAATATTGTTTTATTTTATTTCTTTTTGTATTTTTGTATTTTTTGTGTGTTTAATACATGCCTTTTTGTGTTTTTCTGTAAATTTCATCCGTTTCTTTTTGTAAAACCCAATAATACCACAGCAGCTGCCTCAGAGAGAGTTACAGACCTGTTTTAATGATTATGTTGTTGATCTATATCATAAAGTGTGAATGTGCAGGTGTTGTCCTCAGATTGTTCTCTTCAGCTTTATTCAGTATCGACCTCAGTCTGAGCTCAGTGTGTGACTGTTTTATAAATGACAAACACTGCTCACACTTTGACCTCGTCTCTGTTTCTCTGCAGCGTTTAGCTCTGATCACACCTCACTCCTGCTTCTGCTGCTGCTTCTTCTTCTTCTTCTTCTGCTGCTTCTTCTTCTTCTGCTGCTGCTTCTTCTTCTGCTGCTGCTTCTGCTTCTTCTTCTGCTGCTGCTGCTTCTTCTTCTGCTGCTGCTTCTGCTTCTGCTGCTTCTTCTTCTTCTGCTGCTTCTTCTTCTTCTGCTGCTGCTTCTGCTTCTTCTTCTTCTGCTGCTGCTTCTGCTTCTTCTTCTGCTGCTTCTTCTTCTGCTGCTTCTTCTGCTGCTGGTGATTTGAACATTTACAAACGAGTGGTACATTTAAAACTGAACATGATCCTGTTGCTTTGACTTGAGGAAAAAATGATCTCAGATTTTATGAAGAAGAAAAGCTCTGTTTTTATGAGTTTATTATTTTGTTTTATTTTGTCTTTATTAATGTGATACTAAAGCGAGATCCTGGTTGAACACTGCACATTATCTTTGCAGCATCTTTTAAAAGCAGCTCATTGTAATGTTTTTTTCTATAAAAAAAAAAAAAAAAAGATATTTTTTACATAACTTTTTTGCTATTAAAATATCAATATTTTTTACTCATAAAAACATTATTTTTCTTATAAAAGCACATTTTATTTTATTAATTTATTTTACACTGTGTGTCCTGAGTCATATACTTTACTCTGATGAACTTTTATCACATAACTCTGTGGAACATTAAGGGTATAATGGACTTGTTGTAATATTATCAACACAACTTAAGCAGAGATACAGTTAATTTAATTGATGAGAAGTTATTAAGGATCAAAATAAAAAAATGTGCCTAAACAACAGGAGTGTGCTGTCAGTGAGTGGGTAGAGAACATCAGTGGATTTAAAGCAGCTAAAGGCTCAAAGACACTATATTGAATGTTGATATAAACAAATACCACCACACGGAGGCGCCAGAGAGTTTTAAAATCTGTGCTTCTTCATCAAAGACTATTAAAATACCACCAAATTGAAGCTTTTTTGTTGTGTTTGTTCTCATTATTATTATGTTTTCATAAATGGATTGTGTTTGTTTGTTGATTTATTACATTAATCCCTGCATATTCTTGTCTAAATCCAACCTAATCCACTTAAACCTGTTCTAATCTCGTTAAAACCCAGTGTTGTCTGTGGACTGACTACAACTAAAACCATTAAAATCCTTCCACATGCACATTCCATATCTGGGTTAAAACTAATTAAAGTCCACCTAAAAACACTTAAACACTCTATATTCTGCAGGAAGTCAGTTACAAAAACTGACTCAAGGCTCGAGAACAAAAGTCTTTTTATCGTCTTTTTAAAACGAATATGTTTAAAATGAGCTGAAAAGTTGTGTCTGACTCTAGACTTTGACTGAATCCTTCACCGTCCATTACTCCTCGGGCCCAGAGTCATTTTGTGAGCAACGTTTACGACCGACCGGAGCTGGACTCGAGCAGCAGCCGACCGTAGCCTCTTCATTAACGACGCCACATTAACTGGAATCTGGGAAAATGCTGCGTTCAGGGTCTCCTCGGACGATCCAGTTTGTGTTAATGACTCTTGTTGGAGTCGCGTCATTGCTGCAAAGTGAAGGTTTCATAATCACAATAATCTGTCATCTGAGTTCTACTGCAGCGCTTTGGAACAAAACAAAGGCAACTCACAAATACAGTGCTGTGAGTACAGTATTTGCCCCTTTCTAATTTCTGATTTTTTGCAAATTTCTCAAACTTACATATTTCAGATCAAACAAATTTAAATATTAGACAAAGATAACTCAATGAAATACAACATGCAGTTTATAAGTCATTTTATTTATGTAGGGAGCCCTTGTTAGGGAACCCTTGTTAAACCATGAATCAACTGTGGTTAATCACTTTTTTTTTAGTTTAGTTTCTCTAACGACACTCAGGCCTGATTATTGCCAGAGCTGTTGAATCAAGAAATCACTTAAATAGAAGCTGTCTGACAAAGTGAAGTGGGACAAAAGATCTGAAAAAGCAACACATCATTCTGTGATTTAAAGATATTCAGAAACAGATGAGAAACAGTAGCTGACATCTCTGAGTCTGACAGGGTTACACAGACATTCTTACAGCTTTGAGACTCCATCCATTATCAACAAATGGAGAAAATGGTGAACCTTCCAGAAGTGACCCCAAGAGCAGGAGACCTAAAGTTCAAAAAGCCTCCAGTGAGTCTGGATTAAACCAGGTTCGTCCAGAAACGAGACAGACTCAGTTGTTGTTGAGACTCAACCTGTTATTAGGTTTAGGGGGCAATTACTTTTTCACATGGAGTTTGGTAGGATTGGATAGCTTTTTCCCTTAATAAATAATATCTTTGTCTAATATTTACATTTATTTGATCTGAAACATTTAAATGAGACAAATGTGCAAAAAAATAATCAGGAAGGGGGCAAACACTTTTTCACAGCACTGTACAACATCGAGTTGTGAACTAATTTAAACACTAATCTCCACATTTGTTGGAGCCATGAAGCTCTGACTTTGGTCTTTTATAGTTTATTTCTTTCGTAGTTGTGTTTTTACTCTTACTTCAGTGTGTTTTGTTGTTTTATTTTTGCAGATTTCACTCTAATGCCGTGTTTACTCCTGTGTTTCTTCGTTTCCGTGCGTCCTGTTCTCTCTGGTCTCACTTTGAGCTTGTGTTTTGGAATCTGCAGAACTCCCACTTTCCTCTGAACCATTAACTCTGTGAACAGAGCCCAGGCTGTGAGCTCCCATAATCCCCTGCTCCACCTTCACCTGATCTTCACACACAGAGGAGGAACCTCAGGTGAACTGAGGACACACCTGAGAGAACCGTGCATCTTTAAACCTTGTATTATTCTCATCATATTCTTTATTAAAACTTTATTGTGACGTTATCTGCAGCAGGTTTGATTAAAGCAGAACGTTCCTGTTTAAACCTGAGACAGTGAAGGAGGCGCCCCCTGCTGGACACTCCTGGAACACATAGAAACATGTTCCACTGAATCTGGAAATGAGACAAAAACACAAGTGACTTTTGGGTTTTCAATGAACTGATTATTGATTCTGATACGTTCTTACATTAGATATGTTTCCATTCATTTAACGATGAACTACCTGATCAAATCCAACTAAAACCTGTTCAAATCCAACTAAAACCTGTTCAAATCCATCTTAAACCTGTTCAAATCCATCTTAAACCTGTTCAAATCCATCTTAAACCTGTTCAAATCCAACTAAAACCTGATCAAATCCAAATAAAACCAGACAACACCAATATGGCAAAGAGACACAGGTGGAACTATTTATATTAAAATGCATAATAAAGAATCATGAAAAATTAAAATTCACCCAAAATACACAACCTGGACATATTTAATGCCATTTGCATCGACTCAGACAAAGTTATGGAAAATAAAATTACTAAAACACAGAAACTGTCCAGGATTAATCCTCTTTATTTCTAAACAGAGCAGCTCTTTTCTACATTTCCTCATTTCTATTTCCTTTCTGTTCACTGCTTCTATACTTTTCCAAATCCATAATAAACCGCAGCGTCCCTCTGGCCATGATTCATATGCATCATTTTAATAAACCTCTGTCTGTGTTTCCTTCATTAAACACTGCTCAAAGACAGACAACATTTGAATCTTAATAATAAACCATAATTCTTTCCTGTTTAATTGAATCAATATCTTTTCACTGCAGTAATTACTTTTATTGTACATTTTCCAATCATTTTCGGCTCATAATGGCTCTTTATCGGCTAATACTTTGCACAATTCGTTCTGTACAGTAATTAAACAATGTATTTTTGTATTTTCTGGGTTTATTTCCGAATACAAAACCCTGACGTTAGCATCAGTCCTGTTTTTCTCTGCGACTCAAAGCCGTTCTGAATCAGCTGACTGCTCCGTGTGTCGCAGAAATAAGGCCTATATTTAATAATGTGGTATAATAAGGTTAGTTTTCTTGACGTGGGGCCGTTCCTGAGGCGGAGGAGGAGCTCCAAACCACATTAGAGTCGTATGGATGGCCTCCATTAGAGCCTAATCCGCCGTGCACTTGTGTTGGCCTCTGAGTCGGAGCAATAAGCAGCGCTCGCCCAGATCCATGAGAGACATTTATTATTTTAGATTCAGACGCTTTAAGAGCTCACAGCAGTGTCAGAGCTTTAGAGGAGCAGTGTGGAAAAACAGGTTTCAGATGGACTTGAACAGGTTTCAGATGGACTTGAACAGGTTTTAGTTAGATTAGAACAGGTTTTAGTTGGTTTTAAACAGGTTTTAGGTGGATTTGATCAGGTTTTAGATGGATTAGAACTGGTTTTAGGTGGATTAGAACAGGTTTTAGTTGGATTTGAACAGGTTTAGATGGTTTTAAACAGGTTTTAGTTGGATTGTGTGTTTAGCCACTGCTCTGAGCTTTAGCTTCATTTAATAATAGTTTAATTGTGTTTATTATAAACGCAGCTGTAGATATATATATATATATATATATATATATATATATATATATATATATATATATATATATATATATATATATATATATATATATATATATATATATATTCTGTCGCAGGTTTGTGTTTCATCATCAACACTACTTTGGTTTTACTGTTGTTTGAGGAATCAGGACATGTTCAGTTTTCTATAAATCCTCTCGGACACAATCCTGAAGCTGCCTTTGTTCAGTGACCTTTGACCTCAGATCCACCCGTTAATGAGGAAATGGAGCCGTGAGGTTCCAGCTGTGATAGATCTGTCAGAGCACTGTTACGGATCAGAGCAGAGCTGATTATCCACAGCTTTAAACCGGTTTATTCCTCTGAGAAACAGGTTTATGAGAGAAATGAGGTTAATATGAACATTTATTACAGTGAGTGTTGTTTAACTGCAGTAAATCAGAATGATTTCATGGCTGAGCGTGAGGCCGGAGATGAGTCTGTGAGACGCTGCCGTGATATTCCTCCTGGTTTCTGGGTGAAATGAAGCCATCGCTCTGCTGGACCCGAGCTGCTGCAGAGCCTTAATGGCTTCATTAGAGGCTTTTCCTGCAGCGGACGCCGTTATTTTTCACTGTTTCTCTGAACGCTTTTCACTTACAGCAAACTCATGAGCTCAGGATGAATCCTTACTGTTTCTGTGGGTCTTCACTGAGATTAAAGGAAAAAATAAAAGAGGATTTGTATCAGACAAGTCTCAGAGTCAATCAACAGACAGATTAATTACTATTTATGCTGCGTTTCATCAACATTCTATTTAAATCCATCTTAAACCGGTTCAAAACCAGTGTCTTCTCTCCTCCACAGAGGAACAACAGCAGAAGTCCACAGAGCAGCAGCAGCTTCGGTCGACCACTTTAAACAGAGCCATATGTTCATTAAAATAACTGAGCTAATCATATCCACAAAGGTCATAATTCAAGAGATTACTGCATCAGCTAAAGCTTCTGGAATGAATCCAAACTGAAACTAAAACAAAGATAAATGAACGTAAAATGATCCACAGAGAGAATGGCTATTTCTATTTCTTTATCTTAATTATTAAAAGTTGTGATACTAAACTCGACACGTCTCTTGTTGCTCAGTGACGTGTCTGTAATATCTACACATTATCATCAGAAAACATGGCTTGTTGGGTGCTGCAAAAAACATTTGAGCAGGTTTTTATTGGATCTGAACAGGTTTTAGATGGATTTGAGCAGGTTTTAGTCATATTTGAACAGGTTTTAAATGGATTTGAACAGGTTTTAGTCGGATTTGAGTAGGTTTTTTTGGATTTGAGCAGGTTTTAGTCATATTTGAACAGGTTTTAGTTGGATTTGAGCAGGTTTTAAATGGATTTGAACAGGTTTTAAATGGATTTGAACAGGTTTTAGATGGATTTGAGCAGGTTTTTTTGGATTTGAGCAGGTTTTAGATGGATTTGAACAGGTTTTAGTTGGATTTGAGCAGGTTTTAGTCCTATTTGAACAGGTTTTAGATGGATTTAGTTCAAGAGCTCCTCTGTGTGCTGTTAGCTCGTAGCCGTTAGCTCCTGGTATTAAAACAGCAGTCTTTCCATCAGAGATCTGTTGTTCGGCTAAAGCTGTGATGGTTTGTGAAGGGTCTGGTCCAGAAGCAGCTGGTCCTGGATCAGCTGGACCTCTCGGTGACAGCTGTATTTACTGCTGATGGATGGCTTCATAATGAGACCCTGCTGTGGTTTTGTGTTTTAATGAGGCTCTGCTTCATTTCCATCAGAGACACGTGGAGATGAGCCCCGTCAGAGTGTTTACAGCAGAACTAATGACAACAAACAGACACGTACCTTCAGCGTGGTGCGTTCAGGTGCATTCAGAGAACCGCAGTTTGTTTGAGCTGCTGTGGTCCAGTGAACTCTGGTGAGGACAGGGTTCATTCTGAAATGAAATTTAGTTTTAGTCGTAATTTAGTGTTTATACGTTTCCCTCAAAAACAAACAAAAACTAACCAGAAACTAAACCAGTCCAGTCCTGTTTAAATCCAACTAAAACCTGTTCAAATCCATTTAAACTCCATCAAATCTGACTAAAACCTGTTCAAAACCAATAAAACCTTTTCAGAACCAACTAAGACCTGCTCAAATCCATCTGAAACCTGTTCAAATCCATCTAAAACCTGTTCAAATCCATTTAAACTCCATCAAATCTGACTAAAACCTGTTCAAAACCAATAAAACCTTTTCAGAACCAACTAAGACCTGCTCAAATCCATCTGAAACCTGTTCAAATCCATCTAAAACCTGTTCAAATCCATCTAAAACCTGTTCAAATCCATCTAAAACCTGTTCAAATCCATCTAAAACCTGTTCAAATCCATCTAAAACCTGTTCAAATCCATCTGAAACCTGTTCAAATCCATCTAAAACCCATCAAATCCATCTAAAACCTGTTCAAATCCATCTAAAACCTGTTCAAATCCATCTAAAACCTGTTCAAATCCATCTAAAACCTGTTCAAATCCATCTGAAACCTGTTCAAATCCATCTAAAACCTGTTCAAATCCATCTGAAACCTGTTCAAATCCATCTAAAACCTGTTCAAATCCATCTGAAACCTGTTCAAATCCATCTAAAACCCATAAAATCTGACTAAACTCTGTTCACATCCATCTAAAACCTGTTCTGATCCATCTAAAACCTGTTCAAATCCATCTAGAACCTGTTCTGATCCATCTAGAACCTGTTCTGATCCATCTAAAACCTGTTCTGATCCATCTAAAACCTGTTCAAATTCATCTAGAACCTGTTCTGATCCATCTAAAACCTGTTCTGATCCATCTAAAACCTGTTCTGATCCATCTAGAACCTGTTCTGATTCATCTAGAACCTGTTCTGATCCATCTAAAACCTGTTCTGATCCATCTAAAACCTGTTCTGATCCATCTA
>CM072168.1:22699820-22791544 GCA_036850595.1 Rhyacichthys aspro
AAAATCCACAAAAACCTGTTCAAATCCAACTAAACCTGTTCAAATCCAACTAAATCTGTTTAAATCCAACTAAAACCTGTTCAGATCCAACTAGAACCTGTTTAAATCCAACTAAACCTGTTTAAATCCAACTAAACCTGTTAAAATCCAACTAAATCTGTTTAAATCCAACTAAAACCTGTTCAGATCCAACTAGAACCTGTTTAAATCCAACTAAACCTGTTAAAATCCAACTAAATCTGTTTAAATCCAACTAAAACCTGTTCAAATCCAACTAAAACCTGTTTAAATCCAACTAAAACCTGTTCAAATCCAACAAAATTTGTTTAAATCCAACTAAAACCTGTTCAAATCCAACTAAAACCTGTTTAAATCCATCTAAAACCTGTTCAAATCCAACTAAACCTGTTCAAATCCAACTAAAGCCTGTTCAGATCCAACTAAACCTGTTTAAATCCAACTAAAGCCTGTTCAGATCCAACTAGAACCTGTTTAAATCCAACTAAAGCCTGTTCAGATCCAACTAGAACCTGTTTAAATCCAACTAAACCTGTTCAAATCCAACTAAACCTGTTCAAATCCAACTAAAACCTGTTCAAATACATTTGAAACCAATCAAATCAATCTAAAACCTGTTTAAATCCAACTAAAACCTGTTCAGATCTGTTTAAAAACCCTTTAAATCAGCCGTAGATTCAGCTCCTCTGTATTTTACGGCGTGACGGAGTAATTTCCTGAGACGCTCTTGACCTTTAGTCGTTATCTGCCGCTGCTTTGTGTTCGGACTTTTATTAATGAACTCGAACCCAAATGTCATCAGGCTTCACCAAACGAAGAAACAGCTCGGTCCAGGACACGAGGAAACAGCTGACCTCCTTTTATTTAAATCCAGACTCTCTTTTGTTTCTGGGACAGTTCCAGACCATAATCGGCCTTTAAACAAGAAAAACAAAGACTGACCTTTAACACTTGGCTTGGCTTTGGATCTGAAACCTGCTACTAAAACCTGCTCAAAACCAACTAAAACCTGCTCAAAACCAACTAAAACCTGCTCAAAACCAACTATAACCTGCTCAAAACCAACTAAAACCTGCTCAAATCCAATTAAAACCTGCTCAGAACCAACTAAAACCTGCTCAAAACCAAATAAAACCTGTTCAAATTCATAAAAAATCCGAATTTGAATAAAACCTGTCGGACCAAAACCAGTATAAACCAGGTCTAAACCAGGGCCAAGACGGGTCTGAACCTGAATTAAACCAGGTCTATATCAGGACTGATCCAGGATCCACTTCAGACCAGGTAACGAAACAGATCACAACCTACTGCAGTTTACAGCCTTAAACAGCTGCTGCAGTGAGTCTGAAACTGAGTCCGACGGAAAAGACTGAGATATAAACGTCTGCAGAGTTCAGGAGGAACCAGAGACACTTCTGCAGGAGGTTCATGAGAAAAGAACAGGGCTCAGTGTAACTACAATAATCCCACTGAGAAGAAAAGAGACAGAGCAGAATAAAGGCAGCTCCAGCACAAAGAGGTAAATATACTGAATGTTTTTAATGAAACTTCAGACACAGGACATGCAGACTCCTCCCAGACATACAGTTTATTTTAAACAGTTCATCTTCCAGGTCACGTGATGTTTGAAGTTCAAAACCAGACCAGTTTTTCCTCCAAAATACTAATCCATTTGACCAAACTGAAGTTTAGAGTTTAGCGTTAGCTTAGCTGTGACTTCAGCGTCAGGACGACAATTATCTCCTCCTCGTTAAACATTACGTGATTGAATTGACAGTATTTATCTGTGTTTTACGTTGTCTCCCTTTTCTCTGTTGATGCTTTTCTTTTTTCAGCTGTTTCTCTGTTAAAAGACATATTCAGCTGAAAATACACTTTATCTGCAGCTATTAAACTTCCTGGAACGTCATGTGACAAGTGTCGACCAATGGGAGCGCTCCTTTTTGGAGCATGTGATTGTCCAAGGTTTTCTGTTCCTGAATAGAGGTTCTCATCTATTACAATCCCTTAGAATAAACACTAGATGGATCAGAAAGACTGTTTTCATTAATGATTGATTTTACTATAAGTTGTTTGGGTTTAAACTACTTTCACTAGAAGAACATATATCAGCTGGAGTCAGTCTAACAGTGTGTCTCCAGTGTCTGTTCTGTTCTTGTTGTTCATAAAAACGTATTTCGACACAAATAACTCTGGTTAATTCCAGTCTTTGCTCACTTCTCTGAATCAGGAGCAGGTCACGTGACTCTCAGCTCAAAGTGGCGGAAAGCCTCGTCACTGCAGAGTCTTCCGTAAACAGCGCACACTCTCGCCTCGTGTCTCTGTGTCTTCTACGGAAACTGCGTAAGAAGCGTTGGAGACTCGCTCTTTCTTTTCCTCTTTTTTTTTTTTTGGTTTCTGCGTCAGAGCTCTTTGGTACCGAGCGGAGAGGAGATGCACACGGCACTCGAGTGAGGTAACTATATAAAAAAGCCCGTTTGTTATCGCTCACTCCCACAAACACGGACCCGGGCGGCTTTTACGCAGCGCCACGGAGCTCCTCAAACCCACGCGTTTAGGCACATTTTACGGATTTACGCACGATTTATGTCCGCGCTGTTTTGAAAAGCTCGGGCTAATTTCCTGCTAGCTGCATTAGCTCCAGGGAAATGAGGAAAGAGCAGAGTTTAGAGAAGACAGGAGGGTATCTCTGGGGCTGGTGTAGAGCAGGAGGGGTCTCAGAGATGGAAGACAGCGCAGAGAGGTTGTTTGGAGGAGACAGAGGGTGTGTGGAGGAGAAAATGGGTGGATTAGGCGCAGTTTAGTGAAGAATGACGGAGTAATGCGGCAGAGTTGGTGTTGCGGTGAGAACACGTGGGCTGTCAGAGAAAAGACAGGAATGAGACAAACTCAAGCTTTAAAAACACTGTGGCAGCTGCTCGGATCAGTTCACTGGGTTTAGAGTCTCATTAGACCTGGTTTAGTCCCGGGTTAGTCTTGTTAAAGTCCTGGATTTGAGTCGGATCCTGTTAAGAGCTGGTTTAGACCGGGTTCAGACTTGGTTTTGACCGGGTTTTGACTCGTGGGTTCTTCCTGGTTTAGTCACGATGTGGTCTTGGTTTAGTCCTGGTTTAATACTTGTCTATTCTTGTTTAAGTCCAGGATTTGGTCGGATCTAGTCCTGCTTTAGACCTGAATTAGTCCTGGTTCAGGCCTGGTTTTGTCTTGGTTAAGCACTGGTTTAGTCCCAGTGTAGTCCTGGTTTAGTCCTGGATTAAGGGCTTTAGGCAATGTTTAGACCACATTTAGTCTGGATTGTTTTTTGTTATAGTCCCAGACTAAACCCTGGTCTAGTCCTGGTCTAGTCCTGGTCTTGTCTCTTCGTCTCCTTTGAGCAGAACCGGATCAGTTTCATGTTGAACCTGTGATGTTTGTTTAAATTCCAGTAGGGTTGATGTTTCTGGGAGAGGCTTCTGTCCCGAGACTTTAATTAAACTGAACCAGTTTGAATCATGACACATGCTGCAGGTTTCAGCCACGCCAGTCTGAGTAAGACCGGGTTAAGACCTGGTTTAGACCAGGTTTAGATTGTGTGAGACCAAACTGCTGTAAATGGGGCCAGACACAAACATGTAGAACCCCACTGTTATAGCTTTCTGGAATAAACCTTATTAAAAATAATTAGAAGTTTTACTTAAACTTCCCTCAGGGTCGTTCACTGAGAACACTCTACATTATCCTCCATTTATCATGCTTCATTTGTCTTTTTATTTAACGCTTCATTTTCACCTGATGAGCTGAATACATTTGAACTATTTTGGAGACAAACATGCTTTGTTTTCATGTTAGTCTAAAGCTAATATTTAAGTGTCCTTTAAGGTAAATTTGTTTGTGTGGAACTCTGTTAAAGAGCACACAGTGTCATTATTTGCTGTTCTGTAAATGTTTTAGAGCCACATGAATTATGTGGCCACAGGCTTCATTAATTAAAGCTGGAACAAAAACGAGAACAAAGCTGCATCAAAGTGAATTGAGGATGACGGCCCCGGGGTCATGTGACGGCCCCGGGTCATGTGACGGCCCCGGATCATGTGACTGTAGCGTTAGCGGTTTCTGTCTTTAGCCTAGCTCCTGCTCGACCAAACCCACCCCAGAGTGTGTTATATAAGACTGAACTCCTGCAGAATTAAGAGCTTTAATCAGAGCTGTTCCTCTACTTTATGATTTCAACACAAAGATAACGTTTATGAAGCTAATGCTAACAGTCGACTCATTGTTCTGCTGAACGTACGGCGTTTAATAAACTCAAGGAGGTTTAGTTTGCATTAGAGCTTCACAGAGTTTAGAGGCAAATGTGTTAACGTCCAACAGTTCAGTTATTCAATAATAAGTCTGTATACCTGAGAAAAACCAAATATCTCATGTTTGATACGGAGCCGGAGGAAGTAGTGCTTATTTGTTCATTTTACATGTTCATCCTGTATTTTTTTCATTCAGTTTGTTTATCCCCAACGTTTGACAAAGACGCGACATTAAATCGTGTTCAGTGAGACGTTAGTTTGTGGACACCAGGGGGGTTCTGGGAGGCTAATGCTAATGCTAGCTCCAGAGCAGCTTTAATAAAGTCTGTGGAGACTCTGCAGACGATAAAAACAAATAATCACAGAGAAAGCATCATATTTCCTCTGAATGCTGTGATTTAGTGAAGCCACAGGAAACTGATCAGAACAGAAACAGATTACTTATTGATTAATGCAAATGAGCCTCGAGGTCAGAGGCTTTGAACGTCTTTTATTTTGTGCAGTGGAAATGACATTAGACAAGTTTATGGAAACAGAGAGGGGTCAAACTAAAAAGGATCCAACCTAAAGTGCTTTATTCTGAGGGTCATGCTGCTGCTGCTTTACTGTTAATACTGTTCAAAGAAATACATAAATACATTTGAATGACCTTTTTGGGTCAATGGCAAGATAAAAAATTAATTAAAGCCATAAATTGTCTGAAAAATGTAAAACCAACAGGTCAGTTTGACTCTGACAGAGTCAGGTGATCAGGAGCTGCTCAGGTGACTCCAGTCTCCACCTGTTTCACTCTGGACTCGTTCAGTTAGAGCGCTGTTCTGCTCTGGGTTTCAGCCCTTTTCTGTTGGAGGTATGTATATATGTACATGTGTATATGTGTGTGTATGTATATGTGTATGTACATGTGTATATGTGTGTGTATGTATGTGTGTGTGTGTATATGTATATGTGTGTGTGTGCATGTATATACATATGTATATGTGTGTGTGTGTCAGGTTAAGTCTCTGCTGCTGTTGTAATGTGCTCTGAGGCTGGTTTATCTCCACAGCTGTTCTCTGACTCACGACAGGCTCCAGTGATTAATCCAGAGCTCGTTTTAGGACCTGAGGTCATTTTTGTGCTGAAGCTCTGGAAGGTCATGAGTCATGGGAGTATTTTTATTCTGAACGTTGTTCTGTGAGACTTTAGTCAAACTGAGCTCTGCTGAAGCTTGGCTCGTTCAGTCTGATGCTGTTAGTCCTGGTCTAGTCTGGTCCTGGTTTAGTCCTGGTCTAGTCCTGGTCCTAGTCCTGGTCCTGGTCTGGTCCTGGTCCTGGTTTAGTCCTGGTCTGGTCCTGGTCCTGGTCCTGGTCTGGTCTTTATTTTCAGGTGAACATGTGCAGTAGATACAGCAGATGCAGATGCAGTGGAGTTTTGATTCAGATGAAGCCACAGACTGAAGATAGAGCAGAGACAGAAAGATGGATTTATCTCTTTAATAACTGCTCTGTCTTTAATAAAACCTCTGACTCTTTCAATAACTAATACAGGTGTGTGTGTGTGTGTGTGTGTGTGTGTGTGTGTGTGTGTGTGTGCGTATGTGTGTGTGTGTGTCTGCAGCAGGTGTGTGTGTGTGTGTGTGTGTGTGTGTGTGGTTGGGTTGGGTGTGGGGTTTTTTTTGTGTGTGTGTGTGTGTGTGTGTGTGTGTGTGTCTGCAGCAGGTGTGTGTGTCTGCAGCAGGTGTGTGTTTCTCATGGTTATTTACCCAAAGCAGCAGTAGATTCCCACAGACGTCTGTTTTCTGCTGAGTTCATGTCGATCTGAACACACGACCTTTAACCTCTGCCCTGACCCCGCTGTAATGAAATACTGTTGGTGGGTTTTTGATCCTGGTTTGGATCCAGCGGCTGTTTCCAGGAAATCTGAGGTGAATTTAAAGTGAAAATTTGAAATGTCACAAAAACCCAAAGCTGAGAAGTGAAGAGTTGTAGAGATTTGAGGATTTTAAAACCATACAAGACCAGGTCAAGACCGAGACCAGGTCAAGACCGAGACCAGGGCATAATCTGATAGAAAGACTAAAATATTACTGATTTTAATGTTACTTCAATGAAAATTAATACAAAACAAAAACCTAAAGCGTGACACTGTGAAAAAAGAGAGTCCAAGTCAAGGCAGAGTTTTCATGATGTGGACTGGACCAGACTTGGACCAGACTTGGACCAGACCAGACTGGGTTTAAAGTCCTGAGTCCGGACTGAGGACCGGGAGAGACGGCCCAGAGGCTGTGAACTCAAACTAAACGGTTCATTTTTGTCTTTAACAGCAGTAAACATGTTTGTTTCTCTCAAAGTAACCTCGGCTTTATGTCTGTCCTCGAGGCAAAGGTCAAAGTTCAGAGTTTAGAGGTTGCTGCTCCACAGAAAAGTAGAGCAGCCTTTATTACACAAATAAATGAATGAGTTTTGAGCTCTGATTAGATCAGTGTTTACTCAGAGCCTCGTTAGTGTGTTTCTGTGACTACGCCACGAGGAACACTTCTGGTGCTTTTATTTTCTGGATTAAAAGCTCCACCTGTTGTTTTTTTGTCCCGGTCTCAGACACCACTCTTTATCTTTTTTGAGCTGTTTCTCTGTAAAATAAGACATATTTCCAACAGAATAACCCATTTCCTTGGTTTATTTCCTTGTTCCTTCGTTGTTGACATCAGTGTCGACCAATGGGAGCGCTCCTTTTTACCTGAAGTGAGCTGTGATTGGACAAAATCCTGCTGTGGACTGATCATTCTCATCTATTAAAATCCTTCATTATAAAGACTAGATCACGTCTTAAGGTCTCATTTTTTCAGATGATTCCTGTTACAATAAACTTTAGGAGATTACACTGAAAAACTAAATGAAACAGGAAACAAATCAGGTTATTTTCCAGTGACTTGTTTTGACACTTGAACAGAGCATCATTTACAGTTTGTCATCTGTAAATATTCAGTCCTGTTTTTACAAAGATCTCTACAAAGAGGCTCTGATTGTGCAGTAAAACTTTAATAAAACCTGCTTCAGTCTGATCTGGATAAACTCACAGTGAACTAAACTGTCCAAATAAACAAAGACTAGAATTAACTGGGTTTCAACAGTGTCCCATTCATCTGTTTGTGCTGGTTTTCATAGACTCTAGTTGTGTTATTGCAGATGGATTGTGAGTGTGTTCGTGAGCTGGAGGACGGTCGTGTGAGGATCATATGAAGCAGCTTAAGGGAGTTTTTTTTCTTCATCGGAGCATTAACAGGGCTCTATTGTCAGAGTACAGTGAACATACAGAAATGTGGGATTACATAAAGCTCTGTTATGGCTAATATCGCTTTGGTTTTAATCCATTTAATCATTTATAAGATTACTTTTTACAGTCTCAGAAACATGTTTTGTGAATTCAGATGCCCTTTAAGGCTGGTTATTTCACTGTGTACCACCTTTAAATAAAAAAGTCCTAGTTTAGACCTGGTTCTTTCTATATTTAGTCCTAGTCCAGACCCGTTTAGTCTTGATTTAGTCCTGTTTATGTTTGTAATATAATATTTAATGAGTGGAAGTGAGTCCAAAGCCTTGTATTTCTTAAT
Source organism: Rhyacichthys aspro (assembly GCA_036850595.1). Classification (NCBI taxonomy): domain Eukaryota; kingdom Metazoa; phylum Chordata; class Actinopteri; order Gobiiformes; family Rhyacichthyidae; genus Rhyacichthys; species Rhyacichthys aspro. The sequence continues at coordinate 22,707,711 of CM072168.1, forward strand.
ATTTTCTAAAGCAAATGTATTTATTGAACTAATAGAGCATCTAAATAGCTCAGTTTATATCATTATTGCAGTATTCAAACTAGTTTTCACATATTTACTTGTTATTCTGATCTTTTACTGCATAGTTAAGAGTATTCAATATAAACCGCTGCAGGTTCAGATCACACCGCGTCAGTCAAACTTTGTGGCTCTGCTTTTTAAAACTGACTGATTTGTTCCACTTTTAAACTTCTCGGAGGCGCTCTGTCCTCTTCATTGTGGTTCAGTGGTTCGCTCTGAGTCGGTGGAGATTCCCTTAAAGACTTTAAACCCAGAGAGAATCCCATCAGAATAAAAACACAAAGCGGTGTCTGTGGAGGAGGGTTGTGAGGGTGTGCTCTGAAACGGGACCGTCCCATCTCGGCTCTGTCCTATCTGCAGAGTTCAGAGGGCACTTCCGACTCCGGTATAAACTCTGTCTCTCCACAAACAGGCGTGAAGAGGCGTGTGACCGCATTCACAACAACAACAGGCTCCAAATCAACGCCAGTGTTTTTACTGGAATTATTGTCGGGACGTTTCGGTGAGTTCAGTCTCTGCAGGTCCAGTTGCTTCAAGTCGAAATACATCGGATTATTTGTGAGTCTCAGTGTTGTTTTCAGAGAAGGCTGTAAATCTAATGTCAACTGCATTTATATTTGTTTATTGCTTGTTTTTGCTCTGCTGCTTGAACTAACCCAGTGGCTTTTATAAAGTCCATAAAGAAGCTAGTCTTGAGTCCGGTTTAAACACTAACAGGAATTATCTGTGAAAAATGAGACCTTAAGACGTGATCTAGTCTTTATAATGAAGGATTTTAATAGATGAGAATGATCAGTCCACAGCAGGATTTTGTCCAATCACAGCTCACTTCAGGTAAAAAGGAGCGCTCCCATTGGTCGACACTGATGTCAACAACGAAGGAACAAGGAAATAAACCAAGGAAATGGGTTATTCTGTTGAAACTATGTCTTATTTTACAGAGAAACAGCTAAAAAATGATAAAAATAGAGAAACAGCAGCAAATGAAACATGGATAAGTGTTGTTAATGCTTCGGTTTTTAATGAGACAGAGATAATTCCAGGATCACTACAGTCTACAACGAGAAACTCCAAAGATATAAGTTTCAGGTCAGCTCTAAACTTTGATTTAATGCAATGTATTAGTATTTTGTGGTAAAAAATTGGTCTGTTTTTTGTTTGTTTTTTTAATAAAAGAAGCAGTAAAGGCTCCTGCTGCTGTTGGAGGAGAGTGGAGTCTGAGACAGAGACAGAAACTAAACCAGGGACTGGAGCTTTCAGGTCAGGAGTAGACTGAGCCCAGACTGGTCTGTTCTCCAGATGGGATCAGGGGTTAGTGTTGTGTGTTGATGACGTCAGTGAACTGTTTTGTTTTCAAATCAAAAGTGTGTCAAACATGAAGGTGTTAATATTTAGTCTCTTGAAGAGGTGGATAGAGGTGCATCACTCAGCTGCAGGAAAGGGTTAAAAAAAAGCCTGATGGACAGAACTGTGCACAGGTTTATTCAGGTGTGGATGTATAGATCCATAGTGTCAGAATGAACCAAAGGTAATGCATGGACCTGGGTGTGTCTGTTCTGTCAGAGGTTCAGCACAGACTCTTTACACAAACTGAGAGACAGTTATTCTGTGTTTGACAATGATGTGTTAAAAATGTAAAAGTGTTTAAACAGAAAGTGTTTAAACAGAAGGTTTGTGTAGAATGTGGAGTAAATACCAGAGAAACCCAGTGCAGCCTGAGTTTGTGTGTTTCTGCAGAGACTTGGATGATTCCAGATGATTGTTTTCTTTCTTTTAAACCATCTGTTAATGCTCTTGTGTAGATTTAATGGCTGTCATGTCCAAATATTGCCCTCAAACCCCTGCACAGATTGTTTTTGTCTTGAACCTGTCTCCGTTTGTTCTTTACGACAACAAACACAGCCTCGTCCTCTTCATATTTTGCACGACTCCTCCTCAGTCTGAGCCCTTCCCTTTAACACTTCTGCTGTTTTTTTCCCTCATCTGACCTTTGTTCACCACCTTCACCTCGAACCTCATGAGCATCATTTGACTCCAACTATTTCTCCTTCAGGCTTTTTACAACGAGGCCGAACCCAGAGTAAAGCCCTGCTCCTCCGTCTCCAGGGCTTTGTTTTTGGCTCAGACTCAGATGAATGTCTCTCTCTGTTTTCAGACGCTTTGGTGTAAACTCATTATCTCTGCATTGTTCTGATGTGAACTCATTCTGACCCAGATATTGATTAAAAAGCGATCGGGCCGTTACAGAGCGGTGATTGATCAGTGGAGGTTTAATCAGGTCAAGATGAGTTTATCACTTTGACTTCCTTGTTTTAATGAAGTGTTTGTGGTCAGTGATGTAAGACTGAGGGCTCAGATGATAACAGTAGATGAGGTCTTCAGGTTTTGTGAAGAAATAAAGACATAACACACTTCCAGAAGAGGCTGGAGTTTGATGCAGATGTTTTAGTTAGAGTTTAAAAACCAGTGTATTTAGATGGTATCAAGACGGTGGTTGAAACATTTTTGTGCCAAGTCTTTGTGTTGTTCTGCTTTAGCTCCAGTCATCGATAGGAAGCTGCATTTCCTTTTAAGTACAGAAAAAATATAAAGGACAATACAGACATATACATGAGTCTCAAATACAAAACTGAAGATATATTTTCTTCTTTGTTGTGAAAATGGTTTAAACTAGTTTAATGTAAAATCAATCATTTGTGTAAAAACAGTCTTTCTGATCCATCTACTGTTTATTTAAGGGATTGTAATAGATGAGAACCTCTATTCAGGAACAGAAAACCTTGGACAATCACATGCTCCAAAAAGGAGCGCTCCCATTGGTCGACACTTGTCACATGACGTTCCAGGAAGTTTAATAGCTGCAGATAAAGTGTATTTTCAGCTGAATATGTCTTTTAACAGAGAAACAGCTGAAAAAAGAAAAGCATCAACAGAGAAAAGGGAGACAACGTAAAACACAGATAAATACTGTCAATTCAATCACGTAATGTTTAACGAGGAGGAGATCATTGTCGTCCTGATGCTGTAACTCTCTCTGTCTTTGCAGGGGCCCAGTATTTTCCAGGACAATGTTAGTCCAGATGCACACCAAGTTCTGCCTTCTGTGTGTGCTCACCTTCCTGTTCCACCAGTGCCACCGCTGCCACGAACAAAACCACCACAAACACAGCCACCCTCACCCTCCGCCGAACCAGCACCAGCTTCACCAAAAGCACAACCACAGCGACCTGCAGATCCCCCAGAGTCCCCACGAGTCCGGCGTTTTAGAAGAAGAGCAGCAGTTTTACATCCAGCAGCTCTTCAGACGATACGGACAGAAGGACCGGCTGGACTTCGAGGGTTTCCAGAGTCTGCTGCTCAGTCTGGGTCTGGGCGAGGTTAAACTAGTCGAGGTGGACCACGAGGATCTGGGGCACGATCATGTGGCGCATTTGGACGTGATAGACCTTCAGGAGGGTCTGCACTCGCATTCGGCGAACGGAGACGCACACGTTCACGGTCACCACAAACACGACACAAATCGACCGAACACGGAGCAGTCGCCGGTGAAGTGCACTCAACAGACCACAGCGGCAAGTCCGGCTCGAGGGACCGCGAAAAACAAGGAGACTGGACTCAACCGAGGTCGGAAAATGGATCGAGACGGACACAAACACGTCCACGAAGAGCACAAAGGTCACGATTCTCACTCGCATCACGACCACGAAGGTCACGATCATGGAACAGACTCGGGACAAAATGGAGGTCGAACCGACGCAGAAGAAGACCGTAAACATTTGCACAAACAAGACCGAACGCAAGAGAAAGAGTCGAAAAACAAGGAAGAACATGAGCACGACCACAGCGGACACGAAGACCACGCTCACGACGAGGATTTGGGACTAAATCGTGGACGAATCGAGATCGAAAGTGGTTCAGAAGAGCACAAAAATCAGGATTCTCACACGCATCATGAACACGACCACGAGGAGCATGAACACGGAGCAGAGTCGGGACCAAACGGACGACGGATCGAGGAACTCGTTCACGAAGAGCACAAAAAACAAGAAGAGACGGTTCCATCAAAGAGCAAAGACGTAGTTTCTCCACACGATCACGAGTCGGAGCGTAACACCGGACCAACGGAGGGAGAAGAAAACCCTGTACAGACCACAGTGAGCGCTCCGAGCTTCGACGAACACATGAAGCCCTCGCAGTCGACTCCGCTTCCAACAGAAAGAAACAAGAAACACAAGAAGACGACGAAGGGTAAAGGTCAGAGAGGGCGGGGCAAGAGCCACACGGAGGAAGATCACAGACACGATCACGGACACGATCACGGACACGATCACGGACACGATCACGGACACGATCACGGACTGGATCACGGACACGATCACGGACACGATCACGGACTGGATCACGGACACGATCACGGACTGGATCACGGACACGATCACGGACACGATCACGGACTGGATCACGGACATGATCACGGACACGATCACAGCGGGGCTCACAAAAGAAAAAGAGAGGCCCCAGGAGGGGCCCCGACGGCCCCGGCTCTGGTGCCTGTGGCTCCGGGACATGCTTCAGGCTCCAGTCACCAACACGAAGAGGTACCACTGTTTTAAACGAGCTACAGGAATAAACCCTGTTTATACTGAGCTTCCACCGGTCTAGACTGGTCTAAACTCACCAATAATAATAGAAATAACTGTAATTAAATGTATTCAAATCCATATAGATCCTAATAAAATCCAACTAAAACCTGCTCAGATTAACCAAAAACCTGTTAAAATCCAACTAAAACTTGTTAACGTACATCTAAAACCTATTTAAATCTATCCCAATCCCATTAAAACCTGTTCAAGTCCATCTAAAACCTGTTCAGATCCATCTAAAACCTGTTTAAATGCATCTAAAACCTGTTCAGGTCCCTCTAACCCCTGTTTTGTCCTCAGTGCCTGAACCTGACTCAGTTGCTGACGTACTACGGCCTCAGTGCAGACTCGGTGATCTCTCCGGGCCAGTTCTCGTACCTGTGTCCGGCGCTGCTCTATCAGATCGACAGCAGAGTCTGCATCCGACACTATCACCAGGTGGAGGTGGAGCAGGAGGCGCTGCAGCCGGCCAGCTCAGGTAAGACCGGGCTGAACCGGGCCTGAACCGGGTCTGAACCAGGTCTGAGCAGGGTCTGAACCGGGTCTGAACCGGGTCTGGGCCGGGCCTGGGCCGGGTCTGGGCCGGGTCTGAGCCGGGTCTGAACCGGGTCTGAACCGGGTCTGGGCCGGGCCTGGGCCGGGTCTGAACCGGGTCTGAACCAGGTCTGAGCCAGGTCTGAACCGGGTCTGAACCAGGTCTGAGCCAGGTCTGAACCGGGTCTGAACCGTCATCAGAGGCTCTTTGCTCTGACACGGCTCGTTTCCTTCTTGTTTTGCTCGTGTCGTGTGAAAACCTGAGGAAAGTCTCTGAAGCAGTGTTGTTTGTGTCTGAAAACGAAATGAAAACTAATTAAAAAGTAATTAATGAGATCGAACACTCAGACTAAATATACTGACAGTTTTATCTTTGAGTAAAAATGAAAGTGTGGATGAGGTTTTTTCACTGATGCTCTGTGTCTGACTCCAGAAATTTCAAAGCAGCACCAAAAAGAGTGTCACAATAAAAGTCCTCTTTACTTTATCAGCTGCAGGTTCATAATCAGCCATTTTAACATTTTTGAATCTGTTCATTCTCAAACACAGCTCGAGCTTCAGCTGAAGGTCATAGATTCATGGGTCACTTTATGAGCTTCGTTTTGTCACTAATTAACTCTAACAGTGGTTTTATGAAGTCCATTCTCGTAAACTGAGTGCACTTTGGTTCATAAGCTCTGTTTACTGTCACAGACAAATGAAAACTTGTTTATTGGCAGGTTTTGGTGCATATCTTTCATAAAATCTGCTCAAACGGCTTGAGAATGGTTAACTTTGGGACTGAAGAGTCTGTTTACTCCAGACACTAACACAGCAATGTTTTAAGGTGTTTATCGTCAAAATCAGTCTCAAAGCGTCTTTAATAACCCTCTGTTTGGACCAAAACTCTGTTGATTGGACGACGGAGAATCTGCTCAAAACAGGAATGGCTCGAGGTCTTTTTCATGGATTAAAATGACTTCTTTTGTCGATGATGCATTAAACACGAGCAGAACTTGTGTTGTAAACGCTGAAAAGCATTTGTCGTCTCGTTTTCTTTTTCTGTTTTCGTTTTGTTTCTGTTCGTTGGAAAAGAGGGATTTTTGCTGAGCGTCAGGTACGGTGGCCCTGAAGGACAAGTCAAAGAGAGAATGACCTCAGAGCTTGAAAGAAAGCCACATCTTTTCAGATTTGTTTCTTTGCACTCTGCAGTTTGATCATGTGACTCTCAAACTGTTTTTAGGTTTTGCAGTTTTTTCTTGTTTTTGTCTTTGCTTTTGCATTTTATGATGTTTGTGAGTTTCTCATTTTGTTTTCACACTTTGTTTTATTAGTTTTTGTATTTTATTTACTTGTTTTGTAATTTGGTTTAATTTTTGCCTTTTGCTTTTTGTTTTTGCGTGTCTTTTGCCTTTCATTCATTTTCTTCTGTTTAGTCCCGTGGGGGGTCGCGGGGCTGGAGACTATCCCAGCATCTTTAGGCCTGAGCGGTACATCCATGGACAGTGGACAGTTAGTCGCAGGGTTAACACTTAGAGACAGACATTAACAGACAACCATTCACTCTCACTCTTTTGCCTTTACCTTTAGTAAAACAGGAAACAGGGAAATGGCCTGAGCTTCAGGGCCACCGTAGTCCAGCAGTGTGTTCTTGTCATACGTCCCAGAACTGAACTGATTCTCTAGTGTGTTCTTCATGTATTTCTCTGTTTTCTGACCTGGAGCAGTGACAGTTCTGAGCCCGTTCTGCAGCTGCTGAACTGTCGCAGCGTGACTCTGAATTTCACACGTCATTAACCCTTTTCTCTGAAGTTTGTGCGTCTCGGTTTTGTTCGGAGGATGGTTCTGACGACGACCGACAGCTTTAATGACGCGGCGCCGTCTCCGAGTCGCGGCCGTGAAAGAAAAACGAGGCCAGGCCGGTTTTCTGTGGTCGACATCTGTCAAGCACAAGGACAGAGCGCTGGAACGATACTGTTTATAACACCGCTGCAGCGCACAAGGAAGTCTCTGATAAATGTTGTGAAGCCACATGTAGGACATGACACTGACAGGAACACTAACCTAAACAGATACAGTGACTGTAGAACAGTTCTCAACAGGTAAATGCAGGTAAATCTGTGATGAACTGAGCTCAGGAGAAGCAGGTCTGAGTGGATGAAGGATCTAATGTACTTTATTAGATTTAAACAAACGTGGTTATTAAACTCTTCAGAGTCACCTTCCTCTGTTCAAGAACAGCTGGTTATTGGCTTTACTGAGTTCATTCTGAATTGATTCGGAAAAACATTTTCCCGAGTTCCTGAGGAGCACCTGAATGCACCATTAGTTCAGGGCACATTGTTCTGATTGATTGTAATAAAGAGACTGTGACGTGTCCCAGTCCTGTCCTCGTGTCTAACCCGGACCCTCCTCTTCCTCTCCGTGTCCCCTCAGTCTGGGTCTGGGTCTGGGGCTTCGTCTCCATCACCATCATCAGCCTCCTGTCGCTGCTCGGGGTGGTCCTGGTCCCGATCCTGAACCAGGGCTGTTTTAAGTTCCTGTTGACGTTCCTGGTGGCGCTGGCCGTGGGCACGCTCAGTGGAGACGCTCTGCTGCACCTCCTTCCTCACGTGAGTACCACCCAGGGTTTACTGTGGTGTTAATGTGGTGTTTTGGGTTCTGACCCGGGGGTCTCCAGTCCCAGGGCCAACACGACCACAGTCAGGACTCGGGACACGGCTCGGACTTGGCCACGGACTTCGACGGAGTCTGGAAAGGACTCACGGCTCTCGCCGGGATCTACCTCCTCTTCATCATCGAGCACTGTCTGGGCATGTTCAAGCACTACAAGGACCAGCAGGTGAGTCCTGCTAAAACCTGGTTATATCCAACTGAAACCCCAACAAAACCAAGGAAAACCTGTTTAAATCCATCTAAAACCTGTTTAAATCCATCTAAAACCTGTTTAAATCCATCTAAAACCTGTTTAAATCTGTTCTGTTGTCAGGCCTCGGTGAAGGGCAGCGAGGAAGGAGCCATCGGGAGAAAACTGTCCGATCACAAACTGAACAGACGCTCAGACGCAGAGTGGCTTCACCTCAAACCTCTGAGCGAAGGTGCGTCTAAATCAAAACTGAACCCAGACATAAACAGTTTAAATGTTGGATCGTAAAATGAGCTCAGTCTGTTTTGAATCCTGTCGTGTCAGACCCCGACAGTGTCACCGTCTGTGACAACGGCCACAGCGACACTCAGCTCACCGAGATCCAGACTCCAGAGTCCTCCCTGAACCAGACCCAGACCCAGAGCGAGCCCCCGTCCCCGAAGAAGAACGGGAAGCCCAAACCTCACCGACACGGTCACGGTCACAGTCACGGAGGGAACTGCCACTCGGACCAGGACATGAAGGACGCCGGCATCGCCAGCATCGCCTGGATGGTCATCATGGGAGACGGGATGCACAACTTCAGCGACGGCCTGGCCATCGGTGAGACTCACGCGCACTTTACAATATTTTAACACGTTTTACCCTTTTTTTTTTTTTTTTAAAGAAAAAATAAAATGGGAAAAAAGAAATCACAACAAAATAAAGTTAAAAAAGCAAGCTATATTTATGTTGTATTTTATTCTTAAACAGAAACCTGATATTTTCTTCACAGCTAAGCTAACGCTAAACTCTAAACTTCAGTTTGGTCAAATGGATTAGTATTTTGTGGTTTTATTTTTTAATAAAAGAGAAGCAGGAGAGGTCTCTAGGCTGATTTTGGAGGAGAGTCTGAGACAGGGACAGAAAGCCAGTTTTTTGAAGTAGTGACTTCCATTTGTTCTAGTTTTGTATTATTTATGTCAGTGCTGTGATGTATTAATGTCCTGAGTGTGTTTTGTGCAGGCGCTGCCTTCAGTGCGAACCTGACCGGAGGCATCAGCACGTCTGTGGCCGTCTTCTGTCACGAGTTACCGCACGAACTCGGTAAGAATCCACTTTCACCAACTCTTCAGGAGAACACCTCAACACTTTATGATTTAACTAAAGAAAGACACAAGACTGTTTTAAGTTTGTTTATTGTAGTGTTATCATTATTTTTGTTTTTATCCTTTCTTTTCCTTTTAAAGCTTTTTTTTTAATTATAGTTATAGAATTTCCTTTCTTTTATTGTGCTTTTGACTATTCTTAGGAGTGTATCATTCTCTTTACAGTTGCTTCAAATCCTGTTCAAATTGAATTAAAACCTGTTTAGATCTAATTAAAACAGTCATTATCCCTGTCATGTAGTAAAAGACTCTTAGATCATGTCACGTTTGCGTCCGGAGCCTCTCGAGTCTCGTCCGAAACAGTCTCAGTGGAAACGGCCTGGATTCAGCTCTGAGCGTGTCCTACATTCGCTCTGCTCTGAATCAAACGGCCTCGTTTCCTTTTCACTAATTACCTCCTGAAGATATTCACCCACAGCTCCTTCATCAGTCTCAGAACTTCACGAGGAGCGCGCGACTTTTCTTCAGAACCTCTTCTGCTGCGCGTCTCGTCAGAATCTGAGCTCGTCTCTCGCAATTAACACTGTTTTCAGAGTCGTCAAAGTCAATTAACTCTGCAGCAGGAGCCGTCTGAACACAATCACTGCATTAGAGCCACTTCTGATCCAAGCTCAAATATAAACGAGAGTAAAAATAAAGGCCAAAAGTGCTTCACAAACTTTATTAATACGAGTAAATCTCTCTCTCTCCACTTTTTTTTTTTTTTTTTGTCCTTTTGAGCAAAATCTCATTCTGTTTTACTGTTTCATCCTGAACAAATCCATCTAAAACCTGTTCAAATCCAACTAAAACCTGTTCAAATCCAACTAAAACCTGTTCAAATCCAACTAAAACCTGTTTGAATCCAACTAAAACCTGTTCGAATCCATCTAAAACCTGTTCAAATCCAACTAAAACCTGTTCGGATCCATCTACAACCTGTTCAAATCCATGTAAAACCCGTTTAAATCCATCTGAAACCCATTAGAATCCAACTAAAACCTGTTCAAATCCAACTAAAACCTGTTAAAATCCTTCTAAAACCTGTTCAAATCCATCTAAAACCTGTTCAGATCCATCTAAAACCTGTTCAAATCCATCTAAAACCCGTTTAAATCCATCTGAAACCCATTAGAATCCAACTAAAACCTGTTTAAATCCACCAAAAACCTGTTAAAATCCTTCTAAAACCTGTTCAAATCCATCTAAAACCTGTTCAGATCCATCTATATCCTGTTCTTGTTGTGTTTAGGAGACTTCGCGGTGCTGATAAAAGCCGGGATGAGTGTGAAGCAGGCGATCGTGTATAACGTCCTGTCGGCTCTGATGGCCTACGTGGGGATGCTGATCGGGACGGCCGTGGGGCAGTACACGCACCACTTGACCAGCTGGATCTTCGCCATCACCGCCGGGATGTTCCTCTACGTGGCTCTGGTCGACATGGTACGAACACAAACCCGTCCCTCTGGATCCTGAACTAAAGCGTCTGATTAAATGTGTCCTGATGTGTTTTTGTCTGGACAGTTACCGGAGATGCTTCACGGCGACAGTGAGGAGCACAAACGCTGTCACGTGGGTCACTTCCTGCTGCAGAACGTGGGGATGCTCACGGGCTTCGGGATCATGCTGCTCATCGCCATCTTTGAGGACCGCATCGCCTTCGACTTCGGCTTTTAGCCTTTAGCCTTTAGCCTCTAGCCTCTGCTCGCTCTGTTTCTGTGTGTTACCTCAGTCTCATCAAATGAAAACATGCTGGATTTTAAACCAAGACTAACCCAGACCAGAGCGGGTTTATTTATCCACAGCATTCTTCAAATGCAACTAAAACCTGTTCAAATTCATCTAAAACCTGTTCAAATCCATCCAAAACCTGTTAAAATCCAACTAAGACCTGCTCAAATCCAACTAAAACCTGTTAAAATCTATTTAAAACCTGTTTATATCAATCTAAAACCTGTTTAAATCCATCTAAATCCAGTCCCCTCATGTCCCTCTGCACTAGTCTTGGTCTGGTCCTGGTCTAAGTCCCGGTCTTGACTCCGTTCCTCGCCTCAGTGTGGTTTTTGTCCTGTGTTGTCTCCGTCTGAAGCTGCTGTAGTGAAACTTGTCGATATCGTGCGTCCGTTCGTTCCCCGTCTCCTTCGTGTCTCGTTGTGATGTCATCATCCTGCACCGTGTCTTTGTGCCAAGCCCCGCCCCTTAACCAAACCCCGCCCCTGAACCAAGCCCCGCCCCAAAGCAGCAGCGCCAGTGTTTTTTGAGCTCACACTGGGCCTTATTCACCAAGACTTCTGCTCAAATCTCCAGAGTTCATCATTTTCACATGAAACACAATTTTCAGAGCTGTTTGACAGACAAGACACGCTTTTGGGTGTTTTAAGGCAACATTCCTCTCAAAACAAAAAGCCAAAGTGGAAAAATCTGTGACCAAGACCTTGCTTTTTAAGGGCAATCCACCACTTTTTCCTGACACACAAAAAGTCTGAAGTGGTTCTGATGAGAGACTGAGCGACAGAAGCACAAAAACCAAAGATAAGCTACTGTTTCTTTACAGAGCACAAGAAAAGCCCGACGATGGGTTCAGGACATGAGTGTAGTCTCAGTCTGTGCCACGTCAGAGTCAGACCCACATCAAATAAATCAAATAAAGTGTTTTAGTGAATGAGGCCCAGTGTCCAGCAAACAAACAAGAAAAACGCAATCAAATTGTTCAGATCCAACTAAAACCTGTTCAGATCCCTCTAAAACCTGTTCAGATCCCTCTAAAACCTGTTCAGATCCAACTAAAACTCCAACTAACCTGAAAAAGTTCATTTTTGCCACTTTCAAATTAGTTTATCATATTTTTTATATTTTGCCATGTCCTTCTTGTTGAAAGAAGTTGCCAACATCCTTCTTTTTATCGAGACTCAAGCACATTTTGTTGAATATTTTTGGACAGTCCACCTCCGCTCATCGTGTTATTTTTATTTTTTGTATTAATCAGTCAAATGTGAAGATAATTGTGGGTTTCTTTGCGTCTCTCTCCGAGCGGCGTCTGAAGGTGCTGAACCACTGCTGTAAATATTTAGGCTCTTCTTCAGTAGTCGCAGCTAAATCGACTTTCGCTCATAGTTTACAAGGTTTTTTGCTATGTTTTGTTTTTGTCTGATGCTGATTTTTGTTGCTGACAATCAGATGTGTTTGTCATTCCACTTTGTTTTCAAACTTATGTCAAAGTGTTGAGCTGGGGTTTCTGTGGATGGAGTAAATATTTAAAGCGTCTGTAGAGCTCGAGCTGCAGCTCAGAGACAATAAACTGGAGAAAAAAACGGTTTAAATCCCATTAAAACCTGCTCAAATCAAACTGGACATTCACACATTTCATATGAATGTATTGACGTGTTTGAATGGCTATTTTATTTTAAATTTGGCACAATTAAGTCAAACAAGGAAAAATTCCAAAATAACATAAAAAAAAATAAAAAGCACTTTTCTCCAGTTCACTGTCGCGCTGCTGCAGCAAAAATACTGTTTTTATGGATTAACAAAATCTAGGAAAAAGCACTCTTTATGCAAACCTCAGCTGCTTTTACAATAAAATATCAGGTTATTTAAGTAGATGACGTATAAAGTATTACTCCCCTTTTACAAACGAACAGCAATAATAGAAAAAAGCATAAATGAACACAGCTGATATTTACTCTGAACCCAGCTCTGACTCAAACCCTCGTCGGCTGCTGCTCTGAACATTCCATTGAATCCATTTGCTGTGGTTTTGAAGCTGTCTGTGGCTTCATTTACTGTCACTGTGTGACATTGGTCCGACTCGGTGTAAACCATCGTTTAAAACTCGTATCTGATCTGAATCATGCATGAAGCATGAGAGAAACGGTACAGACGCCGTGTTTAGTGTTTCATTATTTCTTCTGCGACGAGAAACTGTGGACGGACTCTGGCTTTGGGCTCGCACGAGTTTTAGACGTTTTTCATCAGTTTTATCTTTTAGTTATTCATGGACAAAATGAAAAAGTGCTTTGTTTTTTCTCTCAAGTCCAGCCTGTTCACAGTTTCTCAGCAGCAAATGAAGGTCCGTGATTTTTAGTTGAAGTCGATGTTTGTTAATAGTCTGTAAATGTAAAATGTGCCATTAGAGCTGTTTTTGTGCTTTTTTTCAACTTAAAAAGTCAAATAAACAGTAGAAACTGAACGTCTGGTTTTGTGTGTTTCTATGAAGCAGTGTGATTTAGGAATAATAAACAACTTTTAAAACGGATGAAGTGTATTTTACACTTAAATGACAGCATTAGCATAAATATAACATGAAATGCTCCAGTTATCAACCCTAGTCTTAGTCAAAGTAAAGACTAAAGAAGACCATAAAACATCTGGAATGATTTATTTTATATTTATTAAACGTTATATACCTTCAGTTTGTGTATAACAGTATAACCTTCACACAATCTGTAAAAACTGAAATAAAAGGGAAAATAACAGTTCAATATAAATTCTTCTATTAATCGACATCTACATATTCATATAAACACTTTAATAACAGACTGAGGCATATTAAAGCCTTCCTGTTTAAAATCTAAACTACAAATAAAACTAAAACAAATGAGATACATTTTTCTACTTTTATAAAAACTGTTTTTATGTGAAGTTATTGATCAACCCAGCAACACACCTTTGTCTGTGTTCAGACTGACACAAGTATATTCTCACTAATTAAACTCCAGTTCAGAAAAATAAACCTAGAATTCATCCCATCCATCAGTTATTAACAGTCTTTTACTTTGAAAAAAAAATGACAATGACAAAACTGAGAATAGCGCTGCATAACTGTCATTTCATCCCAACAAACCTCATCTCTGTGTCAGGACACAGCTTCATCTCAGTCTTAAATCAAACCGTGTTGTGACAAAATAAAACGTTTGAAAAGTCCTGGTTTTAATCAGTCTTTGTTCATTTTTAACCCCTTTTTTCACCAGAGGAAGTTAGTCCAGACGATTTTATTTCTTCAAACATTTAAATGAAGATCAACTCTGGTATTTTAATATCCAACAGTTACTGCATAGAGCCTGTTGTTCTGAGCATTCAGTATGTGTTACCTGTGTTTACCTGAGACTGGTGTAAGGCTGGTTTGTTAGGAGCTGAGCTGACAGAGCAGAGCCACGCCTCGTCTGATCCAGTGCGCCGCCGGGACGTCCGTGCTCAGGCTCATGGCGATCACGTAGTTGGTGGAGTGTCCCGTGGTGGACAGCGTCCCGCGCCGCTCGCTGGTTTTATAAACCGGAGACAGGTAACTCATTCTCTGATGGATGTCCTGCCGTTTACAGGGCTTCAGCCACATCTGGAGCAACAGGAGAGTTTCATCAGTGAAAAGGGATTAAACATTCAGGTGTGTCTCGGTCTCAGATTTACAACAAACACACGACACATTTTACTGGTGTTCATCACCTTTTATCCAGTCAGAACACGGGAGTTCAAATGGAGACGTGATTTAATTAGATTCAAACAGGTTTCAGATGAATTTAAACAGGTTTTAGTTGGATTAGAACAGGTTTTAGATGGATTCAAACAGGTTTAAGATGAATTTAAACAGGTTTTAGTTGGATTTAAACAGGTTTTAGATGGATTTAAACAGGTTTAAGATGGATTTAAACAGGTTTTAGTTGGATTAGAACAGGTTTTAGCTGAATTTCAACAGACTTTAGATGGATTTGAACAGGTTTTATTTGGATTTGAAGACTTTTTTCACTAGTATTAATGGGGCATATTATTTTTGCTTTCTATAAATTCAAACCTGACGCAGAACAACAGCTGTGGCTCTACACAAACCTGGTTCTTTTCTAAATCAGTAACTCACAAAAATAAAGGGACATAAACTAGAGCAGTGCTTCCCAAACAGTGGGTCAGGACCAACAGGTGGGTCGCTGTAGTTTTTCAGAGCCGTATTTTATTACAGCTTTTATTTTATTATAAAATAGCTGGGATAGGGACTGGTCTCATTCAACAAAACACACCACATGACTCTAAAACTGAGGGAAGTTTAGTCATGGTTCATTTGGCATTTTAAAAAAACAAGCCCCTGATAAACTTGAAGAATAACACTGATGTGAAAAGGTCTCAATACAAGAGAAATAAAATAGGACACTTACAAAACAGATCTTTAAGAACATCATAAAAACAGTCGGGTTTAGTTTGTCAGCATCTGTTTTTCTGTATTTAATCTGTTTTTCTTTCTCACAAATAATAAACAGATTTGATCCTGCTCTTGTCTCAAAGTGCTGCTGTTAATGAGGAGATGTGTGAATATTTAAAAAGCCTCTGTTGTGCATTATTCATGGAAAGAGCGAGACACAGAAGTGCATTAATCTGAGCAGAAACTTGGCTCCGTTCAACACTGGGTTTGTATGAATTAATCAGAATCAGAGAAGTTTCCTGAAGGCATCGGGAGGGCCGCTGTCGGATTTTAATAAAAAACACTGCCTTATGGGAGTGTACAGTGAGAATAAAAGACTGTGCCGTTTTTATTATTTCACACGAGCAGATATTGTATGTGAAAGCTTGAGGACATGACACAATCAATCTTCTTTTGAATGGATGTATATGGAGTCTCTCATTTTACGTCTAAAAAGTTCTGCATTGTTCTCTTTATGTGTCATGTCTCTCTGTAAATCTGAGTTAATGTTGTTTGCAACTGAACAGCACAAAAAACTGAAACTTTGCTACAGCTTGTAGTTTCTGAGGCTGAATTTCTGCGTTTTAGACCAGAACTTTAATATGGGAGTCTACAGAGACACTCACACTTTAGAGCCAATAATTCAAATTGTGTAAATCACAGAGTCTTAAGGGTAACATTTTCTGAAAGAGGACAAATTTCTCTACATTTTAATATATCATTTGTGAATGTGAGTAAAGTTAGTGAAGTGAAAAAGTTGAAAATGAAATGATGGCAGAACTAGAGTGGGCCACTCTGAGTGACTCTCCCTAGCAACCATAGCAACCTATAATAAACTCAAAAATGAGCCAAAAAGCAGTAAAACATAAACTGTGATTACAAAAACAACGTGATATTTTGTGACTTATTTAAAGTTTGAACCGGAGTTATAAATGGCAGAAGAATGCAAAAATGTACTGAACTAAGGCAGGAAACAATGGGAACAAAAAATGTCACAAAAAACAAAATATATAAAATTAAAAAAAAGGTATAAGGTAAAAGGTACTCACTAAGTACTCACCATGATGTTCCTATGTTAAGACACATTTTAAAGTTTGAAAGACAGAAATGTGTTGACCTTAAGATTTGAACACAAGAAAAACAAAGACCGTAGAATAACTGGAAGAACAATAAAAATGAATGAAAAGTAATGTGGACTGTTAGGGTATGGTATAAAATCTTTGGAAAACTACAAATAAAAGCTAAAAACAACTGAGATACATTTTTCTTATTTGATAACTATTATTACATCAGCAACAGAACAGTGTACTTTTGAGCAGAGGCCCCAAGATGGAGTAAACTGCCGCAGCTCTGAATTATTCTGTCATTTTGCCTGTGACTGTTCTGAGAGTGTGACTGTGGAGGAGGGGTCTCACCGGGGGCATGGGGTCGTGAAGCTCTTTGGGGAAGGACTCAGCCAGGAGTTTGGTTTTTCTGTCCCAACGAGCTCCGTCCAGGAAC
Organism: Rhyacichthys aspro; assembly: GCA_036850595.1. Lineage (NCBI taxonomy): Eukaryota > Metazoa > Chordata > Actinopteri > Gobiiformes > Rhyacichthyidae > Rhyacichthys > Rhyacichthys aspro. Next base: position 22,724,583 of record CM072168.1, read on the forward strand.
AGCCCTCGGATGAACACACCTGAGCAACAGACGACAAACAGTCTGGCTCAGATGAAAACCTTTAAATAATGCTGTTAAAGTTCAACTGTGGTCTATAATCTAAACACACAATTACACATGCACGTATTTACAAGATAAAAGGCTGTAAATGTTCATAGTATATAACATCTTTGAGGGAGGAGCTGTATGTGACTGTTCAGACCTGATCAGACCCAAACTGGGCTCGGTCCTGGGTCAAAGTTTAACATAAAGTACCATCAGCAGAAAGAACACACAGAGTCACAACTAGAGCTAAACTTCTTGTGAATGAAGAGGGGAGATGGATTACCCTGAGAAGGACACATCCATTATGTCCAGTGGCTGAAGGCTGGAAAATGTGAAACCTTCTGTTCTGAGAGTGGCCAGAGACGCAACAGGCCCGACTCATGTGAAGAACAGCTGCGGGGCTTTACTTTTAATAGAAATGTTCACTTTACGCAACACTGGACCCAGATTCCCTCCGTCTCATCTGTTTCATATCTTCCTGCTAGTTATACCTTAGCTACTACTTAGATTTACACATGTATTTGATGGATTTCAACAGGTTTTAGCCTAATTTCAACAGGATTTAAATGGGTTTTTTCACCGGTATTAGTAGGGCACATTATTTTTGCAGAACAACAGCTGTGGCTCTACACAAACCTGGTTCTTTTCTAAATCAGTAACTCACAAAATAAAAGTCTAGGGACATAAACTAGAGCAGTGCTTCCCAAACAGTGGGTCAAGACCAACAGGTGGGTCGCTGTAGTTTTTATTTGGGTCACAACACCATTTCAGAGCCGTATTTTATTACTGTCTTTAGACTGATCTCATTCAACAAAACACACCACATGACTCTAAAACTGAGGGAAGTTTAGTCATGGTTTGTTTGACATTTTAAAAAAACAAGCCCCTGATAAACTTGAAGAATAACACTGATGTGGACTCTCCGTGTTTCATATGTTCCTGGTCGTTAAGCTGCTCTTATTCTGATTTTAGGTGAACAGTTTAACATCAAATAAAAGTATGAGGAGTATATTCTCAGATCAACGAGCGGCGTCCTACCGTCGTCTGGAGGTTTGGTGAACTGTTTATCGTCCAACACCTCGAAGTCGAAGCCGAGCAGGTCGATGGGCACCGTGTGTTTGCGGGCGTAGTTCTGCTGGCTCCCTGTGAGGAAGGCCTGGGTGAAGAAGAAGCCTGAGATCCAGAAGACAGCGGGGGCGCCCTCCTCGTACCAGTCCTGCACAGATTCACTTTGGTTAATAGATGCTGTTGGTTAAAAGTGTGTGTTTTGAACCTTAAACTGGACTGTACATTCCATAATGAGACACACTTTCTTTATGCCTTTTATTTGATTCCTTTGCGATGTCTAACTTACTGTCCTCAGTACTTACTGTCATAGTTTAAGTGCGCCATTATTATATGGATTAATTATAATGTGATCATTACTGATGTAGAGAGAAAACCCTCAGAAGTGTGTTATTGATCACATATCCACCACTACAGCATGAGTTTGTACTAATGTCCCTGTCCTTCATTCTGTTTGCACTACACTGAGATTTTAGTTCTCACCATATCTGAATAACATTTGCTGAGAGCTGTTTTGTTTGGTGACCTTTCTTTATGAAACAGCTGGTTGTTGGTTACACCATCGGTTTCAGATTGAGAGTACACTGTTCTATTCCTTGCGCTGAGTCATGATGATGGAGGAATATCTGGTCTCAGGGAAAGAGTAAAGAGCTTTGTGTCTCACATGATAAAACCCTCATGATGTGCCCTGCGTTAGCTTCCCGCGCCGTCAGATTAGCCCCTGAACCCGAGTCGAACGGAGCTCGCCGCTGTTCAGGCGTGACACAGCTTAAGGCCGCGCTCTCTCACAGACCTTTACTCTGAGGCTTCGGCTTCACTGAACAGCTTTAAAGGCTTTCTGCAGGAACACCTCGCTATTTCAGATGCAACCCACTCAGGGCTCATTCAGACCCAGAGTTAACATGAGTCCTCCTGAGTCCACATGACGCTTCTGATTGGATAAAACTACACTTTACTATAAGTTCTGTCCCATGTCCTGGATCCAACTGCATAATGAGAACTTTTTTTTTTTTTTTAGGTCTGTAAAACTAAGATGAATGCAGTGTACCTAAATTGAACTGTAATTATAATGGCTGGATCTGATTATATTATGTCTTAGCGTTTTCTGTTTGTTAGTTTGTTTTAGACTGTTTTGTAAGATGCATTTGAATTGTTTTTTACATAGACCTGAGAAAGACCAGCAGACGCAGCAAATGGTTCTCTGAATAAAGAAAAAGGTCCCCAACTCTTTCTGACGTGAAGTAGTGGACCTGCTATTCAGCCTCTTTGTAAATTCTCTTGTGAATGTGCTGACAGTACGTTCAGTGGAAAACATTTGATCTCAGAACCCACTCGTGTAAACACATCCGGTCTGATCGTTCCAGGTCTGAACAGGGCTTATGTAACTCTGTATGTAAGAGAAATACCTCCAACAAAGAGCTGAATGTGTTCAAACAGCTGATTATGCACTGCTCTGAGCTTCCAGCAGGGATTTCCCCCAATCAGAAGACGTTTAAGACTAAACAGTTTGTATTTTAACCTCAAAAGTCGTTAAAAGTATGTCTCAGTCTCATTTATGGGCTTGTTTTCTGCGACTCCTTTAGGTCTGAGCTGCTTTGTTAAAAACTGAGCAGAGGTCACCTGTAAGAACTTAAGCCTCTGCAGGAAGTCGTTGACGTAGCTGCCCAGAGGTTTGAGGCTGGGGTAGGACTTTTTCTTCCACATGGCGGGGATCCGTCCGTTCAGGATGCTCTGGACGACCTCCTCCAGCTGAGCCGACATCACCACCAGACCCTGAACACAACACACTCCAGTCACACGGAGAAGGACCCAAATGTCAGGTCGAGTTCGTCGGGTCAAACATTAACGCCTCTTTGTTTTTTTGTTTTTGTCGTCTCTTTTCTCCAAAAGATTAAGCCAATGGCAACACTTGATAAATTCCTGGATAACTTTCCTCGTGATAACTCTGTATTAATGCAATACAAGGCTTATATATAATATTTAAACATAAACCTGATCCAAAGGAAATATGTTTGGTGCCAGGTTTTTGCTCTTGAACAAGTAGAGGTTATAATGCAGTATAATAAAAGAAATACATGGAAATGGGGCACATGATAATGGTTAAACGATGCAATAAAGATGCACACGTTATAAACAATAAAACCATCAAAACTCTAGAACCTGTTCCCATTCACAGCCCCCACTCCATTTGGAAACAATATAAAACTATATTTCTTACGAGATCCAACGGCCAAACATTAGCTTCATGTGAAAAACTAAATCATTCAACATTTAACGTTCATGACGCTAGACTCATATTCAGCTTTTCAGGTTCAGAATCATGTTATTTTTCATATTCTTTCCTATTTTCATAGCTCCATAAAGCCTTTACCATTCAGTTTCTGTTTAAAGCCTTTTACTCAGCGCCAAAAGACATCTGTAAATCCTTCTAAATGTTAATAAACATCCTAATTACTCTGAAAAAGTCAACACTGAATGTGAATATAAAGATGATTGGCTCCTTCCTCGTCTTTAGTTTCTGTCCGAGGTCTGTGACTCTGAATCTGTTTATTCCGACTCAGACGAATGCCTCTGAATGCAGCGCAATTAGAAATAATGACACTAATAATTACATGTTTTTGTGTGAGCGTGTTATGAGCTAAAGCATCTAATGCTGTCAGTGTCTCACAGTCTTTTATTCAGACGCCTCTTGGGGCTAATTATGCACAAAGCAATTTCACTGAAAGCTTTTTAATGGCATTTTTAGGTGTTTTTTGGGGAAATAAAGAGGCAATAGTAAAAGTAAAGTGAGTGGAAGTAATTTTGGAGGCATTTCTGACGTTGAATAATCAGAGTCTGAGGATTGTGTTGTTGCTGATGGAGAATAATTGTGCTCCGTTTGTTCAGAGCGATGCAGGAAATCCATGCAGCGTTTGAATGATGCGGGTGTTTTTGCCGTGTGTTCAGATATTGCATTTACAGCAGAGTCACGTCAAATCGATGGTGATTCATCGGTCGGTCCGACTGATTACAACAAATACACTGTGTATGCTGCTGTTTCGGGTCTACAAGAGTAATGCTCATAAAAAAGAAAAGTAGGAAGTATCATAGAGAGGTTTCTGTGAACACATATATACACAGGACGAGCAGAAGACCAAACTATCCCTCTGTTTTTGACAGAAAACAGCCGTGAAATGCCTCGTGTTTCATTCAGTGATGTCTGTGGAGTAAACCCAGAGCAGATCCTTATGTCTGCACCAGGTGAGATAAAAAATGACAAACAGGAGCCAAATGAAAGAGCTCGTTTCACACAGACTTACACAACCCTCCAGAAACCTACGCCTCACTCTCCTTAGACTTTAAAACCCTTGTTCTCTGACATCACTTCTCTGCAGCTAAACACATCTATTTGGCATTTTTCTACAGAAACAACTAACATTCATGAATGAACGGTTGTTGTAATAAACAGTCCTGATCCATTCCTTGTTACTCCACTTTTGACTTTGAATAAAACTCTGCTGGATTAAAAACTCCTCAGAGGACAGGGCTGTAAAGGGTTGTAAAGGTAAAAGGGAGACTAATACTCGTTTTTATGAATGAATTCTAAAATATCTGGACTTTATTGACTTCAGGGTAAAATCTTCATGTTCTTTTCAAACAACGAGCATCAGTGTGACATAAAACAAGTCAAAACAGGACTAAACAAGGATTAAACTACGTCTAAACCACTACAAAGCTCACTTTTAAATTCCTGGAAATGCATCTGTGAATAAACCAGGACTGAGCCCTTGTCCCAGACTCCACTCTCCTCCAACAGCAGCAGTAACTTTTCCTGCTTCTTTTATTTAAAAAAGGTCAAACTGGACCAATTTTTCTCCCCAAAACACTAACACGTTACATTACAGTTTAGAGCCCTGCAGACCTGGTGTCAGTGTGTTTCCAGTGTATCTGTTTTGTGAACCTGTTAGTAGAGGTTTTGTCGTGATGGTACCTTGATGGCCTTCTGGATGTCGACGCAGGATGAGCGGATGGTGCGCAGCAGGTTGTTGAAGCGGCCCATCTCCTGAACCAGCACCGTGTTCATGCTCTGGTTGTAGCTGGTGGGGAAGCGTCTCATGGCGGCGCTCAGGTCGAAGTCTTGGGGAAGTTTACTCAAGACGTCGGCCGCCACGTCGAAAACCATGTCGTCGGACGATTTGGCGTCTCCTCCTGACGATCGAGACTGAAATCAAACACAACAAAGCTTTGTTACAAAAACGAGGGTGAAACACAGACAGTTTAACACATTTAACTATGATCTTTTTTCCACTCTCTTCTGGGGCTGCTCTTTCCTCCATCACTCGCTGTTTATCAGACGCTCGGTTTACAGCAGTGATTAATAATAGTTGGCAGGAGGCGCTGGGGTCAGAGGAGAAGACAAATAGCTCTCGCTGTTTACCGCTCGTTCTCTGATGAAGACATATTAATACTTTCTAAACGCTCCACACACGACTGAGGACACCATTCGTCTTTGATAAACTGAGGCAGAGACAGTGGTGTTTAAGGCTGAGAGTGATGCACAGGAATTAATACTGTCATTATTAATATTATCATCACTGTTATTTAAACAACAGGATAATGGTTGTTTATGGTGAATATTTCAGCTCAGACATGAGACTAAGAGTTTTCTATGACATCAGGATGACTGGTCACAATAAGGAATGATAAAAGAATACTAAGAACTGTCAAAAATGTAAAAAAAAAAAAAAAAAAAGACTGTAAAGACTGAGGCTCTTTAAAAATATCAAAGAAAGGTGAAAGTGTGCTCCCAAAAAGCTCAAAGAGGCCACAGGGTAAATGCTGATGAATCTGGAAGCAGATATAAATATTAAGAACAACTTTAATGAGCTTTGTTTTATATAATAATAATGAATGGTTCCCAGAGATGTTTTTGTTTCTTGCACACTACATGTTTGCACCAAAGTTCACAAAAGTCTGGCCAGCACCGTCAGATTTTGGAGCTTCTCATTGTTCCTGGATCAAGAGTGAAAAGAGGAAACAGTAATGTTCTGGTCCTCGAAAGCAGACAGGGCAAGAGTTCGATACAGGTTTTTGTTCTGTGTTTCACATTAAATGTCTGTACCAAAATTCAGACATTTTGGAAAAACAACATGTTTCTTTGTCCTCTAGCTACAGATTCTGTGTTGCTGCCACGGAAACACGGTTGAACTGTTCTGTTTGTGGTGAGAATTAGACGGAGCACTCGAGATTCAGACGACTGGAGGAATGTTAAAATGGAGGACTAGACCAGGACTCCAGACCTTCAGACCAGAAATCACCTTCAACTGATTCAAGTTCTTGTTTAATGGTACGTCTCAAAAAACAACCAAAAAAAGGGGGGTAATAATAATAGTAATAATGCATGAGTGGAAAAATCCCATTTGTGAGTAAGTTTGTGGCTCTGACAGACTCAGTGTGGAGCAGGAGGCTGTCAGCAGGAGCAGATTTAATGATGTGGGATCAGACGGATCCACAAAGTCTGGAGTCGAAAGGCTTCTCATTCTTTCACAATCAGAAAGACACAAAAAGAAAAGGAGATTCTTCTGTTCCACCACAAAGAACAGTCATGTTTATTTATAAGTTTCAGCTTAATTAATGCTGTGGAGGTAAGTTTAATGGAGGAATGTGCAGAGGAGTGGGTTCTGAGAGAGAACATGGATCATCTGAGGTCAGAATCTGTTGGTGTTGTGCCCAAAACTGAACAAGGAGCGAGTTACATGTTCCTTCCAAAGTATCCAGGCTTGAAGATGGTGTTGAAACGTTGGCTCCTCTGAGAACTGTGGCGTCATGTTGCTTTCTGGCCTCATTTAAAGTGCTTTAATAAAAATGATGTGTCTACTTCCTCTGATCCGGAGCCTGGTCAGATTCACAGACATCCCTCTCCCCGGACACCTCCACCACCTCTATCGGGAAACACTCCAGACCCTGCTCCTCTCGATGTGGAGAAACAGAACCTCATTTCAAATAAATGTATCTGAGATCTGTTCCTTTCTCTATCGTTCAAAGGAGAGAGAAGGAAGTTAGAGTGTTGTCTTTGGACTGAGCTCATCCTTCAGTCCAACAGACTGTTGCATCGGCCGTCAGCTTTAAACTGCTGTTTTTAACCAAACTTTCACATAAACGATGTTACAAATCCATCTTCTTCCTGACTGGAGCAGTGCTGCAGCTGAAGGTCCTGAGTCAGAGAGAAGACTCGAGTGAAAGTTTGAATGCATTGACTTTGGGAAAACTTGTTTTACATTGAGTTTGTTGTATTTTATGCACTTTCGTGTCTGATAATTTCCGTTGAGTTCAAAAGTCTTTGTGCATCTTGCAGATCAGATCAAAATGTTTGGTCTTGTCAAACGTCTCTAGATTCAAGTCTAATCCTTTTTCTAACATTCTTGGAGCATTTGTAGTTTGGCTGCAAAATTATGAAACAAGCTGCTCCTAAACCTGAGCAACTCACTAAACTCTTTTAAATCTCTTCTTAAAACATACTTTTGTCTTTGATTTATTTGAAGCCTTCCCTTTTTATGTGTCTTCTTTATTGTTTTATGTGTTTTCTCATTCTCATTTAAGGTTACCTGTGTGAGGAGGATACTGTCGAACAGCAGCTGCGTCTCGGCCTGGTCTTTGGTGATGTCAGCGTTGGCGTTCATTCCAAAAATCTCCGGCGAAGGGTTGAGCGGCAGAGACTTTGTGTATTCGATGTAACTGTTGTACTGCAGCAAACACACACAAAAAAACAAAATGAGAAGAAAGAAAAAGAGACGCAATTTTCAGCAGAACACCAGGAAACAAGTCGAGTAATTACAATCAGTGGAGCTGTTTGGATCGCTGACATTTATTATAACGCTGATGTAAATGTGCCTCGTGAATAAAACATGAGTCGGAGGGGGTTCGAGAGCAGAGAATAAAAAACAGAGAGCGCTGTGGACCGCACTCGTGTTAACAAATATATCGAGTGTCGCTGATGGAGGCCTCCCGCTGAGCCTTGTTACACACATTTTTATCTCCTAATGGTTTTTTAAAGGTAGCTCCACACGGCTGTGACTCCACTAATGCACTTTAAACAAACACATTAGACTTTGTTAAGTTTTCAGGAGTTTTAGAAGATTTAAGGAAGAAAACAAAGAAGTGGTCAAAAAGTATAAACTAAAGAGACAGTCATTAAAGTTTATACAAAGAAACTGTCAGCGGGATCAGAAATAATGAGGTGGGATCAGACAACTCCAACAAAAATAGCTTTTAAAGTGAGACAGAACTAATATGAACAGAACTAAATGAGTACTTGGATTAATTTGAAAACTCCTGCTGAGCTCTAATTTGGATTGTTTTTTAGATTTGAAGAGGTTTTAGTTGGATTTGAAGAGGTTTTAGTTGGATTTGAAGAGGTTTTAGATGGATTTGAACATGTTTTAGATGGATTTGAACATGTTTTAGATGGATTTGAACATGTTTTAGATGGATTTGAACAGGTTTTAGATGGATGTGAAGAGGTTTTAGATGGATTTGAAGAGGTTTTAGATGGCTTTGAACATGTTTTAGATGGATTTGAACAGGTTTTAGATGGAATTGAAAATGTTCTAGATGGATTTGAAGAGGTTTTAGTTGGATTTGAACAGGTTTTAGATGGAATTGAAAATGTTCTAGATGGATGTGAACATGTTTTAGATGGATTTAAACAGGTTTTAGATGGATTTTAACAGGTTTTAGAGATCGTTAGAGGACTTAAACGGGTTTTGGATGGATTTAAACAGGTTTTGGATGGATTTTAACGGGTTTTAGGGGGGGGGGAAGTTTTTTTTGGGGGTGGGGGGGGGGGTTGGGGGGGGGGGGGGGGGGTGGGGGGGGGGGGGAAGGGGTTTGGGGGGGGGGGTTTTGGGGTTTTAACAGGTTTTAGATTGATCTGAACATGTTTTAGATGGACTTGAACAGGTTTTAGATGGATTTGATAGTTTGGATGGATTGATTTAGCAGGATTTGAGCAGGTTTTAGTGGGTTCCCTTACGTCTCCCTCTGCAGGGGCGTAGTAGAGCCCACTGGGGTCGAACTTGTAGTCCTGGTTGTGGACGATGTCTGGGGTGTAGAAGATGGACAGGATGGTGCGTAGCGTCCTTCTGTCCCAGTCGTCTGTGACTCTGCCTCCGTAGTTACACTCTCCGGTCAGGTACCGCAGGGCGTCGAACGGGACGTCCTGAAACACACACAGTCACACTGCTTTACTTTTAACATACAATTCATTTTGGTCCCATCCCATTTTATTCAGTCAGAAGGTTAAGGATTCAACTCTTTAGTTTAACCACTCTCTAGGTTTTATGTAACTTCCCTTTCAGCCACAGCAGAACAGTAGCTCAGTAGGTTAGGTTTGTTCTTGAGAAAACAAACCTGGTACTGCTCCAGAAACATGTGCAGCTGCTGGACGGAGATGCGGAGGTCGGTCTCGTTGAACTCGTAGGGGATGTTCCAGCCCAGAGGTCCGAACTTCCTGCGCTCCTGAGCCAGGGCGTGGAAGAAACACAGGCCGTACAGCAGCTTCTTAAACTCGGCCTGAAACCATCAAAGGCAGTGAGAGGCGTGGACACGATAAACACAGCCTGGAGAGCTCAGTGGGGGCTCGAGAGAGACTCCCCGTCGTTAAACACGTCTAAAGAAAACGCTGCAGCAGATCTGAGGCTTTAGTGAACGCTCTGGTGTAGGACTGATGTTGGTGAGGCAGAAACAACTGTGTAGAAAGCTTAAACTGTTATATTACTGATAATTGGATGCTATGGTGAAGCTGCAGAACTGCAGTTAGTTTTACTTTTAGCATTTTAATTAAGACAAGAGCTGAACAGTTCAAGTACATGATGTTACTAACTGATATTTTAAACATAAAAAGTACATAAAAACTGAAAAAGTAAACTCAGATAGCTTTAAAACAGTTGAGGTTATTGAAAAGCTGAGTGGGAGTTTTGTAATTTATTTAGAGTTTTAATGAAGCTGAACCGATGTAGAGCTGGTTAATCAGTGGAATTAACTGAGTTTTTGTTTTTCAAATATTACAAAAATAGCTTCATCTCAAAATTTAACAGTTCTTTCTTGTGAACTGTGCTGTGTGTGGAGGTTACTGCTGCTGCCAGCACCAAAAGAAGCTAAAATACCTTAAATATGACCGTTATACTTCAAGGGTAAATAAACCCTGGCTCCGGCACTAGCCACAGAGAGGGCAGAAGGATGCAGAAAACACCAGGCAGCAAACTTAAACACTTGTGCCATACGGTGCCATAACCTTTTGTGATGTCAATGCACAAAACACAGTAAGTAAAAGCGTTTTGAATCTCTGAAGATTCAAAGTAGTAAACTGCTACAGAGCATGAATTGGACCATTGTAGTGAATCGTTGTGATGTGGTGTTTATGTCCTGCACAAACCGGTTTGCAGCAGCCGTTGAAGAACTCCGGGTCCGAGATGGGGTCCATGAGAAAAGAGCGAGCGATGTTGGAGCGCAGGCCTTTGGGAGCCTCGTTGGTCATCTTCACCCCGTTCTGCAGCACGGCCACAGGGAACGTGGGCGAGGGGTAACTGGTGAGCCACAGGCGGAAATCTGGGTGAGTGGTGTCGGGGTTCAGCTCCTGGACAAACACAGTTTTATGAGAGAACAACGTCTTAAACAGTGATCCTGTTACAGCTCCACTTTATTTCACTTTCTTTATTCGTCCTTGTCTCAGACTCCACTCTCCTCCAAAAGCAGAACAGTCAGTAGTAAACTTTAAAAATACCAGAGCCCTACTTAACAGATATACTGTCACGTTACTGCGTTACTGAATAAAACCTCAGTTGTATGTGACGTGTGAACAGCTCTGTTTCGGAGTGTGCTGTGTGCCCCTGACCTCGCAGACCCGCTCCAGAGTGGACATCCAGGACGTGGCCAGGTGACAGTTCTGCAGGACGACCCAGGTGCCCTCTTTGATTCCTGTGGAGATCATCCCCATCGCGATCGGACCCTGGCCTTGTCCCAGAGACAGAGACGTCAGCTTGTTCCCCGTGAAACCCTGAAGGACACACAGGTTTTGGACAGGTTTAGTAGGAACAGGTTTCATTTGGATATAAACTTGTTTTAGCTGTCTATGGACATGTTTCTGTGATGAAAATGTTTAAAAGTCAGCCGTCTGTGTGAGTTTCTCAGTACCCTCTCGTCTCCGAACTTGAGCAGCGCAGCCATGGGGTCGGAGCCGGGCGACAGGATGAAGATGAGCGGAGCGCAGCAGTGACTGTCTCCAAACGCCTGGCTCAGGTTAAAGGGAGGCGCCTCGATGAAAGGACGACCCAGAGAATCAGTGACGAACTCCTGCACCATCGGAACCACCTGAAGTAAACACACATTAAAAACACGATAGGAGGTGTATTCTGGAAGTCTGGTGGAAACTGCACTAACCTTGTCCGGTCTGAGACACCGGATCACCAACATCCTCTGGAACTGGCTGAGCTTCTCCTGCCAGCCCTCGGGGAACGGAGTCTGATGGGGACTCTGTGAAAAACAAACAGCACAGTTAGAGAAACACGTTTATCCTGGATTTGTGAGGCTCTCATCAGCTCAGTGGAAACAGCCTTAATTTAAACCTCTCCACCTCGACCTGAGGACATCTGCAGTGGATCATGTGATTGCTCTGTTGAAGTTTGTTGGGTGCTTCATGAACTGACTGTGACAGCAACAGTACCAACAATCTACAATCTACATTATCAATCTAAATGGACCAAAAAGACAGAATAGAAAACACTTGCGAGTGGTTCATTTTCAGTCTGGACTCTGGACGCAGAGGATCTGATGCAGCTGGGACGTCTATGAGAGCTTTGGGCCACAGCAACACAGTTTAGACTCTTCTGATCTCATTACTGCCCCCAACAGGTTGTTTTAGGAACTGGAATTCTCAGTGTTGTCGGATCAAGTGTGAAAAGAGGAGACGGTAATGTTCTGGTAACGAGGAGGGTTAAGAGTAGAACCAGTGAATGAGGTTTAATTTTAGCTGATGCTCTCTGCATTGATCACTTCTTTATATTGTATTCTATTGTATGCATTTATTCTTTGTGTTTGTCTCCTGACTGGGGTCTGATTCCTCACTCTCAACCTCTAGTTTCCCGTCTCGCTGTAAAAGAAAGGTGATAAACACCTTAAATATGTCTTAAAAAACAGACCAGTGCCCACTTATATAAATGAGAGTGTTTTTGATTTGAGAAGAAGATGGGAGACTAAAAGCGTGCCTCTGCGGCAGGTGTGTGTGGAAGCTGTTGGGTGATGTTGAAGCACCTCTCGAGCGTCTCCCGGGGCTCGTGTCTGTGCAGACTCTGAGCCGTGAGCCTGATTGAACAGCTGTTGGAGCTTCAAAATTGAATAAATCTTGATTTTACAACTGGAACAAAGTGAAGTTAATTAGACAGAGGTGTTGTGGCTGATTGGATGTAGATGGCGGCGGCGTGTGTCGGGACGAGCCGGTGTGAGCGGCGGTGACAGGAGTCTGAGCGACAAACACTGATGAAACAGCTGCTCATGTGAGAGATTGAAGAGATGTGACAAGAACAACACGGAGAATGGATTTAATTAGACCACCGATACATTTTTATATTCTTCAAAAAGCAAAAACATCAACAACATCTGACAACCTCCATGTCTTCTTCACTTTGTTCTTTTAACTCATGTTACCCTTAACAAAAGCTGTATGTGAATGGCTCTTAACTAAAGGAGACGTGCAAACCGTTTGTGGAGGAAAGACTGCTGACGTTTGTGCAAAGACGAGGCAGAGGAAATATTTAAGAATGTTTCTTGTGTCTCAGTCATGTTCCAATGAACTGTAGCTTTTGCAGATGTCTCTTAAACTTAAACGGTGCTCTCTTTGTGAGCACAGTCCGTCTGTTCGGTGCTGATCCGTCTGGACTGAGCTAAAGGACTGTTCTCATTAGGCTCTATATATTTGTCACATTATTAACAGTCACATATTCCTCTGTGTTTGTGAATCCTTGTAAAACACACTTCACTCCTGGGAATATGCCCTGGTGCTGCAGTGGGAGGTATTTGTGTGTATCCACCGTGAATACAGCTCATAAACCAGAACACTGAGATGTGAACTGTCTAATTAATGGTGACATCCAATATCCTGGGTGTTTTTATTTTCTTATTTTCCATATAACAAGTGGTAAATTATGTAAGTTTCACTGTCAGCACTAATAGAAAGCATGTCATGTGTTTAATGCAATTTCTCGACCAAAACTGGCAGCAGACCTTTGTACATCAGGCCCTTAATGTTTTACAAACTATGGATTGGTTTTACTTTGGAAACTCCTTGTGTGACAGGTCCCTGCCTGTTACTCTTTTCTGATGGTTAAGATAATATATAAAAATATTCTTGACTCTAAATCATCTGACATGAACTTTCATTCCCACTGGACTCATTTGGACAGAATGGCCATCAGTGAATCTTAACCTAGTTGTAGTGTAGACACCAGGAGACACAGATCCACTCACGGAGCTGTCGTAGACCGTCTTCCACTCCTGTCTGAACCGAGCCAGGTCTTGGCGCAGACCTTTGAAACACTCCATGTCGCTCAAACGGCAGATCTCGTCCCAGGACTTTTTGGGCAGCCAGGTGCAGGGGTTGGAGTAAGGGTTATCCAGACCGACTCCACCGGTGAGAAGGAAGCGCCACTCCGACTCGTCCACCTACCAAACACAGGGAGTTTTCACTCACAGCTCTGGATGTTTGAAGCTTACACAGACTTTAACAAACTGAACATGATGTTTTTCATTCTAGTTGTGAAAATGGTTTAAACCCAAATAGTTTATTGTAAAATCAATCATTTCTGAAAAACAGTGATGCCATCTCCTGTTTATTCTAAGGGATTGTAATAGATGAGAACCTCTATTCAGGAACAGAAAACCTTGGACAATCACATGCTCCAAAAAGGAGCGCTCCCATTGGTCGACACTTGTCACATGACGTTCCAGGAAGTTTAATAGCTGCAGATAAAGTGTATTTTCAGCTGAATATGTCTTTTAACAGAGAAACAGCTGAAAAAAGAAAAGCATCAACAGAGAAAAGGGAGGCAACGTAAAACACAGATAAATACTGTCAATTCAATCACGTAATGTTTAACGAGGAGGAGATAATTGTCGTCCTGACGCTGAAGTCACAGCTAAGCTAACGCTAAACTCTAAACTTCAGTTTGGTCAAATGGATTAGTATTTTGGAGGAAAAACTGGTCTGGTTTTATTTTTTAATAAAAGAGAAGCAGGAGAGGTCCCTAGACTGATTTTGGAGGAGAGTCTGAGACAGGGACAAAAAAAGAACATCAGGTAATTCTGAGTTCTGTGTGTGGGACCTGTTTGTTGTGCATGAGCAGGTTGACGCTGAGGCAGAAGGAGAAGAGCAGCTTGTCCTTTTCAAACAGAGAGCGGCACACGTTGACGTACAGAGAGTAAGTGAAGTGGTCTCTGAGGATCTGCAGCCTGGAACAAACACAGAGAGAGAGGACAGAGAGAGGTAATCAGGAGGAGAGGGGCGTGGGACTAAACCAGGACTAGACCAGGTCTGAACCAGGACTAGCCAAGAAACTAAAACAAAACAAGGTCATGTCAAAAGTCAAACCAAGGCTAAAGAGAGACTAATGTACAACTAAACCAGCATTAAACTAGGATTATCCAGGACTAAGTCAGGATTAGAACAGCACCAAACCACAGATAAAGCAGGACTCAACCAGGTCTACAATAAATAAAAACTTAAGACAGGATTTGACAAGGGCTAAAACCTGAGCTAAAAAAGGACAAAAGCAGGAATACACCAAGACTAAACCAGAACTAAACCAGGGCTAAACCAAGACTACACTTGGACTAAAGAAAGGCTAAACTAGGATCAAGATTAAGAATAAATCTGGACTAAATCAGAACTAAATCAAGACTAAACAAGGACTAAATCAGAATTAAACAGGGACTTGTTTCTAATGCAAGACTATTTGAGGGTTAAACTAGGATTTAAGTTGGCCTAAACTAAACCACTGAACTAGGGCTGGACCAGGTCTAAATAAACAGTAATACAGGATCCCAAACCCTGATGCACCAGGACTGTAATCTATAACTGGAGGTTAGTCTGCTCTGCTCTCTGTGTTTTAAAACTCTGATTTCTGCGTGTCTGACCTCTTGCCCAGGTCCTCGCTCTTCTCAGAGTGGTCGATGGAGCTGATGAACAGGTTGATGAACCAGCTGAGGGAGTACTGGTACATGGGCTCGATGTTGGCCAGGTCGGCGATGGAGAAGAACAGAATGGCCGAGTGCACCGCGATGGGAGTGTAGCCCATCCTGGTGGCGTCGATCTTCTTCTCCGTCACCTCCGCCACGCTCTGCTTCTCCGAGATCTCGTTGGCCAGGACCTTGGAGCACGACAGGATCTTCACGGCCGTCTCGTCCTCCAAGATGTTTCCCTTGGACGACGACAGTACTTCTAAGATTTTATCCTCAATCTCCTTCAGCTGTCTGCAACAAACAGATACGTCTGGGTTTGGATTTGAACAGAGTTTAGATGGATTTGAACATGGTTTAGATGGATTTGAACATGGTTTAGTCAGATTTAAACAGGGTTTAGATGGATTTGAACAGGGTTTAGTCAGATTTATTCAGGGTTTAGTTGGATTTGAACAGGGTTTAGATGGATTTGAACTGGTTTAGATGGATTTGAACTGGTTTAGATGGATTTGAACAGGGTTTAGTCAGATTTAAACAGGGTTTAGTTGGATTTGAACAGGGTTTAGATGGATTTGAACTGGTTTAGATGGATTTGAACTGGTTTAGATGGATCTGAACAGGGTTTAGTCAGATTTAAACAGATTTATTTGGATTTTAACAGGTAATAGTTGGATTTGAACAGGGTTTAGATGGATCTGAACAGAGTTTAGTCAGATTTGAACAGGTTTTAGTTGGATTTTAACAGGTTTAGATGGATTTAAACAGGTTTAAGTTGGATTTGACAGGGTTTAGATGGCTTTGAAGAGGTTTTAGATGGATTTGAAAAGGTTAGATTGATCTAAACAGGTTTTCAGACCAAGAGCAGACAATAAAGTGACATTTTAATCACAATTGCAAAAACTTTTCCTAATAAGGACAAGATAATCAACAAATGATTATTGATTATTGTGCCATAGTCTCTTAAAATAGGTAATATATGTTAAGATAAATATTTTATGCAAATTACATGATTAGTATTTTACTGTAAATAAGGCTAGGGTTTTCATTTTGGTGATAACGGCACAGCCCACAGGTACAATTAGAAAGATGGACGACTCATCTAAACCAGATGTGAATTTCACTCTAAACAGCTACATTTACCAACAGCTTGGGATTATTACTGTTATTATTATATGATTAAGTTTTTCTTAATAAAAAAGGGCTGTTGAAACAAAGAGAAAGAGATTATTTTTAAGCCTGGTCACAGTTTGAAACAGAAGGGGCTCAGGATAAACCCCAGAGTGAGGGTCACATTGAAAATAATAGAAGCCTTTTATGACCGTTTGAAGGTGCCTCTGGTTTGAGACCTCAGATCTCTCTGTTGGTACCTCTTGTTCTCTGCTCCCTGCAGAATCAGCGCCTGTTTCTCTTCCTCCAGATCGGGTCGTTCTCGAGCCACGACGATGCCCAGCAGCTGGTCCTGGATGCCCTCAGGAGTGATCATGAAGTTGAGCAGAGTCACCTACAGGAGACCAAAGGGCAGGAGGAAGAAACCACTCTCTTACTTTATTATTTCTGTTTAACCAGGACACATCATATGTAACATACAAAACCTGCAATTATTTATCTTTGCTTTGCATCCTTTTGTT
This sequence comes from Rhyacichthys aspro, assembly GCA_036850595.1. Classification (NCBI taxonomy): domain Eukaryota; kingdom Metazoa; phylum Chordata; class Actinopteri; order Gobiiformes; family Rhyacichthyidae; genus Rhyacichthys; species Rhyacichthys aspro. Next base: position 22,741,529 of record CM072168.1, read on the forward strand.
CAAATAAAAGTTCCACAAAGCCTGATCCTGCTGTAGAACTTTTCTATTAAAGATTACAATTCCCAGTCTCCCTGAGGTTACAGCAGGATTTTACAGGGTTTTTCAGACCTGAACATTACCAGTCCATGTTAGAGTGTCTTATTGGAAATAGAACACAAAAACCTGTTATAGAAGAGTTTAACTGTATATTAGAATGTGGAAAATACTGAATAGAAACCATGATTTGACAGTGTGAGTCCAGCCTTCCTTATGGAGCAGGTAGGATGCATTACCTGTTTCTCTCTGAGGTTTAAAGCCTGTATCTGCCTCTGCTCTAATGAACCACTGCACTCTCCTAATTTCATTTCCATTGATGCCGAACCCACTCAGCTGTGGCTTTAGCCTCTTTATGAATCTCCACTTTGTCCTTTTCACACTTCAGCCCTTTGTCCCTGGAGTTTTAGAGAAAGATCTCACTCAAGACTAAACCAAGACTTAAAGGGGTTAATCTGAGAGTATAAAATCAAATGGAGGTGTAAAAGAACCAAAATGAGCTTAAAAATATGACATAACTCTTAAATGTGAGACTGTAGAATGTATTTGGGCGAAAGATTAGTTTTGTAGTATTAGATTGTAATAATAATGGCAGATACTGTACAAGTAAAGACTGGTGCTGACACAAAAAACTGTTTGTGTAGTGTGTGATGTTTACTTCAGTCCTGACTCTGAACTTTGGGAAATCTCACCAAATCTCAGACTAAATGTGACTTTAAAGACAACAAACATTGTGGAATATGATATACATAGATCATTTGAACAGTTCCATTGTATTATTGAGCAGTGCTAATCCAGCTCTGACTGTTTCAGAATATGTTGTGAGTAGTTTTATTTTGTGATAAAACCTGCTGTGAACTCTTATTATTCTCATTTGGAACGATGGAATAGCTCTAACGCTGTAATCACACACAGAGAAGCCAGAAGTCTTCAAGAGAACTGAGGCAGTGCAATGATTGACTGATTCATTACAAGAAAAAGGTTGAAAGAAGAAACCCGCCACAACTGAGGAACGGACTGACATTTACCTGAAAAACAGGCCTTTTCCATCAGGATCTAACAAATCTGCACTAAATGTAATGAATATGTAAGTATGTACCTCACAAAGGGTAATGTATCTGGTTCAGCTCAGGTTTCATAAAAAGAAGCCTCCAAGGACAGTGAGTAATCGGTGAAGCAGGTCTGTCATGTTGAGAATGTGAGGGGTAATTTCTGTCTGTCACTGTACAACTTTCTTTCAATAAAAAGATGCTTTCCAAAGATGGACCAAAACAAGACCAAGGTTGAGAGACAAACTTTAGCGGCACATTTCACTTTGCCGACGCGAGGCTGTATTCCAGGTTTTTCAGGTTTGAGGAGTCTGTTCAGTACCTTCACGGAGGTCTCGGGCAGGTAGTGTGGGTTCCGTAGCTTGGTGGTGATGTAGAAGCGGAAGTCCGGGGCGTACTCGATGGTGGAGTCTCCCAGTCGGATGCACAGGGCTCCTGCCTGTTTGAAGGTCTGTCTGAGCAGCAGCGGCTCCAGGATGGGGTCCAGCTCCTCGCCCACGTTCTCCAGCAGAACTGCACCAGATTAAACACAGAGCCTCTTTACGACGACACGAGGACAGCACTCATCCAGAGATTCACACTGACTTCTGCACAAGATGTCAACACATGTCTCTGACTCTTGATTTCTTAAATGTAGAAGGTAAAAGTACAGGCCACAAAACAAATGAAAGTGCATTACATGGACTTTTAGTTCACTGAGAGTAATTGGGTCAAATGGGTAAATAGATATGTTTGGGTTTTGTTTGGTTTTTTTTACAAATTTTCATAATCCAGTTTTTTTCTTGATTTAATTCCTAACTGTTAAAACATCTGTCAACACTTCAGAAAGTTGAATAAAAGCCTGATCTGAGCACTTGATCATAGAATAATTTTGGATAAGCTTGGTTGTTGCAGAGTTGATTGTTTTGAGCAGGTTTTAGTTGGATCTGAACAGGTTTTAGTTTGTTTTGAACAGGTTTTACTTGGATCTGAACAGGTTTTAGCTGGATTTGAATCTGCTGCTGCTTCTCATGTTTCACCTTGTTTTATTGTGTAATTTCACTTCTACAGATGATCCAGGTTTATGGGCTTTAACACTAACTAGAGTAGAGTAGAGTAGAGTAGTAGAACAGTTCTCCTGCTCTGCCTCTGTGCGTCTGTGAGAGCTGTTACTTCAGTGTCTTTTTAACTCTTTTAAATAAAACTCTGCTTCTTTACAGACACCTTTAAACATCTGATTAAAACTCAAACGCAAGTGTTTTTCCAAAGCTATTCAAGTCATAGTCAAATATGGTGTGATTCCAAGAGAAGATTCAAACCAATAAAACACTAAAATAATTAAACATTAAACTGGGCCCAGCTGGATCAGAGTCAGTGACCTGATTTAAGAGGATACATGATGCAACTCAGTGTAATAATAGTAATGAATAACTGGATTTACACTGTTTTTGTTAAATAGTTTTAGATGGTTTTAAACAGGTTTTAGTGTGATTTTAAAACTCCATAATAACAGAACAAAGGTAACAGAGATTTTGAGATGAACTGGTACAAATAGGTGGTCATTTTTGAAAAAGGTGGTGTTTGAAATGTTGTTAAAAGAGAAGAGAGAGAACAGGGGATGTCACAGTGAAGTGTTGTTTGTATCCTTCACTGCAGAAGAACAAAGGCTGTTTCTGTAATAACTGTGGAAATAATTCTCAGAGATGAAGAGGGCCCCCAACAGGCAGCAAACAGAACTGCACTGATGAGAAGGACTTGGAGGAAGAGGGAAACTGAAATATTATTTATTTATATGATATATATCTATGCAGCCTTTACATCTATAACATAATGGTGGACAGGATCTGTACCTGGAGTCCCAAACTGGATACAGTTCTCCAGAGTTCGTACAAAGTCGCTGTCGGTGAGTTTAATGATGTGCAGACTGTTGGCCTTCTCCATGTTTTTGACCCATTTGTTGGCCTGGCCCTGGGGATCGATCATGAGGGGCCACCGACGAGCGTTCCTGCACAGACAGCTGCTTAATCATCAAATACACTACACTTATTTCAGGTTTTGTGGTGAACATGAAGAGCGACTGACGAGATGATGATGCCGTTGTCGATGGAGAAGCTGTCTGAAGGCAGCCCTGCGATGGTCCACGCTCTGATTTTGACCGGGTCTCCCAGAGAGTTCATCAGAGACATCTGTGAGGAGCAGGGGATGTGTCTGCTCTTACACAGACTCATCCACTCCTGGGTCTGGTCCTGAGGAGAAACACCCGACATCTAGAACTCAGTATTTCTCAGGTGACACGCCCGCTCTGCCTCATACCTGTCTGTAGCTGGAGGTGAAGGCTCCGAGATACGCCACGATTCCCGCTGAGATGAGTACATCCCCCGTCAGGTTAACGTAGAGCTGTCCCAGATTAAAGGCCATGTCCTTCCAGCGAGTCTTCTCTCCTCCCAGTCCTCCGATCAGCTGCTCCGCTCGCTCCAGCTTCTTACTGCACAGATCCACCTGAAGAAGCACACTCCAGCTTTAACCCTCGCTCCTCTCTGTTGTCTCTGTGACTAAAGTCTCACACCTGGTTCTCCAGATCAGCCTTCTTCTTCTTGTTGGCGTCCAGAGTCTGCTGGAGTTTGGCCAGTTTGTCCTGGACTTCTTTGAGAGCGGCCTGTTTCTTCTGAAGACTGTCCATGGCCACTTTCAGCTCGCCTTCAGCTTGAGCCAGCTTCTCTTTTTTGGGAGCCACCACCTTGGCCACTCTGAGAGACGAGACAAACTATTATCAACTGTTTCTTTACCTTTTATTATGATTTGTTTAACTGTAGTCGGCAGAAAAACAACGGACCATCCTTCAGCTTTCACTTCTTAGTCTGGTAAACTTTACACTTAAGTCCAGTTCCTGATTATCATTTTTTGTCCTGGTCTCAGACTCCACTCTCCTCCAACAGCAGCAGTAACCTTTCCTGCTTCTTTTATTTAAAAAAAGGTCAAACTGGACCAATTTTTCTCCACAAAACACTAATACATTACATTAAATCTAAGTTTAGAGCTGATCTGAAACTTTTATCTTTGTAGTTTACTGTAGTAGACTGTAGTGATCCTGGAATTATCTCTGTCTCATTAAACATTGCGTCGAAGCATTGACATTTATCCATTTGCTGCTGTTTCTCTGTAAAATAAGTATTTCCAACAGAATAACCCATTTCCTATTTATTTCCTTGTTCCTTCGTTGTTGACATCAGTGTCGACCAATGGGAGCGCTCCTTTTTACCTGAAGTGAGCTGTGATTGGACAAAATCCTGCTGTGGACTGATCATTCTCATCTATTAAAATCCTTCATTATAAAGACTAGATCACGTCTTAAGGTCTCGTTTTTTCAGATGATTCCTGTTACAATAAACTTTAGGAGATTACACTGAAAAACTAAATGCAACAGAAAACACTTAAGTTTTATTGGAACGAGAGCTTTAAGCAGCAAGTGTTGACTAACTTTATTTCAATGAAAGGTCAGTTTGGGGTTTAATTTTTGGCATTTTTCTATTTATGTTATTTCTAAGATGCATGCTAAAAATGCATTAACAGTCAGATTAAACAGTAATAAACAGCCCTCACTCACTTGTCGTACTTGTCCATGGCACAGACCCATTTGCACATCCCTTCAGCCGCGGTGGAGGCCGTACGGATCTTCTCTGGGACGAAGTCTGGGTTTGTGATGTACTTGTTGCGGATGACGGACATGAGCTGCGGGGGGATGTTGTCTTTGTCGAACTCGTGGAGACTCTGCAGAAACCTCATGTCTCCCAGCAGCTTCTTGGCCGGGCCCCAGAAGTCCTCCACTTTCTTCCCGGAGCCGGAGGGATCTGGGATTCGGTCGGGTTTGATGCCTTTGAGGATACAGATGGCCTCCATCACCAGCTTCACCGCAGGGGGAGGGCTCTTCATGGACTTCACCACAGTTATGTCCTGCAATGGAACAATAACACATCTCAATCTGGAGAAAGGGAGGAAGGTTAAACATTTGTCACTGCTGCAACAACATCCACCATCTTAAACCTTTAAAAACCTGTTCCTGTTGCTTTGTCCTAAACTTTCTCAGACTTACTGCTGATTACCTGATCTGAACAGGTTTAAGTTGGATTTGAACAGGTTTTAAATGGATTTAAACAGGTTTTAGATGGTTTTGAACAGGTTTTAGATGGATTTGAACAGGTTTTAGATGGATTTGAATGGGTTTTAGACGGATTTGAATGGGTTTTACATGGATATCAACAGGTTTTAGTTGGATTTCAACAGGTTTTAGTACGACTTTAACGAGATTGTGAGACAGATGTTAAATGCTGATGACCTGAGTGGTGAGAGTGTTTAACGCAGCCAGAGCAGACTCCAGAATGGGCATGGCTACAGCTAAATCTGCGTCACACTCGTCTTTGATGGCCTTGGCAGCCATGGCCTGTTCGTTGGCCACCGCCTCGTCTTCCTTCACCACCTTCTCGGTCTCGGCCACCTCCACGGACTCGTGCTCGATCACCACCATCATCTCGTCCACCTCTTTACTGGCCACCTTCAGCTGCGGCTGCAGCGCCTCCAGCTCCACCTGCATCGTGGCCACCTGACTCGCCGCCGACTCCAGCTTCTCCAGACCCACCTCGTAGCGCCGCTTCATCGTCATCACCTCACTGGGTCAAAAAAAGACGCACAATGTCAGAAGACAGCATTTAAATGGTTGATGCTGGAGTGGACAGACTGCAGGATGTTCTGGACTGCTGTTTTCATATGTTTTAAAAGTACAAGCAGAGAAATGCACTCGTCCCACTCTCGTAATTTTTAATAATCTTAATTAATTACTCATAACAAAAAGCAAAGACAAGCTGAAACAAAAAATAAATAAAATATATTCATAAAACCAGAGCTGTGGATAATATCTGCATCATTTTGTTCCTGAACAAAACAAAAGCTGTTCATTTGAAGATGTTATAACTGTCAAACATTTTATTCCAATATTTCCGTGTTTTCCGTCATGATCTAATTGCTGTTCCATATCCTCAAAATAAACCAAAAATGTTGGAGCTATGTATTTTGTGATGGTAAATGACATTTGAAGAGTTGACACCAACAGAGTGAAACTTCAGTGGTTACTCTCCAGAGAAACAAGTTTGGTGGATTTGTAGAACATGCTCCAACTCTTCAGAAAAGCAGAGCTGGCTCGTCTTTAGTTTCTCTGCAGCTGTTTGAGCCAAACTAAAGCTAAAGCTACTTCCTCTGCAGCAGACCACAAAACCAATCAGCAAACTTCCAAACCCATTCTTAATATTAATAAAAGTAGATGTTGATCTTACGCCCGTTTGGTCTTGAGCAGAGCCTTGAAGGTGGAGATGAGCTCCAGATACGAGGTCGGGGTGACGTAGTTGTGCCGCTGCAGCTCTGACAGGAAGCGCTCCGACAGCTGGACGGTGGAGGTGTGGAAGCTCTTACACATGTGGATACAACCAGCTCTGGACTCGTCCGACATCTCCACATCCTTCAGGAACCGGCTCGCCACGGCCTGCAGCGCGTCCTCAGGCCAGCTCTGCACAAAACAGGGTTAAACCAGGGTTAAACCAGGGTTAAACCAGGTCTAACTCAGGACTAAAAAAAGGTTTGAACCGGGAAAAAATTTGTTTTAAACCCCCCCCCCCAAAATTTTACCCCAAGCGGTGGAAAAAAAAAAAAAAAGAAAAAAAAAAAAAAAAAAAAAAAAAAACCCCAATAAAAAAACAACAAAAAAAAAAAAAAAGAGTATAAAGTTGTTTTTTTTTGGTTTAAAAAAGGGGGGGGCCATGTCTAAACCAGGTCTAAACCAGGTCTAAGCCAGGTCTAAGCCAGGACTAAACATACGTCTACATCAAGACTAAATAACCAGGTCCAAGCCAAGACTAAACTCAGTCTAAAACAGGACGAAGGATAAACAAGGACCAAAGCAGGTCTACAGCTGGTCTAACCCGGACTGGACTGACGGACCTGGAACCAGTTGATGGTGCAGCAGTTAATTAGAGCAGGGAAGCGCCGGAGTCTGTCCCTGAAGGTGTCTCCGATGGGGCTCATGGCCAACACCACGTGGAGCTGCGTCCGACAGCGCTCCAGAAACATGTTGAAGAGGGACAGAGGGCTGCCGTCCGTCTGTTTGTCCCGCTCCTTCTGTCGGTCCAACACCCGCATCCGCTCACAGATCTCCTGCTTCTCATCCACCGCAAACAGGTTGGGCACCTGAGCACGATCGAGACCAGGAAATACTAAATCAAAGATGAACCCAACACCTGAAGGAAGTCATTTCCATCAGAAAGTCTGAACAATCGTATTCTTTTATCTTAAATAGAGTGGGCTGGTTGTGAAACTTTAGCCTCATTGTGGCCAGTTATCTTTTGCTTAATGAACAATTGTATAATTTACTGGCATTAAGTGATTTTCCTGGTGGATTAACAGTTTATCTAAGTATCTAAAGGTCTGTATTGTTTTTAAGACCAGTTACACTAATCTTTTGAGTACTAATTCTGAGAGCTATAGTTAGTTACATGTATAATACATTACTGTGGAGAGTTAGTGAGGGCCAGTAATTAAACAGTATTCGGTTCGACCCCCTGTGATTTTAATGCCCGGACCGACTGAGAACCGCCCTGAACCCTCGTACCTCTCCGGTGTTGAGCAGGTTCCCGATGTCCTCCAGGAAGGACTCCATCTTGATCTGAGTGTCAGTGAAGAGGAAGACTCCGTGGGCTTCTCCCTGAGTCGACTTCCTCATGATCCGCTTCAGGTCGTCGCGCCACTCCGTCGTCCCGTACGTTTTAGAGATCTCCACCTGGAACAGCTCCGCCTCCGCCATGTACGCGGCCAGACGGGTGAGGGACTGCCGCCCGCTGCCGCCCACGCCCACGAGCAAGGCGTGTCCGCGGGGCTGCTTCAGGATCCGGGAGATTCGGCAGACGTGCTCGATGGCGAAGCGGAACAGCACCAGGTTCATGGGAGCTTTGCTGACGTTGTTGAACTCCTCCAGGTGAGACTCCACGACGTGGCGCAGCTGGTCCAGGTTGTGGACTTCGCGGTAGCTCCGGTCTTCGCCTTTAGGGTCGTGGAAGTCGCAGAACATGAGGCTGCGCAGGTCGTCCTCGGTCACTTTTCCGTCCTGGTCTTGGTCCAAATGTTGGAAAAGCCGGTGGAAGTCTTCTTTGAGATGAGTTTGAGACACTTCCTGTAAATGCGTGACCAGCCACGAGCGGTCGGCCTGGTGCACCAGACGGTCGTAGTAAACACGCAAAACCTAGAGACAACGAAGGGACAGGGAAAATAGTTGTTTCAAATCAATCTGAACTTTTTAAACTAAACTTTGGAGTGTGCTCAAATTTTAAGAGCCAAATACCAGACTAACAGCTTTAAAGCTGCAGAACCCGATTTACTTTTCTTGTCCCAGTCTCAGACTCCACTCTCCTCCAACAGCAGCAGTAACCTTTCCTGCCTCATTTTTATTAAAAAAATAAAACCGGACCAATTTTCCTCCACAAAATCCAAATACGTTACATTAAATCAAAGTTTAGAGCTGACCTGAAACATTTGTCTTTTGAATTTGTGATTGGACAAAATCCTGCTGTGGACTGATCATTCTCATCTATTAAAATCCTTCATTATAAAGACTAGATCACGTCTTAAGGTCTCATTGTTTCAGATGATTCCTGTTACAATAAACTTTAGGAGATTACACTGAAAAACTAGGTTGTTGTATAAAAGCATTACCTCGTGCACCCAGAGTCGTTTGATGACAGACGGCTCAGGTGCGGTGTCAGGTCTGGACAGACAGATGCCCTGGACCACTCTGGACACGTCCCGCAGGTTGAATAAATAATGGGATTTGGCTGGAGTCGGCAGCAGGTTCTTGGTGGCCTCATGATAAACCGACATGGTGCTTTTGACCAGGTCAGAGGTCAGAGCGGAGAACGGCTTCGGGAAAGAAAACCTGTGGATGAGACAATGAGCACTCCTGTCAGCTGTAGGTACAGGTGAAGATGAGGGTTACGTTTTATCTTTAAATACCTTATGGAGAAGTGCCAGTCGATGATTCTGGAGAAGATTGTGTACATCGTCTTTTCGTCAAAATCGTTGATAGTGACTGTGTTGAAGTGACGCAGGAAACGTGGGGTCACAGGGTTACGTCCTCCGCCTGAAACAGGAAAAGGATATCAAACATTTCAAATATCACAATAATTCTTCTAGCTGACGAAATCCAACTAAAACCTGTTCTACAACCTGCCCAATTCCAAGTACAACCTGCTGAAATACAACTAAAACCTGAGCAAACCTAAATAAAATCTATTTAAATCCAACTAAACCAGTTCAAATCCAACTAAAACCTTGGCTAGACATCTTAGCTTCATGATGGAGCTCGCATTGATAAAATGTTGTTTAATAGCAGCAGTCCATAAATGGTACAAGCCCCTGTAATAACCAGGTTTAGTGCCAGGCCCTCACCCGGTGGTCCCATGGCACAGAGGATCTGGATGTCCACCAGCTGGATCATGGAACAGTCCTTCAGGTCGTACCAGTTCCAGTGATCCAGCCACTGTCGCAGCAGCTCCACGGGAGGCTGAGCGCCGTACACCTCCCGAGCCGGCATGTTCACGTCGTCCACGAACACCACCTCCACACGACACAGACACGTCAGAGTGATCATTAAAAAAACAGTTTCGAATCTCAGGGACAGTACCATTTTCTTTCCCAGAGGAGGCCCGAACACTCCTTTGCGGCGTTTGTCCAGTTTGGACATTATGATGTTCTGGGTCTGAGCCGCTGTGGTCTGAGCTGAGAAGTTAATGAATAAAGGGCTGTAGACGTCCTTCTCCACTCGATTCAGCAGGAAGTCCTGGAAAAGAACAAACAGAAAGATTACTTCCACAAAACAAGAAGGCAGAAGGTTGAATCCCTGGTCGTTTTGTGTGTGGAGCTCGCAATTTTAGTTTTCTTCCACTTTCTGATCATCTTTACCTTTGGGTGTTTCATTTAAACATATATGTCAAGAGCTTCAAAAATGGTCTTGCTTTATGAAATGAACTACATATAATAATCTAAAAGTGCATCAGGTAAATATTATATTATATGAATGCATATCCAGCTGACTGTATTCTAGAGTTAATAGTTAAAATATTAAAGTAGACCTCAGCTCTAGTTTCTGACATGTCTGAAGCCTGATCCTTTTCCCAAACTCTTTACAGAGGACGTAGTATCAGCAGGTTCTACAAACAGCCACACATCTAGGAATACAAGGTTAACTTTTAATTCTTCAGATGTACAGTGTTTTATCTTTTCAACTGTCTTTCCTTGTTTTTATAAATACTTATAATTGGTTTGAGAGTCAAAGCTTCACTTTAAATATTCAGATTTGATTTAGTTCCTTGTTTTTTCTCACGGTTCAGTGTACGGTCTAACATCCTGATCACGAGCCCATCAGAGTGAAGTCCAGAGGCTGTGATGTGAGCAGCTGCAGGTACATCTCAGGTGTAGCTCTCTCAGTGTGTGTCCTGCTGCAGAGACCAGAGCACATCTGTCTCATCTGTCCTCGGCTCAGAGCCAGTCTCTTTATGTGCTCTGAAGCCGGCTCCTCCTAAACTCCTGCCAGGTTTGGATTCACTGATGGTCTCCTGGCTCCAGAGTTCAGACGTGTCCAGAGCTCAGGAATGATTCACAGCACCATTAACTATGAAGGGCTTTCACACATTTGGTCCAGACTAACTTTCTTTTTTGGTTCAGAAGCAAAAAACAATTAAGGTCCAAGTTTAAATTACTAAAAACTACCCCAAACCATTTATAACCATGTTTAATGTATTTAACACCAGTTTACTAAACCTTGAAATTAAATGTAAGCCCTTTGTAACCTCACAAATCCACTTAAAAGTCGTCTGATTCCAGTTATGAGCAGATTTTACAAATCAAATAAAGACCAAATCAAACCACTTAAAACTGATCCAAAACCAACAAAAAAAAACATGTAAAACGGTCTCAGTTTTGACCAGTTTAAGCCCCCTCCATTAGAGCCTACATCATTGTTGAGTTCTGAGGGTAAACCCCAGTGTGCAGGAGCAGCGGTGGACTCACGGAGGTGTAGACGCTCTTGCCGGTGCCCGTGGGCCCGATGAAGACGGAGGGTTTCTGGTGAGTGACCAGCAGCTTCATCAGAGCCATGTATCGGACGGTGTTCTCCGTCGGGACGATGATCTCACTGAACTGTAAGTCTTTACCGATGGCAGGGGCAGACTTCAGCTCCTCGGTCCAGAGCTGCCACCTGCCGGGACCCTGGGGGGTACAGAGGGGTACAGAGGGGCACAGAGGGGCACAGAGGGGCACAGAGGGGTACAGAGGGGCACAGAGGGGTACAGAGGGGTACAGAGGGGTACAGAGGGACACAGAGGGACACAGAGGGACGGGGCACAGAGGGGCACAGAGGGGCACAGAGGGGTACAGAGGGGTACAGAGGGGTACAGAGGGGTACAGAGGGGCACAGAGGGGTACAGAGGGGCACAGAGGGGTACAGAGGGGCACAGAGGGGTACAGAGGGGTACAGAGGGACACAGAGGGACACAGAGGGGTACAGAGGGGCACAGAGGGGCACAGAGGGGTACAGAGGGGTACAGAGGGGTACAGAGGGACACAGAGGGGTACAGAGGGGTACAGAGGGGCACAGAGGGGTACAGAGGGGCACAGAGGGGTACAGAGGGGCACAGAGGGGCACAGAGGGGAACAGAGGGGCACAGAGGGGCACAGAGGGGTACAGAGGGGTACAGAGGGGTACAGAGGGACACAGAGGGGTACAGAGGGGTACAGAGGGGCACAGAGGGGCACAGAGGGGCACAGAGGGACACAGAGGGGTACAGAGGGGCACAGAGGGGTACAGAGGGGCACAGAGGGGCACAGAGGGGAACAGAGGGGCACAGAGGGGCACAGAGGGGTACAGAGGGGCACAGAGGGGTACAGAGGGGTACAGAGGGGTACAGAGGGGTACAGAGGGGCACAGAGGGGTACAGAGGGGTACAGAGGGGTACAGAGGGGCACAGAGGGGTACAGAGGGGTACAGAGGGACACAGAGGGACACAGAGGGGAACAGAGGGGCACAGAGGGGCACAGAGGGGTACAGAGGGGTACAGAGGGGTACAGAGGGACACAGAGGGGTACAGAGGGGTACAGAGGGGCACAGAGGGGCACAGAGGGGCACAGAGGGGTACAGACTAGTTAGACTTAATTGCTAAAGTAAGGAGGTTGTATTAAATGTAAGTCCACACATTAAAATGTAATAAATACGTCATATTGAGCTGTGCCAGTGCTTCAGAGTGAAACCCACCTCTTTAATGAAGCAGTACTGGTAGAGCGTCCCGTCTCGGGGCAGGGCCACACTCACAGGTCTGGAGGCCTCTGTGGGGGTCAGGAGCCCAAACTGAGACCTGGTCCCAGAACTCAGGGGCCCCTCCAGCAGCTCCCTCAGAACTGAGTCAAACCTGAGCCGAGAGCAGTCATCACAGCTGCCCCCCAGAGACCACACCAGACTGAAGACAAAGACCCCCTAAAGGACAGGAGATCTGGGTTAGACCAGGTTTAGACCACACTTAAGACAAAGAAACTTAACCCAGACCTATGATTAGTTCTAGCTTTAGCTCATGCTTTAATTTTATGTCAAGTCCTGGTTTAGTTTGATTTTGTTTTGGTTCTGGATTTTGTCTTAGTCAAGTCTTAGTTTTTTAACATAGTCCTGGTTTAGTCCTAGTTTAATCTTGGTTTAATCTTGGTTTAGTCCTGGTTTTCTGTGCCTGGACCCAAACCCAGCAGCCAGTTTGAACTGAACAGATATTTTTTGAGTCAAACTAAACTCCAGAGACCGTCGACAGTCGACGTCTGAATCAGCGTGAAGTCTGTGGAGAAATGGAAATGAGGCCTATCTCCTGCTGCTAAAGACTGATTAATTCAGCTCAGGATAAGGACTGTCTGTGAAACATGGCAGCGAGGCCTGAGAGACATTTATCACCGAGCTGAAACCGCTGAGGGAGAATAACAGAGCTGTTCAAAAGACATCATTCACAACCAGATCAATACGACTCATGCTCAGGACACAGGAAGGTTTCAGAGGTTTTAGAGACACACTGATCAGATTTATCTCAGGGAACAGGGAGCTTCTGGTTTCACTGACCAACCTTAGCCATTAACATCACTTCTCACCATTTCCACTCAACAGGAATGACCAGATCTGACTGTTAATGCAATGCTTTGATTGTTTGTTTGTTTGTGGATCCAGAGGAAGTTTATTCTGCGTCCACTGGAACTGTCCTCAGAGACTAGACTAACAGAAGGAGAGATCACAGAGGCTGATGGATTTGAGGGAAATAAGAATTTATAAGATCCATCAAACTTCAGACCAACATGACAAAAAGAAAAATACAGTTTTTAAGTTTAAAAAACCTGTTCATTCATTTAGCATTTGGTAAAAACACCAGAAGTGAAGAGACTTGAAGTTTTACTGTTTTTTCTGTGTTTTGAGCGGGGTCTGCTGGGACACTGCCTCCTTCACTTGGTGTGCCTTATCTTTATTTAATGCCACCCAGAAATGTGAACGATGTGTGCTGGTTTATGGCAGTGACAACAATAGGACTCCTAGAACTCTAGAAGATTTCACTCTAATATTATTCTCCCTATGTCTCTATATTTGAATGTTTGAGGTTCAGTACAATTTAAACTCTTTTTGCTTTTTTGCAAATTTTTTTTTTTTGCAAAGTTCCTTGTTTCAGTGAAGAATATCTTATGCATTATTCCAATGAGGTTTATGGAAACTACTGATCTATGCTGCTCTTTTGTTTACGAGCAACGTATTAGTTTTGACAGACCTCGGCTTTAGAGACATTAGAAGTACTGTACACACATTAGTCTTTGTTTAGAGCTTAATAATAAAGCACCAAACGAGATGAGTTTGTGTTTCTTTAGAAACACAGCAGCTATTGTCGAAGAGTACCCAGTCAGTCCATGGTATCATTTTTAAAGCTGCAGCATCCATCAGAGAGAGCTCTTCACTGTTATTTCCTCCTCTCTTAAACACTTTCTGAGTCCGTCAGTTGGACCCATCCTTTCCTCTCTCCGTCTCAGATACAGCCCAGATTACCTCTAACCAGGAGCTGACGTCGTCTCCTTTCACGGCCTTGATCTTGGCCTCGTCGTGGAACTCGTCCATCATACAGTCCATCAGGTTCATCAGAGACTTCACCAGGTTGGTGTCAGAGGTCGGGGACAGCTCCTGAAGGCAACACCAGAGGCATAACTCACTCATTTGAATCAATATGTCATCATTTACAGAGCTACACCAACAGCCCATACAGCTGACCTACTCTTACTTGTGTTTTACTGCATTTATTCAACAGTAAACCTCCTTGTTTTAAATTACATTAATTCAGCTATGAATTCATGATGAGCACGAGTCTGTCAAAGCTGACACAACTCTCACACGTCTCAGAGAAACAGCGGAACACATATTAAGAGCGAATGTCGAGCGTGAGCAGAACCTTGGCGGCTTTCCGAACGAGCTCGAGGCAGGTCGGGACGATTCGGTCGAACAGAGAAGTGATGAGCTCTTTGTTGGCCCCGGTGAGAGCGGACGGAAGAGTGTTGAGCCACGACAGCATCAGGGGCCTCCAGCCCAGCATGTGGGGCTCCATATAGATCATCCCACACCGGGACACCTGAGGACAACACAGAGGATACTGGGACTCATTTACAGAAGGCCGGTGTGATGTAGATGTGACAGCCTGCTCTAGAATGTGATGTAGAGGTGACAGCCTGCTCTAGAATGTGATGTAGATGTGACAGTCTGCTCTAGAATGTGATGTAGATGTGACAGTCTGCTCTAGAATGTGATGTAGAGGTGACAGCCTGCTCTAGAATGTGATGTAGATGTGACAGTCTGCTCTAGAATGTGGTGTAGATGTGACAGTCTGCTCTAGAATGTGATGTAGAGGTGACAGCCTGCTCTAGAATGTGATGTAGATGTGACAGTCTGCTCTAGAATGTGATGTAGATGTGACAGTCTGCTCTAGAATGTGATGTAGAGGTGACAGCCTGCTCTAGAATGTGATGTAGATGTGACAGTCTGCTCTAGAATGTGGTGTAGATGTGACAGTCTGCTCTAGATGTGATGTAAGGTGACAGCCTGCTCTAGAATGTGATGTAGATGTGACAGTCTGCTCTAGAATGTGATGTAGAGGTGACAGCCTGCTCTAGAATGTGATGTAGATGTGACAGTCTGCTCTAGAATGTGATGTAGAGGTGACAGCCTGCTCTAGAATGTGATGTAGATGTGACAGTCTGCTCTAGAATGTGGTGTAGATGTGACAGTCTGCTCTAGAATGTGATGTAGAGGTGACAGCCTGCTCTAGAATGTGATGTAGATGTGACAGTCTGCTCTAGAATGTGATGTAGATGTGACAGTCTGCTCTAGAATGTGATGTAGATGTGACAGTCTGCTCTAGAATGTGATGTAGAGGTGACAGCCTGCTCTAGAATGTGGTGTAGATGTGACAGCCTGCTCTAGAATGTGATGTAGAGGTGACAGCCTGCTCTAGAATGTGATGTAGATGTGACAGTCTGCTCTAGAATGTGATGTAGAGGTGACAGCCTGCTCTAGAATGTGATGTAGATGTGACAGCCTGCTCTAGAATGTGGCTGCTGACCGTGGCTGGAGAGGCCACCTCCAGGTCCATGGGCTCGAAGATGAGGCTCATCTGTGGAGACATCTGGATGATCTCTCCGCTCATCAGACACAGCTTCTTATTGTCGTCCAGCACCGTGTTCATGTTCTCGATCCACACGGCGTCCACAGGTCCGTCAAAGATCAGCCACTTTCTGTCGGGGCTCTGCAGAGTGTCACAACATAACAACACAACACACTACACAAAGAAACACATCTGTCACACACCAGTGGATTAGTGGGTTTGAGTCCTGGTTTAGACCTGGTTTAGACCTGGTTTAGTCCTGGTTTAGACCTGGTTTAGACCTGGTTTAGACCTGGTTTAGTCCTGGTTTAGACCTGGTTTAGTCCTGGTTTAGTCCTGGTTTAGACCTGGTTTAGACCTGGTTTAGTCCTGGTTTAGACCTGGTTTAGTCCTGGTTTAGTCCTGGTTTAGACCTGGTTTAGACCTGGTTTAGTCCTGGTTTAGTCCTGGTTTAGACCTGGTTTAGTCCTGGTTTAGTCCTGGTTTAGTCCTGGTTTAGTCCTGGTTTAGTCCTGGTTTAGACCTGGTTTAGACCTGGTTTAGACCTGGTTTAGACCTGGTTTAGTCCTGGTTTAGCCCTGGTTAAGTTCTGGTTTAGTCCTGGTTTAGTCCTGGTTAGTCCTGGTTTAGCCCTGGTTAAGTTCTGGTTAGTCCTGGTTTAGCCCTGGTTTAGCCCTGGTTAAGTTCTGTTTAGTCCTGGTTTAGCCCTGGTTAAGTTCTGGTTAGTCCTGGTTTAGTCCTGGTTTAGCCCTGGTTAAGTTCTGGTTAGTCCTGGTTTAGTCCTGGTTTAGCCCTGGTTTAGCCCTGGTTAAGTTCTGTTTAGTCCTGGTTTAGCCCTGGTTAAGTTCTGGTTAGTCCTGGTTAAGTTCTGTTTAGTCCTGGTTTAGCCTTGGTTAAGTTCTGTTTAGTCCTGGTTTAGCCCTGGTTAAGTTCTGGTTAGTCCTGGTTTAGCCCTGGTTAAGTTCTGGTTAGTCCTGGTTAAGTTCTGTTTAGTCCTGGTTTAGCCCTGGTTAAGTTCTGGTTTAGTCCTGGTTTAGCCCTGGTTAAGTTCTGGTTAGTCCTGGTTTAGTCCTGGTTTAGCCCTGGTTAAGTTCTGGTTAGTCCTGGTTTAGTCCTGGTTTAGCCCTGGTTTAGCCCTGGTTAAGTTCTGTTTAGTCCTGGTTTAGCCCTGGTTAAGTTCTGGTTAGTCCTGGTTAAGTTCTGTTTAGTCCTGGTTTAGCCTTGGTTAAGTTCTGTTTAGTCCTGGTTTAGCCCTGGTTAAGTTCTGGTTAGTCCTGGTTTAGCCCTGGTTAAGTTCTGGTTAGTCCTGGTTAAGTTCTGTTTAGTCCTGGTTTAGCCCTGGTTAAGTTCTGGTTTAGTCCTGGTTTAGCCCTGGTTAAGTTCTGGTTAAGTCCTGGTTTGTTTAACCTTGGTTTCAGTGTCTATTTATCCAAATAAAACACTATTACACTTACGTAAAGTGAAAGACTGTTTAGTCCTAGTTTAAAAATGGTAACTGCTTTAGATCTGGTTGATTCTTGTTTTAATCTGAGGGTTACTTAGGTTTAGTTCTGATTAAGTCCTGGCATTAGCCCCGGATAAGTCTTGGAGTTTAGGCCTCGATCTGGACCTGTTTTAGCTCCAGTTTAGTCCTGAGTAGTCCGAGCAGTGACCCCACAAGTACAATGCTCTTTGTGAAACTGCTTTAGAGTGTACTGAGTGTACTCCTATTGTTCATCTTTATTTAGTCCAAGATAAGTCCTATTACAAATCTTTAGACCCCTCAGATTTAGATTATTCTTGCTCCTGTTGATACAGTCACACTTGTTTCAGGTTTCTCTGTAACTTTCCTGAGTAAAAGTTGGACAGAGACAGAGTGAGTCCAACCACACTCCCATCTGAAGACAGAAGAAGCTAGAATGAGACGTAATGTAATTTATAAAAACACGAGTCTGTAATTGAGTTTAGGACAGGGCTCTCTTGTGTTCTCTCTGCTCCAGAATAAAACATGGCAGCTCTCATAATTACTCTGCTCCGTCATTACGAGAAAATACCAGACGACGCTTCATAAAGGAACAGTTTGCAGTGACAAGTTCATTTGGAAATGAACAGGGACAAATGGTTTTTATTATGTCTGTTGCCAGTTTTGTTTACTGTCAGAGCTCACAATTAAAGGGAGTGTCATCTCAATTGTACTTGAGCTGAACTTGTAACAGAGAAGATGAACGAGGAGACGATTATTCATCTCAGACTCATTTTGTGCTGCACTGCTTTAGACAAACAGACCTACATTCAGAGAGTCTTTTTTGTTCTGAAGTTGTCTAATTCCATAAAATATAAAGTGAATGTTGAGCTGTTTCTGTATTAATCAGGAGGCACTTCACTGCTGTTTCACATTAGACATTAATTAAAGGGTTAGGCATTAATTATGGTAGCATTCAAACTTCACACTGTATGAGTCACTGATGAAAGTGGTCTTTTCTTCCTACATCTACTCTGTGTTTTTATGGAGAAAAAGTAAATAATAATCTTCTTATGAACAGTTCAAACAATCATCCAGTGACAGAATCTTTTATATCATTTCATTGTTAAATTGCGGTGTGTTCATTAAAGCTCCTGAAACATCCTTAGCCTCTTGTGTTTTGTGTTTGAGTCCTACATCTGTCATAAATGGCACTCTACGTATTTAATACAAACAGCACCTTGTGTTGTGGTCCTAATTGTGTTTGTTCAACAGCTCAGCTATGTTGAGGATTTAATAACTTCAGATGTGTACGGTCACGATGGAACTGAATGAGTTTTAATGTTTTGTGTTTTTCCTGCTGAGCACACATTAAACTTACATTTTATTACATACTTTGACTCCAAACAGAACAAAACATTGAGATTATCTCTAGTATTTTTCAGTAAGTCACTCTCCCTCTTGCTCCTCTCCGACTGTGGTTGATGTTGTGTTTTCTGCTGCTCTCTTGTGTGTTACCTGTGAAGCAGCGAAGCCCCTGTAGCTCACTGCCAGGATACCGTCGGACCATTCGTGGGACACGGGGTCGAACTGTCCGTACAACTGCCCCATGGTGATGGACTTGGGGTTGAGCACCGTGATCTGGACCTGGTTCTCCTCCATCACGGCCTGGAGACACAAACCAAACACTGTTACAGAGCTGTTCCATAAGGTTCACAACAGACGGGCGTTAGGGCAAATCTACTTCAGCTACAGACAAGTGCTTCTAATCTGTAATAATAATAATCCGCCAAGAGAACTCTACCAAACATGTTTAATGAGGAGTGTCACAATGTCCTGGAAAACTGTATAGGAAAGTGTATAGGAATATACACCTGGCCTTAGGGCCAAAGAATGTCTTTGTCTTTCTTTTTATGTGTATATGTTTAAAATGCTTCTTTGTACCACACACATCCTCTACCTTCCATTTAATTAAAAGAGAAACTAGAGTTAGTGCTAGTTTAAATGACCCTTAGATGCAGCTGCTCCTGTTTCCTGTTTGATTGTGATCGTAAGAGTTTTTCTTGTACGATCCGTTCGAGCGGCTCTTTGTGTACAGTCTGTAAAAGTCTGTGTTCAGGCTCCAGTTTCTCTTTGGTAAACACATCCATCGCGTTTGTCAGAGGAGTCTTCTCTGCTCAGTGGTTATCGATCTCTGTGTTTATTTACATGAGCGAGAGGCGTCCGAGCAGAGAGCTGAAGGTCCTGTGATGGAACGGCTGCGAACGACAGATTCATCATCGTCATGTTTGTCGCTGTTCACTCGTCACGGCTCCTACATCCACCGCGCTCTACTCTGATGCTTCGTTTCTCACAGCTCTGAATTCAATCAGATTACTTTTATACACACTGCTCTAATGTACCTTTTTACAGACGTCGTTAAGCGCTGCGGCTAAAACGCGGTAGGCACTGGTCTTGCCTCCGAAGGGCTCTCCCACCAACATGAAGCCGTGTCGTACAATCATCATCTCGTAAATCTGCAGGATCTTCTCGGCGAAGAACTCCGTCATCTGGAGGTTCATGAGTTTACAGTTGTCCTTGATGGCCTCCAGTAAAGTGCTGTAGTCCCGTTTGGGGAGTTTGACACCGGGGAACAGGTCCGAGGTGATGCCCTGGGACGGAGAAAGTCACTGTTAACACCAATAAGACAGGAATTGGACCTATCTGACGGTTCCAACACTATTAATACATTTCTAAAGGCACTAACATACTTCTAAATGTCTATTAATCAAACAGAAAGAATTTAGTCCCTTGGTTGAAGGATGGAACGTCTTCACCTTCAAACCTACGTCCAGGTGCCTTGTCGAAGCCCTTCTCAAATAGAAAGTGATTCTTACAAACCTCAAACAGCTTGAGGTCTTGGGCGAGAAACTTGGGCAGATTGACATCGATGATGGATCTCAGTAACAGAGTGTCTTCATTGTCTTTGGGGAAAGCCAGCTGCAACGACACAAACAGGAGCTCAATTATTAAACAGTGTGAAAGATACAGGATCATTGTTATTATTGTTCTTGAACATATAGTTGTTCAGTTCCTGGTAATGACTTGTTTTGTTCTGTTTTATGTTTGTGCTGAACTGTCCATGTTCTGTGTTTGTGCAGTTTTTTTAATTATGTGTATTATAAAGACCACGGGACGGACTCTGGCTTCTTTAACCCACTCAGTGGAGTGAGTTGTCATATCAATGTTGTAATACGTGACGATACATTAGCAGAGTACACAGACCTTGAGGTTTCCTGCGGCGGTGAGCACAGACTTCACGGCCCTCATGCCGTAGTCGTAGTGATGCTGCGAGGACAGCTGCTCCGAACACAGTCGATACGTGGCCACGATCTTCACCGAGAGCGGCCGCGCCGTGACGAAGCCGCAGGAGTACAGCACTATCTCCGCGATCATGGCGTAGTCCGGGACCATCATGGCCACGGTCCGGAACAGGGCCTGGAGCAGAGAGAGGGCGGGACGGTCAAGGACAGGGTTAAATCTACAGAGGAGGGCTGGGCAACAGAAGGACGGGGTACTTTGAGGTTGTCGGGCAGCTCAGAGCGACCGGCGTAGCCCGGGTTCATGGTGATAAACACGGCACAGGACGGGTCCAGCTTCAGCGTAGTGCCTTCGAACATCAGCATCTCAGTGTGGGCAGCGATTCCTGCACAAACACACAGTAGTGACTCCTAAGTACTGACTTAAGAAGTCAATGGGGAGTGTTTATAAATCTGCAAGAAGCTAAAAGACTATTTAATTAAAGAAACATAGGATAATATTGACAACCATACATCAACTCTTCTAATGTTCTGTAGCGCTCCTTTGTTTTTGAGTGACTTCTCAGAACTATTTATAAGTGAAAGAAAAAGTATGCAACGACTATTTAATACAAAGTTTTTCTGGACAATATATTTTTCATAGTTTTAATAGTTTTTAATAGTAATTGTCCAAAGAAGACAGGTGGTATTAAAAGGCTCAGACCTCTCTGGATGGTAAGGATCTGCTGAGCCACGACAGAAAGCACCTCCAAATCAATGCGGTTGAACTCATCGAAGCAGGCCCAGGCTCCACACGACAACAAGCCCTGAGCACAACAACAGCACACATCAGCCTCAGAACTGCCAATAATCTGCTGAGAGCAAGAGTTTCATCACAACAGTCCACTTTTATCCATCATAGTAGGCCTCACTTTGAAGAATTTGCCCAGAGCGATGTAGTCCAGTCCGTCAGAGCAGTTAAACACCACACACTGTTTGGCCACAGCTTTGGCCAAGTCCTTAGTGGTCTCGGTCTTTCCTGTCCCAGCGGGGCCCTCGGGGGCCCCTCCTAAATGAAGGTGCAAGGCCCCAAACAGAGTCCTTCGAGAGGCAAAGAGCAGATGAACACATTTACACACAGAGCAGAGCCTCAGTAACAGTCATACACTTGCCTTAGATATTCTTATAGATGAGTGAGTTAAGTCTAATGAGGAGTAAACACCTGTTTTACCTGTAGCAGCGGTCGGTGAGGGGAGTAATGACGAGGCGTGGAGTGTTGCCCAGATACTCGTAGCCGTAGGGCAGCCCTGCATTAATCATCTTGGTCTGGAGGTGGTTGTCCTGAACACAGAGCAGCACAGAGCTTTAACAATGTCACCACATTTAACAGAGACACACACAGTGTTTAAACCAGTCTGTTCTGAGCCTGAGCGCAGGTGGAACAGGCTTCATTTTTAAATATTGTGATCATTCATTCATCGTCTTCCTGTTATTTCTGTTCTATCTATTAGTCTCAAATAAATGGCTGAAGTTTTAAATATTGTCTCTTTCTGGTCCATTTAGATTGTTATTGTACACTCCATTGTAGATTCAAACACAGCCTTCACAGTAAATTCCCTTCAATATTACTAAATTACCAGAACAGATTTACTGTGACACCAGTTGTGACTCCTTTACTGAAACTGTTCTGGTAAAATGCAGGAACATTGCTGAGAAAGACTCAAGTGTGAAAGAGGCTTTGGCTCTTCAGTACAAAAGTGTATAATGGTACCAGCCAGTAGTAGCGCAGCTGACTGAGCCACTCGAAGTCGTTCTCGTCGCTGATGCGTTTCTGGACCAGCGTGGCCAGGACGTCTCTGGCGTGGACGTCCAGAACCACGAGCGCTCCGAGGGTGACGCGGTTCTGCTTCGACAGCTGTCCTCGGACCAGAGCCACGATGTCATCGATCTGTCTGTTGTTCTGCTCCAGGTATGCGTCCAGCGCCTGAAGAAACAAACGGGATCCACAGGTTCTCACTGTAGAATATAGCACCTGTGTGTGCTTGGTGTTAGAGGGTTTGTGAGGATGGTGGTGGTACCAGGCTCATTTAGCAAACCTCTGGATAGATACTCATTTGTACAGCTCAAACCTCTTTAAATTGGTCTCTATTTGTGGCACCAAAGCCTTTTTCCCTCTGACCAATAAAATGCTTTAAACCCTCAAACGACTGGCTGTGACCAGTATTAGGAACACAAATGCAGAGTGATTTTACTGAGCTCAAACAGCCCTGTCCCTGTAGGGCTTCATAAAATATCACACATTTAACAGTTAACAATTGCAATATCCATATCTCAAAGAGCTGAACTGCAGTTATATTATATTCCATGTTTTAGACGTTTACCATTTACAAATGTCAAATCTGTAATATTTCAGCTGCAGCTAGAGCTCGTGACAGAAGCAGCACCGAGACAATACACTGCTTACTCTGTACACAAAGTCTCTCACTAACAGTATAAGGGCACTTGAAAGAAAAGGATTACTTCTCACGTCCTGGGCAGATATCAAATAAAAATACATGCTGTGTGACCTTCTGGTAACATGAGAAAATGACTCAGCTCATGAGAATAACGGGATCGTTGTTTGTTCTGATTTAATCCAGTTCATAAATGTCACACAGCAGCTGTTGGGTCTGATTCAGAGGTGACCGTAAACCTTTTATGAGATCAAATCGAGTTATAGATGAAAATACAGTGTCTTTATGTGAAGAGTTCAGCAGGGGTCGGTCTTCAACTGGTCTAATGTGGCTCGCGCCGCAGAGGCAGTTTCTATGGGAACCGCGGGGATACGGATCTGAGGCGGATGCTGCAGAAGATGCTTTTTTCAGATGTAGCCCGTCGCCATGGTTACGGTTTTACCCAGAACTGTCCAATAAAAAGAGTTATCATCCGTACACCACTGTTCTAATGTACCTAACCACAGCTTTATAAATGTGATGAGCTGGTACAGATATGGTCAAGAAAAAATAGTTTTATCAAAAAACAAATGAATCTATATATTCTATTTATTTACAATCATGCGTTTTCTCTGTTGTCTCACATTATTATGAAATAGGCGATAAAATAAAAGGAGAAATTGCATGATATTAGAATAAGTTGAATATTTGGATAATGACCTGTAATATTTAGATATTCCTTTTGACATGTTCAGTTTTCAGGAGTAAATACCTGTGGACTAATCTCTGCTGGTCAAAACTGGGGCTAAATCAAAACTAAACCAGGACTTTTAGATTTGTTTTTATTTGGTCACAGCAGAAAGGGACATTTATTTTGACAGTGTCTCCGTGTGAAGCTCTGCCAGAGGGAAGACCATAGTGTTACTGTGACATAAGCAGGTCTTTGTGATAAGGTAATTAATGGTATTGATATATTGTGCAGTCCTTCATTACAGTTGTCTTTCATTTCCTCCTAAAATGAGAAATCCCCTCAGAGTCCAGGATGGTTCTGCTGAAATTAGCTTTAAATAGACAAACTAAGATAAAGAAGGTGGGATGACACTACACAGCCATAAAGACTATTGCACCTTCACCACTAAATGCTCTCTTCTTTTAATTTTGGCAAACAACAGAGTAGCCCTTATTATTCTGTATTGGGTTGGATATATTATTGGATTATTGGATTGGAAGTCTTGTTTTGACCAAAGACACAGCAATTGTCTAATTCTCTTGGACTCTAGCTTCATCTGAAATCGGAGGAATGGGACACAACAGTAAATGCTATATTCATCCTGGTTTAGACCTGGTTCAGTTTTAGGATTAACCTTGATTTAGTTTTTGGTTTCAGTTTCTGACAGAATCCTTTCGTGAATCAGTATATTTCAGTTTAGACTTGACTGTCACTCGTACTCAAATCAAGTTTAAGATCTCATTTACATACTGTCTGCATTAGTTTGGGGACTCAGTGTGTTTTCACAAGTCAACGGGTTCCCATTAATAATCATTGATTACAGTAAAAGAGCAATTAATTAGTCAAAGTGGTTCACCGTCCTGATTATCATACCATATTCCTGTCAGATGTGAGTTAGTCATTTAAATCTAATGAGCAAACACTGACATGTGCTAATTACACAAAGAAAACCAGACCCTGTGTAACAGTAAAGCAGCAGCCTCACTCCAGATGCTCCTGATATCTACCATTTAATGTTTTTATATTTGTATAAGTGACTAGATGAGACCCTCTTTAGATAAATGCTGAATATTCCCTGTGAAACGGCTCAGACCTCTGCTACACACCTTCTGTCCTGACTTGATGGCCTCGTGGATGTCCTTGGTCCAGTAAACCTGAGACACACACAGCACGGTCTGACCAGGCCACGCTCGAACCCAGTTGATCCTGGGCTCAGTGGGATAGGCCTTTATCGCCTCGCCAATCACCTACAGCAGAGCGCACAGAGACACAGGGGTTTATCTGCTTATGTCTGCAGAAATACATCCCAAAATCAGAATTCACATTGCATAGGGTCACTAAACTCACTATGGGATCTGTCACTGTCAAAGCTGAACGTGCTACTAAAATGTGGGATAAATAACTGCAGCTATACGAGAGTTAGTGCTGCTCCTCTCCAGACTCAGCCCCAGAGAGTCTTCTGAACACGAGCTTTAATGCAGCTGAACACACCTGAGAACAAGGGTTTATTAAACCTCTGTCTGTGAGTTATGAGGACAGAGGACAGCGCTACGTCTCCACAATCAGAGCAAACGAGGGCGATGGTCGAGCGCAATGACAAACGTTTATCTGCACACTTTAGTCTGGACTAGATCTGACCAAACACTAGGAGTGGCTGTATTGAAGCCAGCCCTCGGTGCTGCTGCAGTGGCGCAGGACTGACTCTGTTCACAGTACATTTAATTAGAGTAATATTAATATGGAATTAGCTGCTAGCTTGTTGCTAGTCCCACAGTCAGACCTTTCGTAGAGAAGCGATCATGCCGCTCTCCAGCTCCAGCAGCCACTTCTCCACCTGGCCGCGGGCTTTGGAGGTGGAGATGACGCTGAGCAGCTGCACCACCTCCCCCTCGCTGCTCTTCATGTGAGTGATGTCCAGAACATCAGTGAAAACCACGCTGGCGATGCCCTCGAAGCACTTCTTCAGATGTGGCTGCACTCTGTGGAAAAAACAGAAAAACAAAAATAGACCCTCTTTAGTTTCAGATGAAACCTACAGGAAGGTTTTCATAAGCATCAGAGCTGAAAAATCAGTGTTCAAATCCAACTAAAACCTGTTCCAATCCACCTAAAACCTGTTAACATCCAGCTAAAACCTGTTCTAATCCAACTAAAACCTGTTCAAATCCAACTAAAACCTGTTCAAATCCAACTAAAACCTGTTCAAATCCAACTAAAACCTGTTCAAATCCAACTAAAACCTGTTCTAATCCAACTAAAACCTGTTCAAATCCAACTAAAACCTGTTCTAATCCAACTAAAACCTGTTCTAATCCAACTAAAACCTGTTCAAATCCAACTAAAACCTGTTCTAATCCAACTAAAACCTGTTCTAATTCAACTAAAACCAGTTCAAACCCAAGTAAAACCTGTTCTAATCCAACTAAAACCTGTTCTAATCCAACTAAAACCTGTTCCAATCCAACTAAAACCTGTTCAAATCCAGCTAAACCCTGTTAACATCCAGCTAAAACCTGTTCTAATCCAACTAAAACCTGTTCAAATCCAACTAAAACCTGTTCTAATCCAACTAAAACCTGTTCTAATCCAACTAAAACCTGTTCTAATCCAACTAAAACCTGTTCAAATCCAGCTAAAACCTGTTAACATGCAGCTAAAACCTGTTAACATCCAGCTAAAACCTGTTCTAATCCAACTAAAACCTGTTCTAATCCAACTAAAACCTGTTCTAATCCAACTAAAACCTGTTCAAACCCAAGTAAAACCTGTTCTAATCCAACTAAAACCTGTTCTAATCCAACTAAAACCTGTTCTAATCCAACTAAAACCTGTTCAAACCCAAGTAAAACCTGTTCTAATCCAACTAAAACCTGTTCTAATCCAACTAAAACCTGTTCAAATCCAACTAAAACCTGTTCAAACCCAAGTAAAACCTGTTCCAATCCATCTAAAACCTGTTCAAACCCAACTAAAACCTGTTCAAATCCAGCTAAAACCTGTTCTAATCCAACTAAAACCTGTTCAAATCCAACTAAAACCTGTTCAAATCCAACTAAAACCTGTTCTAATCCAACTAAAACCTGTTCTAATCCAACTAAAACCTGTTCAAACACCATGAAGTACAGTCCTAAACATTCAAAGGGTCATTAATGCTGCTACTGCCCCCTGTGGGTTTTCACCAGTACTGCACAAATACAGTAGAGACAAATAAAGTGGAAAGGAGAGTCATCACGGGCTCTGGTTTTGTGGGGGGTTTTTTAATGCCGTACCGAGTGGGGTCTTTGGTCTCTGACAGAATCTCCAGCAGCTCCTCGTTGGACAAGAAGAAGAATCGAGGGAAATACAGACGTTTCTTCTCCAAGTAGTTGTTCAGACCTTTGAGAATCAGCTCCAGAAGGTTATTGGACTTCTTCAGCTTCTCCAGCATCTTATCTATGGCTATCACTGCCAACACGTGCTTATCCTATAAGGGACACACAAATACAAAAAAATTATAAACAGAAAACTGGAAAGCATTGATTAAAATGAATCTGTTATTGAGACCAAAGGACGACTGCTTCTGACACTGCTTTTTCCTTTTTTATCCAGAGTTTGACAAAGACAAAGCATGAAGCAGAGGATGAGAAGCTGGAAGAGGAGTGGGTCTTGAGCACATCCTAGTGGTGAATCTGATTATTACACTTGAAAAAAAATGTGGAAAAGTTAGAATTAGTGCTACCCAACACAGAGTACCTCAAGACAAACATGAGAAAAAGGACAAGACTGTATTAAAATCTATAAATTTCCCCTAATTTTCATGACCAGAACTGACTATTGTATTTGTGAGTCAGTATATGGTCTTTGAAGACCCAGAAATACAACAAAGTACAGTCATTTTTTACTAACTTTAACTTCAGTAGCTATGATTTAGATGCACAACGTGTTAGTTTATAAGAAAGTAATAATAGTAAAGTAATAAGTTCTAATGTCCAACTGCTTCTTACACTGCCTCCTCTGAATCTACGCCAAAACAAAGCATAAAGCATAAAAATCTGAGTAGATCTTGAGCAGCTCCCAGTGGTGAATTTAATTATGACAAAAACAGAACCGTTGGATCCCTTAGTATATTGTTCACACATAAAATAAAATACTTAATACTTAGAAGAATTAGGATCAAAGAGTCTGATGGAACCAAGACAGTAATATGTCATTAAAAGGTGAGAATAAACACGGCACAGTGTTGACTGTCACCAAAACAAATCAGGAATCAAAAGAGAAACTAAATTTTGTCAAAATTTTTTCTTCAGTTAAACAGTCTGAACCTGATGTTTTCTTCTTGTTGTGAAAATGTTTTAAACCCAAATAGTTTATAGTAAAATTAATCATTTGTGTAAAAACAGTCTTTCTGATCCATCTCCTGTTTATTCTAAGGGACTGTAATAGATGAGAACCTCTATTCAGGAACAGAAAACCTTGGACAATCACATGCTCCAAAAAGGAGCGCTCCCATTGGTCGACACTTGTCACATGACGTTCCAGGAAGTTTAATAGCTGCAGATAAAGTGTATTTTCAGCTGAATATGTCTTTTAACAGAGAAACAGCTGAAAAAAGAAAAGCATCAACAGAGAAAAGGGAGGCAACGTAAAACACAGATAAATACTGTCAATTCAATCACGTAATGTTTAACGAGGAGGAGATAATTGTCGTCCTGATGCTGAAGTCACAGCTAAGGTCTGGTTTTATTTTTTTTTTTATAAAAGAGAAGCAGGAGAGGTCCCCAGGCTGATTTTGAAGGAGAGTGGAGTCTGAGACAGGGACAAAAAAAGAACATCAGGGACTGGAGACGTTAAGAAGCAAATAAAGAATAGAGGCTTGAAGCTAAGTCAAATTGGAGAGCTGGTGCATCTGCAAAATGTAAAAGTAAAACCAATTTTACTCCAAAGATGGTTGTATTTGTTGTTTCTTGTATTGTGTTTGTAATGATCATGATCCCAAACACTGTAACACTATCTGGTAGTAAAGCCTCACCAGTGCAACTTGTTTCATGGTCTCCCTCCAGGTCTTGTCGACGTTGGTGAAGCGGTGTCCCTCCTCAGGCATCTGCACCATGATGTCAGGGGAGCTGAAGATGGGCTCCAGGTAAAGCCACGTCGCCTGAACCTTCAGCCATTCGTCCAGGATCTCCTGAAGCAGCAGCAGCTTCCCCTCCCATTCTCTGCAGCACAGCAACAGGAGGATTTATTACTTAAGCCACAAAACAATCTGACTCATTAAGGGCTGTGCTAAATAATCAAATGTTATAAGGACACATTTTAATGCATAACACGTGTTAAATTATATTTCTTTGTAATACAGCCATGCTAGATGATAGTTAATGCTGAAGAATTGAGTAATTCTATACATATAAATAAAAGTTTGGGGTAATTGTTCCATCTCTTTCACAAATACACACACTGTACATTTAAAAACATGGAGTCAGTGTGTGAGTCCTCACCTGATCTCCACCTCGAACGGTTTGATGAACGGCGACCCTCTCATGGTCTGAGTCTTTACGATGTGGTCGTCCAGCAGCATCTGGACGTCCTCTACAGACGACAGGATGGAGGTACCCGTCTCTCTGTAGGCCAGCAGGTTGAACTCCATGTGCCTCCACTCTGAGGCCATCTTCTCCAGGGCCTTCTCCAGAGAGTACTCTTTACTGGCCGCTTCGCTGATGCCCTCGAAGCTGCTCAGGTACGGCTCCAGTTTCATGGACAGGAAGTGGGCCACGTTGGCCTGGGGTCCCGTCGGGTCCAGAGCGACGCCCGCCGCTTCAGACATGGCCGACCAGTGCCGCTCACGCAGCCCGGGGTTACACAGCACCTACAGGAACACCACGTCTACTGAGTTAACCTTTCTTTAGTCCTGCTTTAGCTCTTTATATTTCTGATTTTAGTCCTTGTTTACATCTGGTTTAGTCCTGGTGTGTTCCTCAATAGAGTCCCTGATTTAAGTCCTGATTTAAGGCTGGTTTAGCCTGATTTTTATGGTTTTAGTCCTTGTTTACATCGGGTTTAGATCTGGTTTAGTCCTGGTGTGTTCTTTAATACAGTCCCTGATTTAAGCCCTGGTTTAATCCCAGTTCAGCCCTCATTTTGTACAGGTTTAGTCCATTTTTTAAGGGTTTAGTAGTAAGCTATTGACACTTGTTGGTCTCTATTTTGTGGAACTAGACATGTTACAGCGATTTTCAAAAAAGCAAACAAAATCAAATCAATCAGGTTGTCTCTGTTTAGTTGAAGAAATACAAAACACATTGATCTTGATTTAAAATCCGATGACACGAAGGTCAGTCTTATTAGAATGTACTAATTCTACTTCTAAAGAATAGTTAATATAATAGTATTAATGTTGCTTTTATTCAGCTTATTTCTCACCTGCACCACAGGGATGTGCTCTTTGAACTCCTCGACCGTGGCTTTGACTGACGTAGCTATGTTCAAGGCTTTGGGAACATCCCCAAACCCTTTCTCCAGCTTGTACAGAGTTCTCCAGTAGTTTCCCACATCACCTTCTACCTGTAAACAGGTAGAGAACAGTGAGTATCCGTCAGTGTGACACTGAAGTGAAAGAGATGGGTTTATACTTTATCTGGGTTGACGGCAGACAGAGGCCCGTGAAGCCACAGCGTGTGTTGTTTTAGAAAATCCGAGGCCGTCTCATAAAGCTTCAGGAAAGGAGTTAGTTTGTCCTGAATCTTCTTCCTCTGTGGATACTGAGAGACCGGCCAACCGAACGCCTCCTCCTCTCGGTTAAAGTCATCGATCTATTCAGAAAGATTAGACAATTTACATAAATGTATTTTAATCATGTTCTTTACATTTTAATTGTAATCTGTCTGTACCTTTTCCACGGCTAACTCCAGTTTAGCGTTGAGCGACTGGGCCTTTTTCAGATACTTGCTGAGTTCGTCCAAATCTCCAAAAG
The DNA here is from genome assembly GCA_036850595.1 of Rhyacichthys aspro. Taxonomy (NCBI): domain Eukaryota; kingdom Metazoa; phylum Chordata; class Actinopteri; order Gobiiformes; family Rhyacichthyidae; genus Rhyacichthys; species Rhyacichthys aspro. The sequence goes on from CM072168.1 coordinate 22,772,164, forward strand.
TGACAAACTCCTCGACCTGTGAGCTGTAGCTCTCCAGCTCCTCCACAAACCGCTCACAGCACAACTGCAGCGACAGACGAGGGTCTTTAATGTGATGAGAGCAGAGACTTGAACAGAGCCACAGAAATACACTGTACCTTGAGGCCGCTCTGATACTGCTGGGTTTTCTCAGCCACGATCTGTCTGTGCTGCTTGAAGACCGAGGGCATCCTCCGGAGCCACCCCATGGTCTCTGTGTTCAGCTTCATGTCCAGAGGAGACAGAGTGACGAAGTCCATGAGGAAACAGAGCTGAGCGTTGGACTCGGTCAGTCTCTGAACGAGCTGAGGCATCTCCGTCGTCTCCACTTTCTTTACAAACGCCTGGAGAGAGAATTCAACAAGAAATCACAGAAATGGTTTCACAGACTCTTCCTAATCTTCACATCTGCCTTTCATTTTGGTTATTTAACCGTCCTGGGTCCCTGCTTTTTTTTTTTTGTTGTAATTTTTGTGTCATTGACTCTGCATTTTTTTCAATACACTACCATTGCAAGGTAATTTCAGGGTTTTTTCAGGTGGAGCAAATTACTTAAAAACAACTTTGCACAAAAAAAATTTAAAAAATGATCAGAATCAGTGTTTTTTCAATTTTTGACACTCTCAGACTCGGATAATAACCCAGACAGATGATGTCTGCCTCTGTTTTCAGTGATCACTAAAAACAGAGGCATACATTTTGCAGTATCTATGAACAAATGGTTGTATGAATAAGGACGTATGTGTAAAATTAAATAAGAATTCGGTTCAGCAGATAATTAAACTTTTATTTAACTGATAAAGGTTTTGTTTGCATAAGACTTAGTACAGATCCATGTAGTGGCCTTTTTGCCAATTTACAGATTCAGAGATATTCACAGATGGATAAAATGAAACCTGTGATATCATTTTTAACCACTAGATGGAGTCCTGCCTCTACAGCTCAATCCAAACCTAAACCAGTGTCATCCTCAAACAGCTCAAGCTCACGCTGTTGTTTTCACTGTGGCTCTTTATTTATTTCTTTTAAGTATAGTCTAATGCCATGTGAGAACAGTGCAACGTAAATTCAGCTTTAATTAAGAAATTATGCAAAATCTGGTCCCTAATCTGCAATAAAAATAAAAGGTCTAATAAAGTATGATGGCGTTACCTTGAGTTCTATGAGTTTCTGTGTGTCTGGAGGAGTGCTCAGAGCCTTCTCTGCGATCTTTTCAAAATCATGACAGAGTCTAAAGCAAAATTAATAAAACAGAAGTTATTCTAATCACAACAACAACAGGCTTTACATCAGCAGTGGTAGTTAAAACAGCAGTGAGTGATGGTACTGTTTGTTGATGTTCTGATGGTCGTGCAGCATCAGTGTCACCAGTTTCTGCTGCAGCTCCTGAGCTCTCTTTGTCAGAGCCTGGATCAGTTTATGAGACTGGACCTCGAACATGCCCAGACGCTCCACCTTCAGCCAGAGACAGACATTAAAACACCTTATTATATTATATCAGTTAGATTGTTTTCTGTTATAGAACACTGTCTGTTAATACCTGAACATGAAAACCAGGCACCAATAGACCTTTTTACAGCTGATGTCAAAGAAGAGACCTCTATACTTTACACGAGGGACGCACCGATCCGATACTCAGACCAGAAACTAGTCCTAGTCCTAGACCTAGACCCCTGCTGTCTTTACTCACTAATATAATTTACAATAGTGGTTGCTCCTGTAAGACATTTTACTCATTTTAATGTAAAGAAAGTGAAATTACAGTCCCTAAAATCCAACAGCTGGATTCATCAAGATAGTGTCTTCCTCCTGAGGCTAACTCACTTGCCTTTGGTTTAATCAGTGCTGACTTCAGGAAATAGTAGCTACCACAAGAATTATAAAAAAATGAATGATAAATAAAAACAGTTACTCTCTGAGTTGAGTTGAAAAGAGCTGGCCTTTACTTTCGTTTTATTTAGACAACCCTTTTCATTACAATATAATCTCCATAATGGGTCATGTGACAAATACAAGGGTCTTTATTTATATGATCTATTATTACCAGTGGGATGGATCTGGATCCGTGCTGGAATCCTACTTTACACTAACCTCACTGAGATGTTGTCCAAGTCTAAATATGTCTGATACCTTGCAGGGCGTGTACTGAATCTGGTCGATGAGCTGCTGGTAGTGGATGACCTCCACCATGATTTCCTGGAACGAGTGCTGCTCTGTGAGGAACTGCTTCACGTCCGCCTCGGCCTGTTTGTTCACGAGAGAGGCGTATTTATCAAAGTTACGGAGGTATTCTCTGGGTTTGTCGCTCTCGGCTCGGATCACTTTGAGAATCTCCTGTTGATGGGCCTCGATAATCTCAGGAAGAATGATGGGTTTTAACGTGCTGCCCAACTGAGAAACTGTCTGGAGACACGAAAATAAAGTAAAATCCCTCATGTCACAATCGTGACATACTTTAATGTCCACAGTAAACAAATCCAACTAAAAACCTGTTTAAATCCAACTAAAACCTGTACAAATGGGTTTTAACATGCTGCCAAACTGAGAAACTGTCTGGAGACACGAAAATAAAGTAAAATCCCTCATGTTGTAATTGTTATATTCTTTAATATGCACAGTAAACCAGGGGTTACCATATCAGTGTAGAGTCTGGTCTCCACTCGAGGAACCACACTGGCCGATCTGAGCATTAAGTCATACACGTCGAGCAGCGCTTCTTCAAATAATTCAAACTCTGGCTCGAACTTTATGTCTTTGTCGTCCAAAACTAAGTGAAGCACAAAGCCTGGGTGCTCGAAGGCTCGCACCGACTGCTGCAGGACGACAGAAAGAAGGAAAAAATAACAGAGTTAATAGTGAAATGAGTAATCACTGACATTAGGAAAATGATCAATGATTCAATTAAAATAAGCCATTGACAACGAACCGTGATCATCAACTGATCAAATCCATTTAAAGCCTGTTACAATCCAAATAAAATCTGAATTACAAAAGTGTAAAAAACAAAACTATAAAAGGACAGGATACCAAACCATGGACTCTGTGTTTGTTGTGAAGTAAGACTGGGACAGACATGACTCTACACCAGGAATGAACCTTTATGAATATACAGCTATTTAAAACTCATTTAGCACAAATCTATAACTTCAAATTCAAACCCAGACTTCCAGCCTAAACAAGTCCGTGTGTGATGTGTAGTGTTGTGTTTGTCAGTGAAGGAGCGGCTCGTACCGGGGTTTGTGAAATCATCTGAGTGAAGTCTGTCATGGAGCTGAGTAGAAGCTCCTGCAGCTGAGCCGTCATCAGAGCAGCGGCGCAGTCAAAGAACGAGCGCAGCCTGTTCGTGTTGTTACTGCTCGGCGTCAGCTTACGCCTGTTTGCCAGATAATAAATGCTCTGCACCTGAGGAAGCCACCTGAGATTTAACAAGAGCAAGAGTCAGTGTAATGTCAGTGTCCTCCTCTGGAGTGTAATCTCTGACTAACACTTTGAGAAGAAGCTCTCTGAAGTTGTCCATGTGCCTCGAGACGATCTGTTGGAACTCCTGAAGCTCCATAGACTCTTTTCTGTCGTGGAACTCGACAGTGTTAACTAACCGCTGAGTTTTTAACCTGAAAATAAGAAGAAGGCCAAACCATTAAACAGGACATAAAGACACAGACTTCACGTGACTCTAGCAGTTCTTCAGTGTTGGCACTTTTTAGCCGTTATTCTCCAGAGAAAGGCTAGAAAAGTTGGCAATAGTTGTCATTAATACTGCAAACAAGCTCTGCCTCGTCTTTAGTTTCTCTGCAGCTGCTGAACATCAGTGGATTCAAACAGAGACAGAGGAGAGACGCTGAAGGATTAACAACACATCAGCAAAGTCACTAGAGTTACTTTCTTCGCAGCAGTTTTTGTCTGATACAGCTCCAGATGAACCTCTGTTTGATGACAACAACCTCGTCACTAAAACACACCTAAAATGATCTGCTGTAAGGTGTGTTTTAAATGTCTCTTTGTGTTTTCTGTGACTCACGTGAGTTGGTTGTGCCAGATCCCCATCATCTCCACCATCATGGGGTTAGTGCAGTGAAGCTTGTCTCTCATTTTGGCTCTGGCGTGAAGAAAGGACTTGTGCCATGGCTTTGGCACAACCTCAATTCTGGAGGATACATTAATAAAGAAATAAAAAGCATGTGATTTGACACAGTCATCATCTGTTTAGTTCTGAGAAGCCCGGAGCAGACGGATACTCACTCGAGACGGTGAGAGGGGAGATCTTTCCCTTTGTCACTGTCAGTATCCTTCAAACCTCTTAAAACAAAATTCACTAAAAACAGACACAGATATTTATCATAACTATAGGAACACATATCTGATATATCCTCTACATTTCCCACACGTATCCAAACTCCTCCAGATCTGATGATAACAGACAGAAGAAAGGGTTTAATGCAACATTATGATGACATTAATTCAGTGTGTAGTGTTTACCGATGGCTTTGGTGACTCCGATCGTGTACTCCTCTTTAACCTCATCCTGCAGCTGCTCCACTGTTTCCTCCAGATTCTGTAAACACTGAGGAATCATGTTCATAATGTTCTGCAGCATCGAGGCCTCCATGTCGGCTGCTCTCTCCAGCTTTAGATCAGTCAAAAACTGACAGGGAGAGGAAACATTAACACAGGTCAACACCGACCATATTTATTCAATAATACAGTTGATTTTACCTTGTCTTCGTCGTCTGTGAGTCCACTGTGGTCTTCAGCAGAATCATGGCTAAAGTCGGAGAATAAAGCCTTTACAAACACAACGCAGTTTATAATAAAAGGCATATTGTTTTTGATGGAATGGAATGAAATAATGAAATAATTTACTTTAAGCAGTTGTCTTTACTGTTTAGGATAAGTCACGTTAACCAACACCATTTTAATCATCTCACAGTAATAACGAGTTGTGAACCAAAACTAATTAGGGACATTTAATCCTTATCATTTAAGAATTTTGCCTTTTTGAAAGTTTATGTTCTTTTGTGATTGGTCGGGAGCATTAAAACACAGACCAGTGATGTTCAGGTCTGTGCTGGTGTCAAAATCTTTAAATGTTTTAATTCTATTCCATCCACTTTAGTGTGTAACTATAATCACTGAATCACTCATTTACAAAGTCAAACTGACCGGAAGTGTTTGCGTTTGTTTGCGTTGAGGCTCCGATGAATCAGGCTCTGTCCTGTGTGACTTTTACCTCGACTTTTGCCTCCGACCACATCTTCAACAGGAAACAAAACATTTTTAGAATGTGTCCATGTTTATGTCAATGAATCACTACTGACTTCCACATGATTAAATCCATACTGTGTGGTCTCTGGTTGAAGATGGGGGAAAATGGAGGTTTCACGTTCTGCCACGGCAGTTTACTGTGAGCCTGAGAAAAACAGCATAAACAAATGGTTTTCTTCAGAATGAAATGCTTTGGTGCTTTTTCATTAAAAGAACTGAACCAAAACTAATGAGAAAAGTGTCAGAGTGTGTTTTTGTGCAGAGCTGTACCTGTAATGACTGATATACGGGAAAAGAAGGACTGTCAGTGATCTTTGGTTTCTTCTTGACGTGTGTTGGACTCTGGACGGAAAGAAATTATGGATAAAACAATATTTAGTAATCTTAATACATCCTGACTAATTTGTAATTTGACAGTGTTGCTGTCCTTAATGTTTGACAAACAGGTTTTAGATGGATTTGAACAGTTTTTAGATGGATTTGAACAAGTTTTATTTGGATTGAACAGGTTTTACTTTGATTTGAACTGGTTTTAGATGGATCTGAACAGGTTTTACTTTGATTTGAATAGGTTTTAGATTAATTTTAACAGGGTTTACTTGGATTTGAACTGGTTTTACTTGGATTTCAACAGGTTTTATTTGATTTTTAACTGTTTTTTATTAGATTTGAACAGGTTTCAGTAGGATTTGAACAGGTTTTATGTAATTTGAGAACTACTAACCATAACTAGCTAACAATTAATAAGCTAAGCTAGGTAAATTAATGCTAGCTAAATAACTTTATTAACAAACTCACCTGCGATTTACTTTGTGTTGCCTTTAATGTCGCCGTAATAGTTACTCAATTATCAATCTATTGGGTCTTCCACTATTACCGAAAATTTATTTTAAGACAGATATAATAAAGATATATAAAATATTAACAGTTAACAGTTAGCTCATTAGTTAGCGCTCGCTTTATTAAGTAACGCTCTGTATTTTTAGTTTTGTGTTCGCTTTAACCTTTTATTCACTTGTGGATATGAATTGTTAGATAATAGAGCTTTTTTAATCTTACCTGTGTGTTTTCCATCTTGTTGTAAAAGCGTAACTACAACACACAGGTTTGTGTTGAGCTCGGTCTGACAGCGCTGCCGTTGGGCCGTTGCTAGGGGCCGTTGCTAAGGAAGTGCCTTCAGTCTGCGCTCAGGGAAAATTTAATTTAAATAGTACGTCCCTAAAAATAATGAGTTTGCTTTTAGAAAAAATAAAATAAAAAATAAATCGATCTTTGGTTTAATAATCAACTTTTCCCCAAAACAAAACAAAGCAAAATAATATTAAATACAGAGGAGTACGGAGGAAAAACGGTTAGCGCTCCTGCTTCAGAAGGTCGTGGGTTCGACTCCAGCACCGGGCAAACATGCTGGACAAATAAAGTGGTGATTCTAAATAGCCCCTTGGAAATAATCATACTAATGGCGATATTTTGAAAGTACATACGCATTAATATATTAATTCTACAGTCATTTATCTTTTTAGCGTATTGTCCCCTTCCACAGTGATAGAAGTGATAGATATGCCCTTGACCGTGAGAGATGAATATCAAACTCTTTATGTCCTTATTTTAATATATTTTACACAATAAACAGATTCAGTTTATTCTGTCATGACATGGAAAAGAAAAGGGTGAGAGCCCCTATGGTGTCCCTCTTTATATAAAGCACCATCCTGAGACGTCAGACAATGTTTTAACTGATTTATTAGAGCAGAACATTTTGGTTATAAGTGATTCTCAGAAAACAGACACACTCAAAATAAGAGGCTAAAAGAGCTTTAAAACATTTCACTTTATATTTACAATTTAATATATTACACAGAACACACAGAACAATCACCTTTTTTATGGCTGAGCTTTAACTGTAAAAACTACAGATGAAAATAAAGATAGTTTGGCTTTGGCTTTTACCAGGTTCCATGACAAAACAATAACTGTCCACATAAAGTAGGTTTAATATTGTATGATAATGTATTTGAGAAAAAAATGAAAATCTAGATGAGTATGATATGCATGTGTAGTATAACCCTCCCCAGCTTTAGGACAAATAATATCTGTACAATAACATTAACCGAACTATACACAAAAAATAAAGCCATGACCTGAACCCAGCTGTGTTTACCCGCTTTATTTTAATGTGAACTAAAACAAATAAAATAATGTCTTTTCAATAAAAACCCTGCTGACCCTGAGTTTTGTAAACTTTAGGATCATTAGCTGGACTTCTTGACTCCAGGCAGCGTCAGCTCAAACCTGCAGAGAAAAAAACCAAACAAACAAACAATGAATCTTCATTCATTTATGAAGTTTATGGAGTCAATCCCAACAACTCAGTTTGTGAAGCTATAACCTGTTCAAATCCTTTTAAAACCTGTACACATCCAACTAAAACCTGTTCAAATCCTACTAAAACTGTTTAAATCATTCTAAAACTTTGCTGTAGAGAAAAAGTAACACAAAAATCATCATCATCATTCGTACCAGTCGGTGACGCCTTTGTTCAGATCCATTAGAGACAGATCCAGCAGAACCTGTCGACGGAACACAAATATTTAGCCTCACACTTTAATATAAATATTAAGTCCAACAGCAGTCCTCACCATCCCGATGTCCTTTCTCTCTCGTGTGTGGAACATCTTGTGATTTTTTACAGCTACGTCCAACTTTCGTGTTTGTGCTTCTTGGAGAGGAACATCAAACTCAAATCTAAAAACACAGAATGAGAGCTGACTCAGAGGAAAAGTGGGAAGCTACAGAATTGATTTTAAAGGCTGTCAGCGCACTTTTGAAAATAAAAACAGCTCCATATTGACGTGACTCGTGCCGTGCAGCTTCAGACAAACGCAGCTCGGTTGAATCTTACGTAAATGTGCAGTGAAAAGCCTCTCACTTGTGGTTAAAGACGGGGTTGAGCGTCCTCTTCTTGACGTGAGTTCTCTTGCGGTGAATCCAGGTCTGATCCGGGAGAAGATACAGTCGGACGTAAGAGTCTGTGCCGTTCTCGCTGCAGGGAAACAGGTCTCTGCCGAAAAAAACGTCAGGAAACACCGTTAGGAAACACCGTCAGGAAACACCGTCAGGAAACACCGTCAGGAAACAACATCAGGAAACACCGTTAGGAAACAACGTCAGGAAACAACATCAGGAAACACCGTCAGGAAACACCGTCAGGAAACAACATTAGGAAACAACGTCAGGAAACACCGTCAGGAAACAACATCAGGAAACACCGTCAGGAAACACCGTCAGGAAACAACGTTAGGAAACAACATCAGGAAACACCGTCAGGAAACACCGTCAGGAAACAACATTAGGAAACAACGTCAGGAAACACCGTCAGGAAACAACATCAGGAAACACCGTCAGGAAACACCGTCAGGAAACAACATTAGGAAACAACGTCAGGAAACACCGTCAGGAAACAACATCAGGAAACACCGTCAGGAAACACCGTCAGGAAACAACATTAGGAAACACCGTCAGGAAACACCGTCAGGAAACAACATCAGGAAACACCGTCAGGAAACACCGTCAGGAAACAACGTTAGGAAACAACATTAGGAAACAACGTCAGGAAACAACATCAGGAAACACCGTAAGGAAACAACGCCAGGAAACACCGTTAGGAAACACCGTCAGGAAACACCGTTAGGAAACACCGTTAGGAAACACCGTCAGGAAACAACGTTAGGAAACAACATTAGGAAACAACGTCAGGAAACAACATCAGGAAACACCGTCAGGAAACGTCAGGAAACACCGTTAGGAAACACCGTCAGGAAACAACGCCAGGAAACACCGTCAGGAAACGTCAGGAAACACCGTTAGGAAACACCGTCAGGAAACACCGTCAGGAAACACCGTCAGGAAACGTCAGGAAACAACGTCAGGAAACACCGTTAGGAAACAACGTCAAGGAAATACCGTCAGGAAACAACGTCAAGGAAATACCGTCAGGAAACAACGTCAGGAAACACCGTCAGGAAACACCGTCAGGAAACACCGTTAGGAAACAACGTCAAGGAAACATCCAACTAAATTTAAAATCTCTGGTTTCAGCACTTCTTAAATCAGTTGAGCTTAAATCTGTTTACCTTTTGGATAATCATCGGTATTTATTGAGGAGGTGTGTCTAATGTTAGCTGTTGAGTGAGTGACGAGGCCGTGTTTGGAGGTAAATAACCAGAAGCTCTCACTAGTTTTTTTCTTATTAGAGACTCCAAACACAGTTGGGACAAATGTCTGCAGGAGTTTTCGTGAGAGGGCTGTACCTGCAGGCGTTGACCTGGACGATGAGCTTGTTTCTCAGAGTGGCGTATCTCACACTGAGGTGGATCTCTCCGAACGAGCCCTGGTGATTCCTGATGGCTCTGTGGAGAACAAACTCATTAAAACCAACACTCTCTGACCTGCACCGAAACATCTTCCTCAGACTCGGCGACTGACTCCGGATACGAGGCTCCCTCCGCCAGGTCGAAGCGCGACGAGGCGATGGAGTTCTCCGACAGCAGGCTGTGGGAGTCGTAGCGCCTCATGCTGGGGCTGGAGGGGGACTGCAGACCCTGAGAGGCCTGCAGGGAGCCCCGGCGCCGGGCGGGGTCGTCCGGTCTGCCGGGGCCGGGCTGGGTCTCCGGGATCTGGGTCGGAGAGCTCCGGGGGACAGAGGACAGGGCTGTGGAGGCTGACGCAGCAGTGAGGCTGGTCTGGACAGAGGTCTGAGGAGGACTGACCTGGATCTGAGGGGGCTTTTCTTCTGACAGAATCTGAGAGGAACAATAAGAGGGCTATTACTTCAAATGTCCTTCCATCATGGTCCCAACAACAACAACAACAACAACAACAACAAATCCTCCTCTGATCAGACCATTATCTCTGCTCTGGCTTTAGTCCTAATCAATGTTCCCTCTAATTTTTCATGTGTCTGGGCACACACACAAGCTTCCTGAGCACACTGAGGACCACTGTGAGCAACATCAGATGTGCACGCTGTGGCCACACACCAGTATCACACTTGTTCAAAACCTTGGATCATAGCAAGTTACATGGCTTATTAAAAGAATCAAATTACAGCATTTGTTTTTTACTTTGGCTTGGTGAGTGGATGTGTCGCTGCCCGTTCGTTTCATGATAAGGGGGTTAGCGTTTGCGTCTCTTAACTCACGCACTGTTGTTAGCTAGCTAACCTGCACGGCGCGTATAGGCAGGGCACATATACAAGCACTGTCAATGCTATGATTGGCTGCGTAGCGTAAGTGAACCTTATCGTATCATTGGCTGGACACCTGTCACTCACTGAGTTACAATGCAACATGGTACAGAAAACAATATTATTGATCTAATTAATTAGATTAGGTCTAATATTAGATATTATTTAATACGTTTATATTGAATTTTATGCGCTGCATAGATTTTCTTGTGCGCTGAGAATGTGCACAATGACAATTGCGCAAGCGCGCAGCTTAGAGGGAACATTGGTCCTAATCCATTTAAATACAAAACAGTTCCTTTATGGGTGTTATTATGTTTGATTGATTGATTCCACGAGCCCGTTGACCATAATATTCCGATAACTGGGAGTGATAATTGTGATAACTGTAATAATCAGATCTGATGCGTTTACAGAAATGTGATAATCAAAATGTTTCAGACTCAAACGTCCTTCTGTTATTCATCAGGTCTTGTTTTGTAAAAGGGCAGCATTATGTAACGTGAGCAGCTCCTGCTGTGTGCATTATCGACCAAAGCCTTCGTGCTAAACTTAATCTATTACAGTCCTCAATAAAACTGACTATGTCCCTCGTGTGCTAACCCTGAGAGTGGCCTTGAGTTTGATCTGACTGGTGGCCCCCGATCGCTCCAGGAGGAAGCGCTGGTCCAGAGTCATGTCGGAGATGTTCAGCAGTCGACTCAGAGGCAGGTTGAGGACGCCCAGAGGATTCTTCTTCTCCGGCTCCTTCACCTGAAAATACAGATGATACAGAAAACGAGCTCGAAACGACACAGTTCAGAAACTTCAGTCCGTCACGAGTTAATGTCAAACCTGGACGAAAAGCTGCTGGGTTTTGATGTTGTGCACAAAAAAGGTGAAGCCCTCTTCCCAAACGGGGTCTTTGGAGGCATACACCACCTGAGAACACACACAGAACCTGACTCAAGAGAGACTTCATCAGCGTTGGTTTAACCAGGACCTAAAGCTGGAGCCGTACCTTGCTTTTCTGGACGTCTTTATCCACACAAAGCTCCACAAACGAGTTGGGGTTGGACGTTCTCTTCGTGAGCTGTGTAAAAATTACATTATTAGTAGTAAAAAATACCAAGGTTTGTGCTTTATTAAAATGTTCAAATGTGGAATGGAGCTGGAAAAAGCTTTTGGGATCTACACTGAAAAAAAAAAATATGTGAAATTTACAGAAAGACAACTGAAAGCAATTTCTGGTATGTGATATTAGTGTAATTTTCTGTTAATTAGGCCAAAATGATGCACTTTACTGATTATATCATGTTTTTTGTAGATCAGTTTCATAACGTTGGTAATTTTTTGTTAATTTTTCTTTGTTTTCTTTCTTTCTGGAGCAATTTAATTAATTTTTACAGCTATCTTTGGTCATTTATGTCATAGTTTAGTTCCTTTTGATTATTATTTGCTCAGTGTCTTTCCTGATCATTACTAATTTACAAGAGCAGTATTATTTTTTTGTAATTAAAGAGTTATACTTTCACAGCATAGTTGATAGTGACCAGCAGGGGGCAGACAAAACCTGAGGGTTTAATTTGGGTCACAACAAATTTACAGTTTCACTTACGATGTCAGGCTTTAATAAAACTGCACTTTAAGATTAAAGAGAAAATAAAAGGAAATGTTTAACACTGGCTCCTTTTGCTTTATAAATGTAAAGTTTAAAGTCGGATACTTTTTCCCTGAATGTTTTCTGTTTTGTGTGAGTGGATAAACTCCAGCTCAAATCAAAGGCGTGCAGCAGACGAACAGGAAAAACCTGCTGCTGATAATAACAGCTTCTCATGAAACAGACACAGATCTGCCTCAGGCCAAAGTCTGACTGCACTGGGTTTCTACAGTTTCTACAGTTTCTACAGTTTCTACAGCTTCTACAGTTTCTACAGTTTCTACAGCTTCTACAGTTTCTACAGCTTCTACAGTTTCTACAGCTTCTACAGCTTCTACAGCTTCTACAGCTTCTACAGCTTCTACAGTTTCTATAGCTTCTACAGCTTCTACAGTTTCTACAGCTTCTACAGCTTCTACAGCTTCTACAGCTTCTATAGCTTCTACAGCTTCTACAGTTTCTACAGTTTCTACAGCTTCTACAGCTTCTACAGTTTCTACAGCTTCTACAGCTTCTACAGCTTCTACAGTTTCTACAGCTTCTACAGCTTCTACAGTTTCTACAGTTTCTACAGCTTCTACAGTTTCTACAGTTTCTACAGCTTCTACAGTTTCTACAGCTTCTACAGTTTCTACAGTTTCTACAGCTTCTACAGTTTCTACAGCTTCTACAGTTTCTACAGCTTCTACAGCTTCTACAGCTTCTACAGCTTCTACAGCTTCTACAGCTTCTACAGTTTCTACAGCTTCTACAGCTTCTACAGCTTCTACAGCTTCTACAGTTTCTACAGCTTCTACAGCTTCTACAGCTTCTACAGCTTCTACAGCTTCTACAGTTTCTACAGCTTCTACAGTTTCTACAGCTTCTACAGCTTCTATAGCTTCTACAGCTTCTACAGCTTCTACAGCTTCTACAGCTTCTATAGCTTCTACAGCTTCTACAGCTTCTACAGCTTCTATAGTTTTTACAGACGGGTTCAGTTTGGGAAAAGAAGAACTCAGTTTAAAGCCAAGGAGCCAGATGTGACCTGGAGCAGGAGTTTTCTGTGTTTCATAATCAGCTCAGACTGTCATCTGATTGTTATGATAAAGTCTAAACCTACACCATTTTTATTTGGTCCTATTAAATCCAGATCTGTGTAAAGTGCTTATTTGTTTGTCAAGCCTCTTGTCTTAATACATTGACATTAGGATAAAGCCTTTATGGGACAGATTTCAGAGCTACATTATCTGTTAATGCTGAGTAAAGATAATTACCCGAGCCTCTCGGACGTGTTTTCCATGTTTCTGGTTTTGGCCGATCTCACTGTGATCTTTCTGTAAAAAAACAAATACAATCACATTCATCAATCTTCATCAGAACAGACTTGTGCAGAGACAATGTCCCGCGGCTGCAGGACGAGACTGGCAGACACTCACTGGGAGTCCTGAGGCACAGTCCAGGTAAACAGCAAGCATCGCACAGGCCAGACCGTCACCGGACTGAAACAGACACACACTTATGACAACAGGCTCCAGTCGAACAGTGGTAGAAATCAGACTAATGCTGCCTTCAGGTTCTCCTCCGGCAGAACGGACTGAAGCTGCTCAAGATATTACTGCTTTCAATTCAAGTCTGTGACTGAGAAGAAGCTGGAGCTACCTCTTTGAGCAGAGCAGCGTCGGTCTGAAGAGAGAGCCACTGCAGTTTGAGGTGGACTTCCCCGGTCTGAGCGCCCTCCAGAGTGAACCACTGCAGCACATTACATTCACACCATTTAAATCCTTTACTGCTGTCTGTGTGTCCAATATTTAATCACACTTTACCTGGTCCATGACCTTCTGCTTCTTTACTTCTCCAAAGTCCAGGTTGTACCTAAAAGAACACAGTTAAAACAGACTGAAGCTGACTTTTTTTTTTCTTCTAGTTGTGAAGATGACTTTCACATGCTCGGAAAAGGAGCGCTCCCATTGGTCGACACCGGCTACAGAGAAAGTGTATTTTCAGCTGAATATGTCTTTTAACAGAGAAACAGCTGAAAAAAGAAAAGCATCAACAGAGAAAAGGGAGACAACGTAAAACACAGATAAATACTGTCAATTCAATCACGTAATGTTTAACGAGGAGGAGATGATTGTCGTCCTGACGCTGAAGTCACAGCTAAGCTAACGCTAAACTCTAAACTTCAGTTTGGTCAAATGGATTAGTATTTTGGAGGAAAATTTGAGTATTTACACTCCTGGTTTGACTCCCAGGCTTTTTGTTTTATATTCAGCACTTTTCAGCAGCAAACAGAAAATAAACTAAATATTATTAGAGTTGTATATTCACATTGAGCTAAGGTAGAGGCAGGTTAAGTCACTACGTTTACCTCCCGAGGAAGTCGTCTTTGTCCGTGTCCTCGTCAAACAGCTCCACCTCCAGCTGCTGACCCGGCGCCTCGTGAACCACAAACTGTAACAGCACAGATAGAGAAAAGTGGATTGGTATGAAGATATAGCCATGAAAATGCACTGAATCTGAAAAAATATGTAAATGTAAAGATGAATGCTTCTGCAAAACTAAAAACATAAAAGGGTCTGGTTTGATTTGGATGCAAATAAACCATATTTTTAAAAACACAAGTGACACCAGTAGAAAAGTTAGTTTAAAGCCTGCAGTAAGAAACTGCAGTCATGTATCTGAAAGAACTATAACTGTAACTGTAATGACATCCCAAACATCTTCATATGTCCCATTTAAGAGACGAGACTGAGTTGATCCCACAGACGGAAAAGTCCCAGCAGCTCACAGACCGACCACGTATAAAAGTATTATTAAGGTTAAACATAATTATTATATAAAGGATTATTGATGTTGTGCAGAGTCTTGTACCTCGTGGACCTCGTTCCATTTCGGATGCAGGTTCTCTTTGATGGTCCTGCTCTTGAAGTGTTTGTTTCCGACGGTGAGCGTGGCGTAAGGGTCCGACTTCCCTTTGACCAGACCCATCATGTAGGTGTCCTTGGCCATCAGGTCCCGGGCCTCCAGCAGGTGGACCCGGACCACTCCCTGAGGACGCACAACTTCACTCAAACTGCGGTCCATTCATGTCTGTGAGCGGAAGTAAGGGATACGAACCCGAGGCATCGGGAACCTCATCTGGTCCACTTTGACCTGGTCGATGAGCGGGAAACACATGCGGTTTGGCAGCACCATGATGGAGGCGATGATGTCTAGGATGGTGGCCTCCGACAGAGAGCTGCAGAGAAGAGTCAGACGTTTGGACTGGAGTTCATGAAGAAGACTGTTCTCTGGGCTCTGTCTGGAGCAGGTCTAGACCAGGACTATCTCCTGAACAGGTCTAGACCAGGACTATCTCCTCAACAGGTCTAGACCAGGACTATCTCCTGAACAGGTCTAGACCAGGACTATCTCCTGAACAGGTCTAGACTAGGACTATATCCTGAACAGGTCTAGACCAGGACTATCTCCTGAACAGGTCTAGACCAGGACTATCTCCTGGACAGGTCTAGACCAGGGCTATCTCCTGAACAGGTCTAGACCAGGACTATCTCCTGAACAGGTCTAGACCAGGACTATCTCCTGAACAGGTCTAGACCAGGGCTATCTCCTGAACAGGTCTAGACCAGGACTATCTCCTGAACAGGTCTAGACCAGGACTATCTCCTGAACAGGTCTAGACTAGGACTATCTCCTGGACCAGGACCAGGTCTGGACCAGGACCAGGTCTGGACCAGGTCTGGACTTACCTAAAGGCGGGGCTGTCCAGGAGGTTAGTGGTTCCAGTCCAGTTGATTTGCAGTTTCTGAAAAACAAAAGAAGTAATGAACCGAACGAATGAAACTCAAATAAAACCAAAGTGAGAGTGAACTCACGGGACGCCGGATGAAGAAGAACGTGACTCCGCCCACCAGCGGCACCTGACCAATCAGAGGCTCCAGAATCACTCGGATCATCCCCTCGAGCTGGAGACATTACTCACACTCATCAGATTCATTAAACTTTACTCCACACAATACACTAGTACTACTGAGGGACTAACAATACTACTGAGGGACTAGCAATACTACTATTTAAATAACAATACTACTGAGGGACTAACAATACTACTGAGGGACTAACAATACTACTGTGGACTAACAATACTACTGAGGACTAGCAATACTACTGAGGACTAACAATACTACTGAGGGACTAACAATACTACTGAGGGACTAGCAATACTACTGAGGGACTAACAATACTACTGAGGGACTAGCAATACTACTGAGGGACTAACAATACTACTGAGGGACTAGCAATACTACTGAGGGACTAACAATACTACTGAGGGACTAACAATACTACTGAGGGACTAGCAATACTACTGAGGGACTAGCAATACTACTGAGGGACTAGCAATACTACTGAGGGACTAACAATATTACTGAGGGACTAACAATATTACTGAGGGACTAACAATACTACTGTTGGACTAACAATACTACTGAGGGACTAGCAATACTACTGTTGGACTAACAATACTACTGAGGGACTAGCAATACTACTGAGGGACTAACAATACTATTGAGGGACTAGCAATACTACTGAGGGACTAACAATACTACTGAGGGACTAACAATACTACTGAGGGACTAGCAATACTACTGAGGGACTAACAATATTACTGAGGGACTAACAATACTACTGAGGGACTAGCAATACTACTGAGGGACTAACAATACTACTGAGGGACTAACAATACTACTGAGGGACTAGCAATACTACTGAGGGACTAACAATATTACTGAGGGACTAACAATACTACTGACGGACTAGCAATACTACTGAGGGACTAATAATACTACTGAGGGACTAGCAATACTACTGAGGGACTAACAATACTACTGAGGGACTAGCAATACTACTGAGGGACTAGCAATACTACTGAGGGACTAGCAATACTACTGAGGGACTAACAATACTACTGAGGGACTAACAATACTACTGAGGGACTAACAATACTACTGAGGGACTAGCAATACTACTGAGGGACTAACAATACTACTGAGGGACTAGCAATACTACTGAGGGACTAGCAATACTACTGAGGAACTAACAATACTACTGAGGGACTAACAATACTACTGAGGGACTAACAATACTACTGTTGAAAAAACAATACTACTGAGGGATTAACAATACTACTGAGGGATTAACAATACTACTGTTGGACTAACAATACTACTGAGGGATTAACAATACTACTGAGGGATTAACAATACTACTGTTGGACTAACAATACTACTGTGGAACTAACAATACTACTGAGGGATTAACAATACTATTTATGGATTAACAATACTACTGTGGAGCCAACAATACTACTGAGGGATTAACAATACTACTTTTGGACTAACAATACTACTGTTGGACTAACAATACTACTGTTGAAATAACAATACTACTGAGGGATTAACAATACTACTGTTGAAATAACAATACTACTGTTGGACAAACAATACTACTGTGGAACTAACAATACTACTGTTGGACTAACAATACTACTGTTGGACTAACAATACTACTGCTGAAATAACAATACTACTGTTGGACAAACAATACTACTGTTGGACTAACAATACTACTGTTGAAATAACAATACTACTGTGGAAATAACTAAATACAGAGAGCAGTGAAAGAAAAGGCTTTACTTTGAGACCTTTGACCCCGGCTGTGATCGGGGGCTTCACCACAGCATCGATGTCCACATCTCCGCTCCAGCTGCACAGAGAAGAAGACCCGCTCAGAACCAGAACCAGACTAGAACCAGACCAGAACCAGACCAGAACCAGACTAGAACCAGACCAGAACCAGACCAGAACCAGACCAGAACCAGACTAGAACCAGACCAGAACCAGACCAGAACCAGACTAGAACCAGACTAGAACCAGACCAGAACCAGACTAGAACCACAACCAGACCAGAACCAGACTAGAACCAGACCAGAACCAGAACAGAACCAGACCAGAACCAGAACAGAACCAGACCAGAACCAGACTAGAACCAGAACCAGAGGGTTTTTATGGATAAAAGACACTGACTTGATGTTGAGGTCGAGGATGACCTCTCTGTGGTCGACCTCGTGAGTGTAGGCCTTCATCCCAGTGATCTTCAGAGGCTGCACACAACAAAACCTGTTCAGAACCAACTAAAACCTGTTCAGATCTAATTAAAACCTGTTTAAATCAAAATAAAACCCTGCTCAAATCCATCTAAAACCTGTTCAGATCCAACTAAGACCTATTTAAGTCCATTTACTCACGATGTGTCCGAAGTGGACCTTGGTGAAGGTGAAGGTCTTCAGAGCGGGGTTGGACTGACGGACCACGGGCTGGATGTTCTCCCGGAGCAGCTTCTCCATAAACATCCCGAAGAACGGCCAGGCCTGTTCCAAAACCTGCCAGAACCGGCACAAAAACCCATCAGACCGGACTTTAACACAAACACAGAGATGAGGTGCAGAGTTACCTTATTGACCCAGTCCACCTTCTCCACTTCAGGAAAATGAACCTGCAGAAAAAAAACAGAGGTTAGGTCCAGGTCTCAGTGTGTTCTGCTGCGAGGACAGGATGAACTAACCAAACAAGACCAGGACCAAGACTAACCAGGACTGAACTAAAACCCACAACTAGGATAAGTAAAACCTGTTCAAATCCATCTAATACCTAAACAAGGACTAAACCAGAGAGACTATAGACAGGATAATATCAGAACTAAATTAGGACCCAACTGGTCCAAACAAGACTTAACTAGGACTAAACCAGGACTAAACTAGGTTTAAACCAGGACTATATGAAGAAATAAACATGGTCAGATCAGGACTTGATCTGGACTCAATAAGGATTTACTATGACAACAAAAAAGCCAGAGGCCTAGACCAGGCCTAGACCAGGTCTAAACCAGGGCTAAACCAGGTCTAGACCAGGTCTAAACCAGGGCTAAACCAGGTCTAGACCAAGTCTAAACCAGACTGCGATGAAAGGAGGGAGTGGTGTAACCAAATAATAAATCCACAACAGATTAAACTCAGATCTGAACACACACTGGTTCTGCAGGTTTATGCAAATGAGGCCCTGTCGCCACGGTAACAGCGCTGACCAGGTAAAACAGGTGAAGCAGAGATTAGTCACAGCCTTACCTTGAAACCACAGACTGTCCAACTGTCTGAGTAAATTATAGAGTGACATTTATCA